>JAAGKR010000541.1:92084-175132 GCA_011419295.1 Clarias macrocephalus | reverse complement strand
GTTCTTGTGCCTGACTGCCCTGGTGTTCGGTGCTCTGTATCGTCGAGCATCATCAAAAGAAGGTGGCTTGGGTGTGAGGGGTCCAAAGTGCTATTCCGAGCCCTTTTCTTTACTCTGGATATACAGTTCTTGCAGTGTGGGTAGGGGAGTGCCAATAATCCTTTCAGCAGTCCGAGTCATCCTTTGTAGTCTTCTGATGTCTGCTTTTGTTGCTGAGCCAAACCAGACAGTTATTAAAATGCACAGGACGGATTCAATGATGGCTTAGTAGAACTGTATGAGCAGCTCCTGTGGGAGGTTGAACTTCTTCAGCTGGCGAAGAAAATACAACCTCTGATGGGTCTTTTTAACAATAGAGTCAATATGAATGCCCACTTCAGAACCCACTTCAAGTCCTGAGAGATGGTTGTGCCCAGGAACCGGAATGACTCCATTGCTTTCACAGTGCTGTTCATTATGTTGAGTGGGGGAAGTGTAGGTGGGTTTCTCCTGAAGTCCACGATCATCTCCACTGTGTTGAGCGTGTTCAGCTCCAGGTTGTTGTGACTGCACCAGACAGCCAGTTGCTAGACCTCACTTCTGTATGCAGACTCATTACCGTCCTGGATGAGGCCAATGATTGTAGTGTCATCTGCAAATTTCAGGACCTTGATAGTGGGGTCCGTAGAGGTGCAGTCGTTTGTGTAGAGGCTGAAGAGCAATGGGGAGAGAACACATCCCTGAGGTGCTCCAGTGTTGGTGGTGTGGCTGTTGGACATGAAATCCCTCAGTCACACTAGCTGCTGCCTGCCGTCAGAAAGTTGGTGATCCAGTGGCAGACAGAGGTACGAACTGGGTTATTTTGGTCTGAAGCAGTGCTGGGATGATTGTATTAAATGCTGATGAAAAGTCTATGAACAAGATTTTTGCATAAGCCCCTGGTTTGTCCAGATGTTGAAGGATGATGTGCAGTCCCATATTGACTGCATTATCTGCAGACCTGTTTGCTCTATAGGCAAACTGCAGGGTTGAATGATGTCCTTCAGGTAGGCCAACACCAATCGTTCAAATGACTTCATGACCACAGATGTTAGGGCAACTGGTCTGTAGTCATTAAGTCCTGTGATTTTAAGTTTTTTGGAATGGGGACGATTGTGGAACGTTTAAAGCATGAAGGGACTTTACATAGTTCCAGTGATCTGTTGAAGATCTGTGTGAAGATAGGAGCCAGCTGGTCAGCACAGGATTTCAGACAGGCTTTTGTAACGCCATCTGGACCTGGAGCCTTCCTTCTCTTTTGTTTCAGGAAGATCTGGCGAACATCTTTTTCACAGACATGGAGTACAGGGGGTGTGGTTGTCAGAAGTGATAATGGTGGTGTGGAAAGATGATCAGGACAGGAGTGTGGTGTGAGACTGGGAGTTTCAAATTTGCAATAGAACTCATTCAGGTCATCAACCAGTTGTTGATTGCCTACAGAGTTGGGGGATGGCGTCTTGTAGAATACACTTAAAATTTTACTATTTGTTTTTAAATCGCTACACCCGCAAGCGCCCATCTACTTATCTGAATTGCTGCACCAACACAGCCCCCTAAGAAGTTTGAGATCCTGTGACCAGAACCTCCTTTTAATACCACACTCCAGACTTATAGGTGACCGTGCTTTTTCAGTAATTGGGCCTCGTCTTTGGAATGGCTTGCCAATTGATATCCGAATGGCTCCTAGTGTGGCTACTTTCAAATCCCTTTAAAAAAAAAACATTTATTTTCACTGTCCTACTAGGCTTTACTGTCCTTATTAAGTTTCTGTGTTTATTTATTTATTTATTTGATTTAATTTTTTCTTAGGCTGTAGGTGTGTACTTTTATTCTTTTATGATGTTTATGTGGATGTACAGTACAGCACTTTGATCAGTCTTGTGGCTGTAGTAAATGTGCTATATAAATGAACTAAACTAAATTAACTAAACTACTTTTAGCAGCAGGGCATCAAGCACATCAAGGGCAGGGATGCAGCATCTTTCCTCAGGTCCATGCTTTTCCCAGTCAATGGGATATTGTAGTTTCTTACATCTATGTCTAAAATTTAAAATAGTTCTCATTGGATATAGTGGTTGTCCATCTAACTGTATGGTTCAGTGGGGGTGCAGAGTATACTAGAGTATTTTACTAAATTCTGTAGTATTTAGAAAAAGATTTTTGCATTTATCAAATATTCCTTTTTTTTTTTCAATATCCAGGCTTGATATCAGTTACAATATTGAGTTTATTTATTTATTTATTTATTTATTTATTTATTTTTGTGTGTGTGTGTGTGTGTGTGTGTGTGTGTGTGTGTGTGTGTGTGTGTGTGTGTGTGTGTGCGCGTGTGTCTGGTTATGCTTGCTTTGTCTCTGTTCTCTGCTGGTGGGGAGGGGGGGGGGGTGTATCTTTCCCTGTTGTTTCAGGTCTCACCCTCTTCAGTGTGCCTGCAATCCATTGGTTGCTGCCCTCCCTGTGCTTTGTTGGTCCCGCCTCCTGCCGGGTGATTGGGTTTCCAGGAGACCCAGAGGCCTACTTAAAGCTTGCAGACCACAGTGCTACAGACTGTGTTTTGCTTACTGTTTATTCCATAATTGATTAGAAAAAGTTATTCTGTGTATGACCCCTTTGCTATGTTCCTGACTACGCTTAGACTTTTCCCTTTTGATGATTGCTTAATTTTTGTTCGCCTATTTTGTGTATGACCTTTTGCTTGTTTTGACTACGTTTTTGTGTTTGCCCTTCTTTGTTTGTTGGTTCGGAATGTAAATACTTTTTGTATATATTTGTATACTTCTTTATTTAGTGGCCTAGTAAGGAGTCAATGCCATTTTGTTTATACCTGGTTTTCTCCTGGTTTATAGTTAGTAAGGGAGTAAGGGAAGTATATTGTACTTGTCCTTATATCAGCTTCTGAAGCTCACTAACACTTTTGGGGATTTGCTTGTTCACATTTGTAAAATAAACACTAAGCAAACGCACTTTTGGTCTCACCCCGTGATTACTTTTCACCATTTTTCACATCCTTTCTTTACTGTTACGGCCCGACCTAGACCGGGGGTAACAATCTCCCAGTTAATTTTTAGTGTTTCCTCTATATCTTTTATCATCAAAACTTTTACTGCTTCTGGGTGTTCTCACTTGGTGTTGATGGGCCTTTTCCCACACTTGTTTGCTTTTCCAGTTCCACTCATCAACTGCCAAAGAGTTCATTATGTTGGCATTCCATGGAAACCGTGAAGGCTGATAACCCAGTTATTAATATGTTTCCTGAGTAAAGTAGTAAAATTTTGTGTGTACTCTACCCATGGCAGGAACTGAGTCCATTCTTCTTGTTGGCTATACTGTGTAGCATGTGCCCATCAAGAAATCTGACCATTTCTAAGAACAGGACTCAGGTCCGATTTCTTGATGGGCACATGCTACACAGTATAGCCAAATTTTGTGTATTGTTTCATTATGTTATAATGTTTGTTATTAAATTAATGTTAAAAATAAAAAAAAGCATATGTATGTCAGATTCTTGTCTCCACACATGCCGGAGTTCTGCCCTGTGCTTAGCGTTCCATTCACATGCAAGTTTTAAGTCAACCACTGGAACTTCCAGCAGACCTCAGTGTCCTGATGTCATGAGAATGAATCTTGCTGAACTTGGTCATTTTTAAATGCCTTTACTGCACGTGTGAATGGACTGTATTTATCTACGATATATAGGGCATGGTAACATGGAAAGTGATAATGGGTTGTGAATCATCTAGAATCTTACGAAACATGCATCTGCATTTGATCAGGTGTGTCTCCCCTGCGAGCTCAACAGCTCAGTTCTGCGCGTGCAGTGTCCTCCCTGTGTGCTCAAGATGCTTTCCATGTATACACTCACCATCCTTTTGCTGTACATGTTCGACTCTGCCTGCATGCTCGTACAACTTCTCTTTTTTTCAATAAAAAAGAAGACGCTGCAATATTTATTTATAATGATATTATAAATAAATAAAAATGCTTCCTTTATGTAACCTCCTTTAAATTATATAAAATTAAACATTTATAAACTTTCTTTTGATTGTGTAAATCTGCTTTGAGACAATGACCATTTTAAAAACACTATACAAATAAAATAAAATTGAATTACATTATGCGGTCGATAGTGCCAGCTGTTTAGAGAGGAAACAGGCAATCAGAAGTAGTGTGTGGAAGTCTGTGATTGGGTAGTTTAGTGACAGTTTAATAACACTGGACAAAGGTGAGCTCGCGTGCGGGCAGAGTCCAGCGGGCATAGAAAAGAGATGTTGAAGGGAAAACACGTTGAGTGCACAGGGGAGACACAGCTTGCGCAGAGTGCTGTCCTCAAAATGTCAAACTGTGCGCTCAGCAATGTGGCCGGAATATAACTCCATACTACAACCCAGAAAAAAATATGTACATAAAAGAGTCATTTATTTACATTTTTTTTTTCATTTTACATTTTTTATTAATCATATGATTTTTTTTTCTTTTGTGACAATAGACTGTAACGGAAACATTAGTTTTCATTATTTTACAAAATCTGAATATATTCAGTAAATTTTTTAATTCCACTCGAAAAGTATCAAATCTTGAATGAAAAGTGAGAAGAGGGATTACAGTAACTGGGGATTCTGTATTCAGCGAGTAGCCTACATATTTATATTTGTATTTCTGGGGGGTATGTCTGCAATTTTATCGATAAATCGATTCATATCTGCGCACACGTTTATAAGCCTTTTGATCAACAGCACTCACTTTCACTTTGCAAAAGGCAGTGTTCATTGGGTAGTGTACATTTAAAGTGCATATACACACATTCATCATGCAAGATCTATTGTACAAAATACTATTCATGTTTGCTTTAGCATTGGAAAGAATATTGTTTCAGGCTAACTTATTATACATTTTTGTATTCTTGCTTGTACTTCTCTTTTTGCACACAAGCGCAGGCATCTTTAAATTTGAACAGAAAATAATAGTGAGCCAATAGGCACGTTATTTTTCATATAACTTAAACAGCTGAATGAAGTTAAATTTACACAATTAACAATTAACAATTGCATTTGCTTTAGACTTGTTCACTCATGTTAAAAGCTTTTTACTACCATATAATATATGTGTTTAATACTGTTTTATTACAGTTAGTAATTTATCAGATACTTTCAAGTAAAATTTAATCACTCTAAACACAACCCATGATTTTTTATTGCAATATAAAAAATAAATACATAAAACTAGCTATTGCATTATGTTTCAAGACATTCTTAATTTACTTCAGTTTACCGGGGGATAATTGATAATCAGTGTTAATATTTTGAATCCGCTCAAATATGGATATCTGAAAAATACAACTTTACATGGCCACTTGCTCTAACAGTAACCTAGAAAAATGCTTATGTTTAAGTGTATGCAAAGTGTCAAAGCTGAATAGTAGTGTGATGACAGGCCACAATTGTAAAAAAAGAAACCTGTTCTTAATCTGTCTTGCCTGGTTAAATAAAGGTAAATAATGACAAAACGTTATGGTTTTGTAAAATAATGAAAGAAAACAGAGTGCGCTATTCTGTACTGGTTTCTGTGAACTTGAGGGTGAAAAAATTAACCAAACCTCTGTGTATACTCACCTCACAGACGTAAGAAATATACATACTTTTAGAAGTCAACTTTTTTTTTACCTAAACTAATGAAAAAAAATTCAGATGATGTAATTTGTATAAAACATGAATATACAGTAGGCGCATCCTCTGCAGAGGAGATTTGAGCCTTTTTGCAAAAAGTCCCTTTACGCCACCTGGTGGGCATTTTAGGGATTACTTTAAAAGGCGACTGATTTAAATTTCCTGCAGTTGTCCTGTCACAGTGCTGAATGTAACGTTAAAGCACATTCTAGTCTCCTACCTAATCTAAGTATCTAAGTTATTGCCCTACAACTACACTTTTTTTCTTTAAAACAATGTGGTCCTCCATTCTCAGTGAATATGTGGCAAGTCCATCTATTTTTAGAGGTTCAGTTGTTCAAAGTCAAGTTTGAAGGTTACATCAATTATTTGCTGTAACACCTTGTAGGGGCCATTATCCAGACTTGATTACACAGTGTATAAAGTTGCAAGAAAAAGTAGGTGAACCTCATAGTTCCGTAGTTTTATGCAATAATTTGTCATAAAATGTGATTTATCTAAGTCAAGCGTATTGACAAATATAATGTCTGTTAAATAATACACAACAAAGAAATTCAATCATTTTTTTTTATTTAGCCCACTAGTATATAGGCACAATTATATTTGTCAATACTCAACTTACTTAGATGAAGATCAGATCACATTTAATTTAATGCAGAAAACCATGAAATTCCAAAAGGTTTACATAGTTCTTCTTGCCACTGTATATATGGTATGTTTGTGTTTGTGTGTCTGGAACCAGGAAATTAACAGGGAATCTTTTGCGTATTTATTTATTATTTATACTTCACCAGATCAAAAGGTAATTAATGACTCACTCTACGGCAATTGTGTGATCGCCTCAAACTTAACACCCATATAATATCCTGGACAAACAAGTCACCAACCCGCGACCCAAAAGATTCCCTGTTAACTTCCTGATGCCAGACACACACACACACACACACACACACACGCGCGCACACACACACGCACACACACACGCGCGCGCGCACACACACACGCGCACACACACGCACACACACACGCGCGCACACACACACACAACTAGAATTTTAAATGATTCTCAGTGGATATGGCACTCATCCACCTATTTTTAGAGGTTTAGTGGTTCAAAGTCAAGTTTCAATTGTTTGATGTAATACCTTGTAGAGGCCAACATATCAGTGGTAAAGCTTTTTGCATTTATCAGATATTCTTATATTTTTCTTCAATATCCAGACTCGACTACCAGATTAGTTTATAGTGTTTCCTCTACATCATCTTTCAGCAGACCTCTTACTGGTTCTGGATGTTGTGTTGACACAGATACAATGTATCTTAAATAATAGCACAACAAAGAAATCTGCTCTTTTATGTCTTTATTTAGACCATTATTTTTTAGGCACCAATATATTTGTCAATACTCATAACTTACTTAGGTTAAGATCAGACAACATTTCATACAATTTATTGCAGAAAAACATAAAATTCCAAAAAGTTACATACTTTTTCCTGCCACTTTATATACTGTATGTTTGCGTGTGTGTTTGTGTATCTGGCACCAGGAAATAACAGAGAATCTTTTGGGTGTTTATTTTTCCACCCAATCAAAAGTTTATTAATGACTCATTCTACAGCAATTATGTGCTTGCCTCAAACTTTACACCCATATAATGTCCTAAACAAACAAGTCCCCAACCCGCGACCCAAAAAATTCCCTGTTAACTTCCTAGTGCCACACACACCCACAGCAAAACCAGCTAGAATTTAAAATGGTTCTCAGTGGATATGGCGGTTGCCCATCCATTAGTAGAGGTTCAGTAGTTCAAAGTTAAGTTTGTATTTAACATAATTTATTTGTTTTAACAACTGTACAAGTATGTGGTTTTTGCATCCAACAGATATTCTAATATTTTTCTTTAAGCTCCAGATTTGATTACCTGGTTAATTTCTAGTGTGCCTGTACATCTTCTATCAGCAGACCTCTTACTGCTTCTGGATGCTCTCAAAAAGTGGTGATGCCACAGTTTTTCACTTTTCACAACCATAATCTACCGGCAAAGAGTCAAATCCATAGGAATAGTGGAGGCTGATAAAGCAGTACTCACTGAAAGGAGGTTCCTTGGATGGATGATGAAATTCTACTTAAACTGTGGCAGGAACTGAGCCCATTCTGTTTGTCATTCTTCTTGTTTTCTTGTACACACACACACACACACACACACACACACACACACACACACACACACACACACACACACACACACACACACACACAGGTTCATCTCAATAAATTAGAATATAATTGAAAAGTTTATTTCAGTAATTTAATTCAAAAAGTGAAACTCATATATTATTATATGTATCCAATCCACACAGACGGATAAATTTCAAGTGTTTATTTCTTTTCATTTTGATGTATGTGGCTTAGAGCTGTTGAAAACCATTTCAAATACAGAAATGTTGGACTGCTGGAATGTTGGAAGTGTGATAGCACTTAACACTTGCAAAGTACACATTTTTTTATATAAAATATACATTTATACTTTAATTTAATAAAAAAATGTATAAACATTTTTATTATAAAAAATACATAAATTAATTTTTATAATTTTTTTAGAAATATATATATATATATATATATACACACACACACACACACACACACACACACACACACACACACACACACACACACGTCATTGAAACGTTGATTAGTTGACTAGGTAGGTAGGCAGGTAAATGGGTATGCTATTGTCTCTTGTCCTCTGTTATATAGTGGTGAGTCGTTAATTTCCTGAACTGTTTTTTGTGACAGCGAAGATAAACCAGTCTTTTGAAGAATAAACTCCACTGGCTCTGTATAGGATCATGTAGTGGGTGGGATGGATTTTCCATGATTGACATGAGTTTGTTCAGTGATCTCTCGTTCATCACTCTCTACAACTGTCTAGTTTTGTGTGATTGTGTGTTCAGTCTTGTGGATGATTTTATTTATCTTGCCTGCATTCTTAGCACTGATGCTGCTCCCTCCAGCAGACCACAGCACTATAAAGGGCACTTGCCAACATAGTGATCAAAGATTTCCAGCACCCTGCCACATACATTGAAAGATCTGAGCTTCCTCAGGAATAAAGTCTTCTCAACATCTTTTTAGACACATCATTGGTGTAGGTCCTCCAGTCTAATCTGCTGTGCAAGTGAAGTACTTCTAGTTGTCCACAACCACAACCTCCTCACTCATGATGGTAATGGGTTTAATAACAGTTTTAAACTTACTAAAGTCCACTACATTCTTTTATTTATATACAGATTTGATGCTATTTTCATTCTACTGGAAAATTACTGTGAAAATCAATACTGAATCAAAGTTTTAATATTGAATCAACATCTTAATATTTAAATGTTCAAATGAAACTGTATAATTTCTACAGTAGCAATCATTCAATAAATTAAAAATCTCATAATGCCCTCATTTGCCCATTACTGACACTTATTAACTGCCCAAAAGAGAAAACAACAACGTTGTTTTATCTTGTGGGCAGTTAATAAGTGTCAAACCTATGATTGAATTTGTTCACTGTATGTAACATTTATTACTGTTACCGTGTAACACGGTAGTTTTTTCAGGCTGAGAGTTTTGTGAGGTAGAATAGCATGCTAGTTTATCTGACAATGGCTGCTAGCTATCCAAACCAAAGAACCCCACCTGTGTATGAAAGAAACTGCAAAAATGTTTGAGCGTTTTAGCTTTCTTTGTAGAATGCTTGCAGGGTGTATGAAGACGATGAAGTGATGAATGAAAGCTAAACTGTTAACTGTAGTGCCAGCATGACGCTAACATTTAACTAGGTTGCTAGCGTTAGCGACCACATATAAAAACTGGTGTGTTACAAAACACTAATCTTCTTAGAAATATGCATACTAGCCAACCCTCTCGATTTTTCCATAAACTTTTACTTTCTTTAATTTATTTTTTTCTAAGGTTGGAACCAACACCGTGGAATATCTCCAGCAGGCTGAAGTGTCAAGGCCGAACCCCTACATCCTGATGTTGGGAGATAATGACCAGCACTGCTCTCAGGCATTAGTGCTTCTCAGTAATAGTATCGTAATGATGTCGCTGTTGTTTGTTTTGTTTCCGAACTTGTGCTTTTATACAATTTATTATATAAACAGAAAATAATACAGGAATCCAACATCAAAAAATAAAACACTGGATTGACCAATTATAACTTATACTGCAGTCAGAACTTAATGATGTTGACTGGGACATGTCCTGGGTCAGCTCTGATGATTGCAGCATGTTTATGGAAGTAGTGTTGGACTCCATTCCTAAGGGAACTGATGATATTGTACCCATGGTGTCATTAAAGTCTCTCCTAATCAGAAACAAATCAGTCCCAAGGCACTGAATAGCCGCCCTACTGCAACACCAGACTCATCATGGGTGATCAGTAAAAGAGGCAAAACGGCACAACAAGAATAAAGTGGACACACAGCTAGACCATCATTACAGCCGAAGTGTCTGGGCCAGACTAATGATGATCATGGACTACAAAGGTTAATAAAATACTTTATTACAAGCTGATTCTGCAGTCTTTAATGACTTAAATTCCATCTATGCACACTTCTAGGACGATACCACTAATAACATTGCTTCAGCCCTCGTGAATGATGATGAGGACTGTCCACTCAGTGACTCTGGGCAGGAGATAAGGAGAGCTCTGAGGAGAGTGATCAACAGGAAGTTGGCTGGTCCTAAAGAAATTCCAGGGAAAGTGGTGAAGCCTTGTGTAGTTCAACTGTCCCTATATGATGTATTTTATTTTTCCAGAGCTATATATGGCAACAATAATCCCAAAAGTTTATACACATATACACCTCTTAAAAGTATCATATATAATAACACACAAAAAAATTATAATAATAATAAATCTGATCTTTCATGTTTTTTGTTTTTTAGAACAAGCATAAAAACCACAAAAGAATGGCTTCAGAAAACAGAATCCACCTATTGGAGTGGCCAAGTCAAAGCCCATTATTATTTAGGCACATTCTATTTGTCAATACTCTAAACTTACTTGGATGAGGATCAGGTCATATTTCAAACAATTTAATGCAAAAAAAAAAAACATAAAATTCCAAAAGGTTTACATACTTTTTTTTTTTTTTGCCACTTTGTGTGTGTGTGTGTGTGTGTGTGTGTGTGTGTGTGTGTGTGTGTGTGTGTGTGTGTGTGTGTGTGTGTGTGTGTGTGTTTCTGTGTCTAGCACCAGGAACTTAAACAGGGAACCATTTGGGTGTTTTTTGTTGTTGTTGTTGTTGTTCACCAAATTAAAAGTTTCTTAATGACTCACTCTACGACAATTATGTGTCCGCCTCAAACTTACACCTAACACCTAACACCAATTTGATGTTCTGGACAAACAAGTCCCCAATCTGTGACCCAAAAAAAGCACCTGTTAACTTCCTTATGTCAGACACCCACACGCACACACACACACACACACACACACACACACACACACACACACACACACACACACACACAGTAAAATTGTTCTTATATGGCATATACCTATCTATTTGTAGAGGTTCAGTGATTTAAAGTCTAGTTTGTATGTTACATTTATTTGCTGTAACACCTTGTTGGGGCCGACATATCGGTGGTAAAGCTTTTTGCATCCCTCAGATATTCCTATATTTTCCTTCAATATCCAGAGTAGACTACTCGTATGGTAGGAACTGAGCCCAATCTTTTTGTCATTATTTTTGTCTTCTTGTACGTACACACACATACACCCTTCCATCAAAAAATATAAAATGTAATTGAAAAGTTAATTTAGAAAGTGGAACTCATATTATATCATTTCACACCAACTGATAAATTTCAAGTGTTTATTTCTTTTCATTTTGATGAATATGGCTTAGAGCTGATGAAATTTTGATGAAAATCCTGCACCAGAGAGAGAGACCAATAAAATAGGATTTTAACACAGAAATGTTGTACTACTAAAAAGTATGAAGGTGTACAGCACTTAATACTTGGTCAGTGCTCCCATTGCATAAATTACCTGAGCTTAGGACAAAAAGGACCGGATTTTTGCTCACTGGGTCTCTTTTAGATGTCCTCTTTTCAGATTAATGTAAATTTTGCATTTCATTTGGAAATCAACATTTCAGAGTCCAGAGGAAGAGAGGAAAGGCTCATAATCCAAGTTGCTTTAGGTCCAGTGCAAAGTTTGCACAATCAATGGTGGTTTGGGAGCCATGCTGTCTGCTGGTACTGGTGCACTGGATTTTATTTGGTCAAAGGTCAGTGTAGCCGCATACCAGTAAGTTTTAGAGCACTTCATGCTTTCCCCTGTTGACCAGCTTTATGGAGATGCTGATTTCGTTTTCCAGTAGGACTAAGCACTTGCCCACACTGCCAAAATACCAATACCTGCTGTAACAAACAAACACAGGCATCAGAAAAAACAGGCTTAGGTCGGGCAACTTACTGGAAAAAAGCTGAATTGTATTCACTTTTGGAAGCACCTGGTTGAGGATATTGCTGGAAAGAGGGTCAACCAGTTATTAATTCCAAGAGTTCAATTACGTTTTCCACTATCATTTTAAATGTTGGATGAGTTCAATAAAGACATTAAAGATTGTTGTAATATCCATGATTTAGCTTTTAACAGTTTTTGCTGTTTGTAGGTAGCCTGAACTAAGCTTGTTTTTTTCTGACTCCAATGTTTATTATTTGTTTGCACATTATTATTTAGGCACATTATATTTGTCAATACTCTTAACTTACTTACTGTAGATGAAGGAAGATCAGATAACATTTCAAACAATTATGCAGAAAACCATGAAATTCCAAAAGGTTTGGGTACTTTTTCTTGCCACTTTATGTACTGTGTGTGTGTGTGTGTGCGTGTGTGTGCATGCGTGTGTGTGTGTGTGTGTGTGTGTGTGTGTGTGTGTGTGTGTGTGTGTGTGTGCGCGTGTGTGTGTGTGTGCGTGTGTCTGGCACCAGGAAAGTAACAGGGAATATTTTGACTTTATTTATTTACCAAATCAAAAGTTTATTAATTGGCAATTGTGTGCCCGTCTCAAATTTACCTAACACCCATGTGATGTCCTGGACAAACATTTCCCCAACCCTCAACCCAAAAAAATCTCTATGAACTTCCTGGTCTCAGACACACAGACAGAAAGAGAATGCCAGCACCAGAAATGTGTTCATCATCTCCGAACATTGTGTGAGGAGAGCCTTCAGGAGAGTGAACACCAGAAAAGCAGCAGAACCAGACAGCATCTCAGGTCGAGTCTTCAGAACCTGCGCAGACCAGCTAGCACCTGTGCTCACAGAGATATTCAACCTTTTCGTATCCCAGTCAGTAATCCCCACATGCTTTAAAGAGTCAATCATTGTTCCTGTTCCCAAGAACCCCCATCCTGCTTCCCTCAATGACTATCGCCCTGTAGCCCTGACTTCAGGAGTAATGAAGTGCTTTGAGTGGCTGGTCAGAGACTTCATCATCTCCCCAACCCGCAACCCAAAAAATTCCCTATGAACTTCCTGGCCACACACGCGCACACACACACACACACACACACACACACACACACACACACACACACACACACACACACACACACACACACACACACATAGAAAATAAGAGACCACTGCAAAATAATCAGTTTCTTATGTTTTTATTTTATTTTTTTACAGGTGTATGTAAGATGAACAGTTTTGTTTCATTTTTGTGAACTGCAGACAATATTTCTCCTAAATTCTTTCCTCTCTCTGTCTCTCTATATATATAGTAATATTTATTTAGAGTGTATAGTGTATTTTAAAGGAAATGACAACATAATTTAAAAATAACTTCAAATCATACAGTATTTGTAGAGCTTTAATAACTCAAATAATACAAAATGCAAAAAAAAAAAAAAATTTTTTTTTTCCCCCAATTTTCTCCCTAATTTAGTCGTGTTCAATTCCTCCCCGTCACTAGGGGGCTCCCACATTAAGGCTACTACTACCCCTCAGCCGGGAGGGCCGAAGACTATCACGTGATTCCTCCGAACCACGTGACGCCAGCCGACCGCCTCTTTTCGAACTGCTCGCTCGCGGACCGTTGTGTGCGGCGTAACACACTCGGAGGACAGCGCTATCCGCTCCCTCCGCTGTGCGAGCTCACAGACGCCCCTGATTGGCTGTGGAGCCGTGATAAATGTGGGAGCACTGAGAACCTCTCATCCCTCCCCTCTGAGAGAGCTCGGCCAATCAGCTCTCTCTAGACCTCCGGCTGCGAGAGGTTACAGCATCACCCGGGAATCGAACTAGCGATCTCATGATGATAGGGCGAGCGCTTTTACCACTGCGCCACCTACTACAATTTTTTGAATTAAAATACTAAAATAAATAAACTTATTATGATATTCTAATCTAATGAGATGTACATATATAAATACACATACAGCAGAGAAAACCAAGCAATATAGTTCCTGAGTGGAAATTTTTTGTGTACTCTATCTATGCCAGGCACTGAGCCCGTTCTTCTTGTCATTCGGCACACTATGTTCTTAGAAATCGTTCAGTTTTTTGATTGGCGCATTCTACATGACATTCCACACACACACACACACACACACGCATATAACATAAGATTTCAATAAGTTAATTAAAATAGTGAAACTCATATATTATAATATAGATTCATTTCACACTGACTGTTTAGAATATACTGAATTAGAATATACTGAATTAGAATATAATAATAATAATAATAATAATAATAATAATAATAATAATAATAAAATTTTCCTGAAAAAAATAACTGTGTACAGCACCCAATACTTGGTCAGGGCTTCCTGTGCATTAATTACTGCAGCACTGCAGCGTGCCATGGAAGCTATCAGTCTGTGATGCTGAGGTGTTCTGCTCTGATATCAGCCATAAGCTTTTCTGCATTGTTGGGTCTGGTGTCTGCCATCTTCCTCTTCACAATACCCCATAGATTTAGGTCAATTAAGCAGAGGGATTTCACACTGTAAAAACTCTAAATAGACAATTGTTGAATTAATTAATATTGTACTGTACAACATCTTACAGCGGTATTTGTTGGGACAAAAAGTAACATTGTGTTATTAAAAACTTTAAAGACACAGACTGAAGCAAGTTAAGGAATATAAGGGAGTCACTAATGCACATCTACGAGTGTTATATTTGTTAATTTACTTGAAATGAAAGTGAGTAAATATCCAGTTAATTTAAAACGTCATTTCGTAAATATATAGTTACTCCCGAGAATGACAAAGTAAAACTTTAAACAAAGTTTTAAAAACCCTTTAAATATTTAAGATCGTTTAAATATGAGGCAATTAGTACAGTAGCTTTAAAATTTTTTGTGACACCCGCTATTTTCTGAAAGGTTGTGTAGAAAAGTGCAGATGGCACCCTCTGCTGGATGATTTGCATACCAGTGTTAATCATGGGTGTGTCATGTTAATCATGTTTATCTGTACCAGTGTCTTTAAGCACTTTATAGGGATCTCAGTGACGTGGACTGATTTATTGATTCTTTTGATATAATTGGTATTATGGTGGCTTCAAACTGCACAATAGCAATGCAATTCGTCAGTATGTCAGTAACTTCACAACCTCTATATTACATAATTTTAAACCTCTAGGCAACTTCAGCAAATTTTGTCTTAAACTCATCATAGGCAGTTTGACAATGGAAGAGAGGTACTGGGTACTAACATACCATGATAAGTTTAATCATGTATTTAATCATTATAAAAATGATGCTGGCATTTGAATGCAAGTTGCAATAGAGTTTCACAATTTAACTTGCGTACTTAGGGCGCTCCCAGAGTGCAAATAGACCGATTCAGTCAGATGCAATCAGGTGGCATCAGCTGGAATGCCTCATGCCAATCGAGGTGGCAGAATGACAATGCTCATCCTTCAATGCTCTGTCTATCTATCGGCCGGTCAATAAAAATCCTTTCCTGCTTCCTTTGAGTTTAGGTTTTTATACAACTCACTAAACACCTGTTCCTTAGCCATTGCCATGTCCCTCTTCACCTTACATCTAACCTCCTCATCTCTCTTACTATCCTAATTATTTTTTGGATGCCTGTTTCTTTTGATGCTTTCCTTTATTTTTCATTCCACCACCAAGTTTCCTTATCTTTAATTTCTCCGTCCTGGTTTTATGCCCAATACCTTTCTAGCTGTATCCCTTATCACTTTTGCAGTAACCAGTCAGACAGCATCTCCTCACCACTACCGATCACATGACTTACCTCCTTTCTGAATTTTACACAAAATCTTCTTACTTTCAGTTCCACCATCTAATCCTGGGTTCAGCCTTCACTCTTATTTTCTTTTGTACCACTAACCATTCAATATTGTCTAACTACAATATCCCTTGCAACCACCTTTCACTCACTATCCCCTGCAACCACAATCTCTAAGCTCCTTTAGACTGCATCCCCTCCACAGCAGATAGCCCACCTGTGTACTGTACATCTTCAATCACTCGTACAGTATATGTCACCTTGTGTTCCTCTTTCTTCTTTAAATATGTATTCACCACAATTTCCATCCTTTATGCAATGTTAAATACTGCCTTTCCACATTCCTCTCCTGGACCCCATAACTACCCATCACCTCCTCATCACCTCTGTTCCCTTAAGGTCAACTGCAAGAACCAATCTTTCTCACTACCAATTTGTCTAGCTCACTCCAGAAATCTTCAATCTTCTTCACATCACATCCTACCTGTGAATCATGCGCACTGTTAACATGTATTATTACCCCTTCAATTTCCAGTTTTATACTAATCACTGAGCCACTCTCCTCACTTCTACTACATTCTTGGCATACTCTTCTCTCAGGATTAGATCTACTGTTCTTGTATGGAAACCTTTCCCTGATCTGCATATTGATTTGGCACATTTTATGCCGGATGCCCTTTCCTGATGCAATGCTCCTCATTTTTTTGGGCTTGGGACCGACACAAAGACTACACTGGCTTGTGCAACCTCAGTGACTGAGTTAGACAAACTTATCATCTACTGTATGCCTTAATATTGTTAGGAGTCCACTTGTGTTTGTATCTGGTTACAGGATGTTGAGTAGTATGGACATTCAGTCAAGGGAATGGTGGCAGCGTAACATTTGTTTCTAAAGGTTTTATGTTATAGTTACTGTATAACCTAAAATATGTAGTTATGTTTTTGGTTGTACTTGTGTATTAACCAGGCTATCCACCTGTCACACATTCACGGTGTCCATCAAGAAACTCAATTTCCCAGACTGTCATTCAGCCTACAAACATGGAGGACATGGACTCCAACACCTGTGTTCAGTGAGACAGCACCCAATTTAAAAGAGACTCTAAGCTACAGTTCAGTGCAAAGTATTTCAGCTCTAGCCTGACTTTACCAAGCCTTTGTTTACCTGTGTCAACATGATTTTGGAGCATTCAATTTGCTAATGTCAATATCTGCATTTTGTCCATTATTAAAGGACAGTTTATCTCATTAAACATACAGAAAGTAACATTTAAAAAACAAGTTTTCTTATATTAAAATAGGGCATATTCATGAATGTATTATGAAATAACACAGTGGTTATCATTCAGAAATGTAATTTTCTTTTATCTCCGCACGGTCTGTGCAACACCTAGGCAGATGACATGCTGAAAGGCCCATATCTAAATCCGCCACTGTAGATCTGTCATACCCTTTGTGTTCCCTGTTGAGTCTGGTTCCTCTCAAGGTTTCTTCCTACTGTGATCCCAGGGAGTTTTTCCTTGCCACGGTCAATGTCATCCTCTGCTTGCTCATCAGAGGCAGTCTTATCATTTTGATTTATACACGTTCACATTTCATACAAACTTAAATAATTCTTTTGATTGTATAAAGCTGCTTTGCGACAATGCCAATTGTTAAAAGCGCTATACAAATAAAATTGAATTGAATTGTACCCTGATGTTGAGAGCCCTGTGGCTCCATCTGGATTAGAGCTTGATTCTTTGATTTCTAGTGATGAGTTTGAGTGTGGGGCAAAAGCCCTAGTGGTAACATTCAGTCTGGTTACATATGTTCTGAATTTGATCATTCTGATAATTCTCATAATGGTTCTCCTTGGGTTGTCAGTCATGCTGGCACTGGTGGCACTAACACTACAGCCTGGCTTGTTTATGTTTGGTTATAATTACGTCAACTTATTACTGATTACGTAAGGATGTGTTCTCTGTCTGTCTGTCTCTTTTTCTCTCTCTTCACATGTGCTGGGTAAGTGCAGGGACGCTGTTTGGCGTCTTGATAAGTTTGGAAAGACTGTCCATTTTTTCCCCTTCTACATCTATAAAATGGAAAGTAAACTTTGTAAATATGTTACTACATTGTTTGTGCGTACGTATGTACCCAGATAGCACATTGCTGAAGGGCCAACGTTGGGCCAACGGAAGGGCCAACGTTGGGCCAATGTTGGCATCGGTGGTTTGCCCAATGTCATTTTGTCTGTTGACCCAATTTTGGCCCATTGGTGGGCCCAAAGATAGATTGGCACAACATTGGTTCAGCAGATAAGGCAAGGTTAGCCGAATGTTGGCACAACATTGGCTCTGTAGATAGTAGCCAGATTGGAAATTGAGAATAAAATTAGACTCTTTTATCATTGCCAATAAAAAGAAAAAAACATTTACATCTCCAGAATTCTTTTTTGCAACATGATAAAATGATTACAAACTAAGAATATATTTGAAACCATTATGATTATAAACTACAAAATAAAAACCTATTACAGTGGATGTAAATAAATACTATGGAAAAAAAGTTTCCATTATATTTCCATATAATAGGAAGTTTCTTTCTCATCATCATTCACCTCGGGACATAGGCCATCAGCTTGGTCACTGTAACTCAGCCGTTCTTTATCATCATCATCCTCATTATCATCATCATCAGCAACATAACAGTATCTCTGGAGAACTGTGACTCTAGTCTGTGAAAATACATGAACAATTTGAGCATTGTACATTAAAATAATGTTCTTTGAAATATTTATTTTCTGCAAAATAATTAGGAAAAAACAAACATTTTCCACATTTAGCTTAACTCAGTTTAACAACAGTTCCAGTATTACAGGACACATATTTATCTCCAGATGAAACAAAGTAGACACAGCAATTCAAACAGTAAATACCCTAGCAAAATTGTCAAATTATATGTTTCTCATGGTACCTTGCTACATATATTCGATACATTAAAATATTTGACACATTAAAACATACAAAAAAATGCAGTGCCCTAAAGCAAAACAATATCTATGTATATTAGCCCTTTAACGTTTCTGGCATTTACTATGGCAACAATCCCTATGGTTCTAACCTTGCTATGTCTCTGTATGCTACTATATTCACTGACATCGGTTCGATTAGCCTAGCATAATAGTGCATAGCTAGACATCTTTCTCACCACATTACAGCAAAACTATTAACTGCATGTTTTTCATGTTATTACCACAGATTCCCAACTTTCTTATGTCTTACACAAGGGTATTTACATCTCATTTGGAGGAATATTAACTGACCTGAAGTTAGGAGCAAAAGAGGCAACAAAACTTTAGCTTGTTTTTAGGGTTTAATCAGCAGCACTGGCCTCTGTGGGGTTTTAGGTTTATCTCAGCTGTAAGTGCCATCTTGTAACTTGTTTGACAGTGTTCACGTGTGAGCACACAGCACAATGAATTTAACATTTATAATTTTAGAAAACATGGGGGGGGGGGTCTTATTTTAACTGTTACATCTTATGTACTGTACCACAATTAACTTTATAACGATTGTTTTTAGCTATCTTAACTGCATATTATTTATTTTATGTACATAAATTTTTAACCTTTTAGACCTGCATCTGTCATTTAGCCATAAATAAAAACACCACTGTTAATTACCACTGTTTAGCTGACATCATAGCAAATCCATTTAGATATAATTAATGATAGCAGGACATATACTTCCAGTAATATTGTTTTTTGGCATATTAAGTCTTTTCGCAGCATACAAAGTGTTTGTGTTCAACACGCTAGCATGTATGAGAGATAATAGGCAAGTTAATGTTTCTCTGTCTTGTTCTCTCAATGCACTGCTTTTTCTTACAAATTATTTAGTCACTGTGGATCACTAAATATTCATAGTTCCATAGAAACAGTATTATACTCACAAATAGCTAGCAATCCTCAAAAAAATAAATGTCTGTCCTTAACTCAACATAGCCATTATTGTCAAAAAGGCTTGGAACGACACAAGTACACCATAAGTGACCATGTCAAAACTGTGTCCAAAGTGTTAATATTTTGTGTGAGCACCATTGTTATCTAGCATGGCCTAATCCTCCTGGGCATGGAATTCGCCAGAGCTGCACATGTTGTTGCTCGGATCCTCTTCCACTCCTCCATAATGATATCATGGAGCTGCTGGATGTTAGACACATGGCGCTTCGCCACCTTCCGCTTGAGGATGCCCCACAGGTGCTTAATAGGGTTCAGATCAGGAGACATACTTGGCCACTGACAAACACATGAACATATTGAATAGACTATGTGACTTTGCATGGTTAAAGATGTACTACTGTTATTACTTAGGGTGTACTCATTTTCTTTGCTAGCTATTTTGACACTAATGGCTGTATGGTGAGTTATTTTCAGATCAAAGTAAATCAACACTTCTATACTAGAGGGGTATAGAAGTGTACTCACTTGTGTGAGTGGGTGTATATATGAAGTAAAAATGTAAATTTTTTTTTTGCCTTTGATTCACAATAAAGTGTGTATAAAACTCAAAAACTCTTAATACCGAAATCTTATTTTCTACACATTCATTATGCCTCTTTTTGTTTTTTCCTGTGGCACATTTATATTGTCCCTTTACCAATAAATGCTCATGTATCGCATCTGGCCTGCTTACCTTTTGAACCAAAGTATTTTTTTTCTCTTGTTTATTTGTTTTTGGCCACCCATCTTGATTACCTAGCTTCTTCCTTCTTCCATACATCTTCTGCTTTCAATCTGACTTGCATATTGAATCTTCCTCTTCTGGCCTAACTGACTGTGACTTGTCTTATCATTATTATTATCAGAAATTATTTCCCACATACAATCATCGCTGTTTTTAAGTTAAATATTTCCGATTCAAGAATAAAATTTTATAAAAAAATGTTTGAGGTTTCATATGTCATAATTTATATATTGTTTATATATTGTCCACAACATTTTAACTTGCATAAATAGAAGTTGCTTAACTTAATAATGCTTAATGTTATTTAATAATCTTTTTTTAAAAATGTATTTCTTCAGTTTTTTATGCATTTGAAACGAAACATTAATCGGCGCTGGGATGTAAAAGGACAATAGGGTATTACATGTGTTGAAACTGGGATTTAAGGAATCTAAAAAAAATTGTCTCCACTGTTTTCCATAGACAACACCGCCCTTAATGATGTCTGTCATTACTGCTTCCTTTAAGGTACATATATTAATGTTTGGCACATGAGACATAAAATGTCTTTTCTAAAAACATATTTAAGAAAAATTATTGAATTATTTCCTCAATGCAAGGTACTTGTTGACCATCAAAACATAGCTAGCCAAGATTTTATTTATTTATTTTTAAATCTCAAATGAGATTATTTGACATGGTTAGTTATACTGGAATACTGTAGCTTTTACAGTACGCTCTCACTCATTATCTTTATCTCCTATCCTTAGCTTGCCCACTTGGTCATTTATTGTAAAATCTTGGACTTCTTGGAGAAGCTACTGAAGATGAGTCATGGATGGGTCTTCCAGCATCACAATGACCCAACATACCACCAAGGCAAACAAAGGAGTGGCTCAAGGAGAAACACATTAAGGTCACAGAGAGGCCTAGCCAGTCCTTAATTCAGACGCAACTTTTGCACAAAACAATCTTAGTTTCTAATACTTCTTCCTATATTTAGCTTATTGAGGTTTACTCAGTTGGAATTGGCAATACAATTGGAAATTGTAATAAAAAAAAATAACTTCAATATGTGTATTAATGGGGGAAACTGTTCTTTAGGTGACTGACAATATATTTAAACAATTAGTCAGATCTCTATGTAAACAGTTATATAGAGTTGAATAATGTGGTATAGTATTATGTTGTCATGAAAAAAAAAACTTTAAAAACATAGGCACAGGTTTATACACACAAGGAATAGATCTTGGTCAATAGAGATCTTTCACCATGTTCTTTGCATGAATGTTTGACCCTTACCATGGGAGGTCAAACAATGAATTTGCTCAGAAAGTGAGTGTTCTCTTTTGGAAGGACTCCCCCATCAACCACGGGTACACAAAATTAATGCAAATCTATATTTAGTTGTCTATTGATACTGTAAGGCAGATTATGCAGAAAGACAGCATACTTTCCAGACCTGCATCTTACTTATTCAGCCTAAGACACAAAATTAGACTAATTGTTAACTTTATCCTTTTTAAATATGTTTAAATAAGTTAAAGGTAGATGTGAACAATTAATGTTCATATTCAATTAGAAAAAGTTTTGTGTGTGTGTTTGTTTTTACTTGGTTTCATATCCAACTTAAAACACAATTGCTTTCATAGAGTTGATAAGTGTATTTGTATGTGTACACAGGGCACTTTGACCTGCTTCAGTCCACATATACAGGCACGGGGGCACTCCTCTCCAATTCCTCTCCTCTCTTCATAGCTGAACACACAGTAATGTGTGTGTGAATTCCACTGGGTTTGCAGGCCAGTGATCGTATCCTAATCATACACAGCACATTACACAGATAAATTACATGCATACATTATTAAGTAATATTAATTCCACAGCACTGCTGAATGATTAATTCTTATTTCTGTAAGAGCAACTCGTTCTTATACAGTGGAACCTTTAATTGCGAGAAATGCGGTTTGCGAGTGTTCCGCAAGACGAGCACAGATTTTTAATAAATTTTGAACCGGAAAACGAACAAGTCTTGGTTTATGAGTACCGATTATCATGTATCACGCATGCGCTTCTTGTTTTGACGCCGAACGTCACGTGATCATAACCAAGCCAATGGTTTTTCTCTCTCTTGCACTGCGGAATTGTGGGTAATCATCTCCCCAGCTCGGTCCTAGTGCGCGTCTCTCACTGATATAATCAATACACAATCCATTTTCTCTCTTTCTCTGTATCAGCCTGCACATTGGGGAAAAAAAGCCTGCACGTTGGGTGCGCGCAGGTCATTTGACATCGTGCACTTTCACACACAATACTCCCCCCCTCCCCTTTTACCATGCAGCTTCACCAAGTGCTTAAGTGATTTCCATTCCTGATTTTCTTTCTACCACATTGCTTCCACAAAGTTTTGATGTGTTGAAGAGTTTTAAGTTTTGAGTGTTGACCCAGTTCCAAAAATTTCCAATATCCTTAGTTATTTTTTTGCTTGATGAAGCTCAAAAAAGTTTTGTAACTTATTCAATATGTAATCATCATTGAAGCACATATGATACATAGGAATCAATAAGAAACTATAAAATTATAATTAAACTTGTATAATTGTAAACTTTAAGGTGTTAATTGATTTACAATATTAGCTCATGCATTGAGTAATATGCTATTTAATGTAATTAAAATGTTTGTGTAACGATGCGGGTCGCGCGAGGAGCAAATATGGCAACCCATATTTATGATGTAAAATGATGTAAATTGCATTCTTTCCATTGTTTTGTTTTTATCTTTTTCAGATAACATATACTGATCATAAAGCCATAGTGTTATCAAACCACTCACCACTGACTCTGTCAATCCATATCCCCAGTTTCAAGTTATGGTTAAAATGTGGTGTTTCATCATTTAACATTGACAATATCTTTGGCTTGCACAAAAGTTTAACATTTCCAGAGCACATTTTTATAGGTATCTACAGCTGAGAAATGTTATTTCCTGTAATTCTGACTCTTTTCCTTTGTCTCCTTCTTCATCCCTCTTCGATTCTGTTTACACATGTATATAAGGTAAACATAAGTAATTCAGCCACATTAGATGCACTTAATGGTAAATAGGGAAAAAAAGGTGTTGGATCCAGTTGCCAGGAAATGCCTATTATCAATAACATTTTCCTGATATTTTCTTCAGGGGCAGTGATGTCATACAAGCAGGTAATTTTTTTTAAAACAGGAGTCATGTTTTTGAAGCAGGAGTTTCAAATTAAATGTCTCTAATTTGGTTCATCTAGGTGCAGAGACGGACAATAAATGGGCTAAAAAGAAAATAAAATTGTTTAAAATTTGACACATGTAAACCTCACAATTAATAATTGTATTAAAGGCATTGCAAAGATAGTTTCTTCTGATGCCAAGTACATGAGGAATATATTTTTAATATTGTTTAAATTTAATGCAAAGTAAATTTCTAACATTAGCTATTATGCTTCTTAGAAAGCAAATTGGCAATTCATTAAAGCTTAAAGATAGAATTACATTAGAGAAATATATTTATATATAGATTGAGACACAATGTATATAATGTAGGTTTTATCAGTGAGATTTCTATGTTGATAGATGCTGAATTAAACTGGGAAAAAAAACATACAGTATTGTATTTGTAATGACGCAGGTCGCGCGATGTGCAGAACCGCGCTTAAACTGTTCAGAACAGAAAGATCCGCAGGCTGCTACCACACGGAGTTCTGAACAGGCAAAGGCACGGCCATTTATACACGCATTTGCCAGGCAACCACTGCACTTTGTGCGATCATTTAGGTAGCACCAGTAAAGGTATCAGGGCCAAGTACAAAGAAAAAGAAAGAAATACAAATAAGGTAAAAGAAAAGAAAAGCGCGCAGAAAGTTGAGAGACAGAGGCAAAGCCCTAGCCTCTGCCTCTGTAAGACACCGGCAAAAGCGAGAGAGAGAGAGAGAGTGAAAGAGAGAGCGCCACGCAGCAGTTCAGCGTGCACGCTCAGTTTCAGTTAAAGTGCATAAAGCACAAACTCTCCTTCTCCTCTCAATAAATCCTCGGTAAGGGCGAATGCCCTGAGAGAATATAGTTTTTGTTTTATTTTCCAGAGCCCCGTCCATTCTCGCATAGACGGTGGAGCTCTGTTTATTTTGTGTTTTCAGTTTTCTTTTGTTTCATTTAAGTTCCCTAATTAATAATCCTGTGCCATACAAATACAACGGTCTTCCCATGCGTATCATAAGCACTCTCACAACCTCCTATTTTGTTGACCCCCTCTAAAGCCCTGCGTAAGGGCTCTTATCATCTCATGGTGTGGCTCTCCATACCGCGCCATGTAACAGTTTTTTTTTAAATAACTAAATCAATTGATCTGATAAGAAAAATTTGTAGATTGGTTAAAAATTAAGTATTATGTGTCTGTTTACATTATGATCTACTCTCCCTCACATTAATCATTTTAAAATACTTACAAAAATCAAGTTATTCCACCCATCTTATATCTCACAATCCATGACTCAGCATTTTAATACAGCATGTTAGTCCAAGCGTAACATGTCGGGCCGTAACAGGGATGAAAAAGAAAAGGGAAAAAAAGGGAAAAAGGGGGTGAGACCAAAAGTGTGTTTGCTTAGTGTTTATTTACAAAAAGGTGAATAAGCAAATCCCCAAAAGGTGGCTGTGAGCTTCAGAAGCCGACAAGGCCAAAACAATAAACAAAATGCCCTCTACCTAGTACCAAAGTGAAATAACTAACCTGCACCAAAACTAAAGAAAAAGAAATACAAAATTCTTCACTTACCACAAACTAAGAAAAAACAGGGTGTAAACAAAATGGCGTTGACTCCCTACTAAGCCACTAATTACAAAACTATATACAAATATATACAAAACGTATTTACAACCAGGCAACCAGAACCAAAGAAGGGCATACACAAAAACGAAGTCAGAAATGTAGCAGAAGGTCATACACAATACAATTTAACAAATAGTCATCGGAAAAACAGTAAGCAAAAACACGGTCTGAAGGCCTTAAGTAGGCCTCTGGGTTTCCTGGATACCCAATCATCCGGCAGGAGGCGGGACCAACAAAGGACAGGCAGGGCAGCAACTAAAAGATTGCAGACACACTGAAGAGGGTGGGACCTGGAACAACAAGGGAAGATACACCCCCCCCCCCCCCCAAGTAGAGACAAAGCACGCATAACCAGACACAAAATAACAAATAAACTCAATATCGTAACAGTCTGTGGGAGTGGCATCCCAGGGTCAGAGTGGTGGCTGGTGCCCGAGCACACACTGAAACGGTGTCAGGCCGGTTGCGGAGTGACATAACGAATTATGTGCATATTCCGCCCAGATTAAACAGTCTGCCCATTTGTGTTGTCGACTACTACCATATGCTCAGAGGTATCTCCTGAGTTCTTGGACAGTCCGCTCTGCCTGCCCATTAGACTCGGGGTGATAGCCCGACGTGTGGCTAACAGTTGTAACAGGCTCTTGCCTGGTTAGGGGCTCCGTGGGGAACCTCTCTGTCAATGTAATAAAAGAAGAGAGGCTAGGCTAGGCTAATAGCGGCAACCTGATGGCTAATGCTTACGGCTAATGCTCACAAACAAGGATTATGGTGAATGAGTGGGGAATAGCGTAAACCTAAATGTGGGACAGAGCGTGTCCAAATCCGCATGTGAATATGTATGGTATGTTTTGTATGTATGGTATGCAAGGCCCGCCACGGCCTTTTGTTACATAGGCATTTTATTTACGTATATTCCTCCTGCTGTGGTTACGCAGGAGGGTTTTTTTTGTTTCTTTCTCTTCCTCCTACCTCTTCCGCTCCCTGGCATGTCAGCGCAGCGCATGTGGTGTTCGGACGGCGCTTGCGAGGAGCCGCGCCGCCATTAAAGAGGACGTGCGTCCGGAGGATAGCAAAGCGCGTCCCGGGACGGTATCGCTTTTAAATCAGACTTTGATTTACGAGAGCTCAAGGACTCTAATCGGCCGCTTAGGGCGACAGATTATGGGTGTGTGGGTGCGTGTGAATGGTGTAACACTGCAATAAATGTATATACACATTTTTGTTTATAGAAAATATTGTCTCCTGGTGGTCCTTACCCTCCCTGAATCTGTTAACGGCTAATTACTGTTCTAACAATAGTAAGGTGGTTTGTTACAGTGGCGCCCAACGTGGGGCCATCAGAGGGTCATTATTATTATTATCATTATCATACATTGTGTGTAATATACATTGATGCCGGGTTGTTAGCTATTAGCCACCTAGCCTTCTAAAGAAAGCCAAAGAAAGTAAAGCTGGAGAAGGGTTGCTGGCTCACAACTTCACAGAAGGCCCTTTCGTGACCAGACGCGAACCCATCCAAGAGCTATCTAGTTACTGATGAGGAGGAAGGTTCTGGAGTGGATGATGGAGACCCACATGGTGACGATAGGGTAGAACAGCCACTCACCGAAGAACAGCTGCATCTGCCTCCTCCATCCGTTGAAACAGAGAATGATCAGAGCCTAATTTCCATGGTGCTGGCAACCCCCTTTAGCCAGCTAGAAACGGCTATACAGGCACTGGACGATAAACTCTCCCAACGAATGGATGTTGAATGACGTAGGCCATTCAATGGTAGAATGTATGAAGAGGCAAGACAGGATTCACTCCACATCCCCCACTTCCTAATAGCTGCTCACACACTTCTACTTTCAAGGCCCCAGTAAAGTTAGATTTTCCCAGGTTCGGTGGTACTGAGGGAGAAGACCCCATTAGTTTTATAGAAAAGTGTGAGGAATATCTAGCCTTACACCCGCTAGCTGATGGTGAGATACTGGCCGCGCTCCCCTCCGTACTCTTCCATACTGCCAAAGACTGGTGGACAGCAGAAAAACACAGGGTGAGAAGCTGGGTGTCATTTAAATCTACTTTGTTTAAGGCATTCCTTACCGAAGACCATAATGTCGAAGCGGAGAAGCGCCTGAGGGAACAGATCCAGCTCCCCGACGAGAGCATTAGGGACTTCGCCTTTCAATATCGTGCTTTGTGCCTAAGGTGGAAACCAGGAATGACGGAGAGAGAAGTAGTGCAGGCAACTCTGCGGAATTGTAATCCCCGTATTGCCAGCCTGTTATGAAGCACAGTAACCTCCATAAGCGAGCTGGTGCGAGTTGGAACACTGGTGGAGAGGGATTTTAATGCGGCCAAGATGTTTAGGCAAAAGCAAAATCCTGTTCCTACACCCAAGCAGATAAAAGAGGGAAAAAAAACCCACCAGCCTCTACATCACTCAGGCTAGCCATTCTCTATTGATGGTACAAGTCACCCTAAACCAGGTTCCCTGTACCGCCATCATCGACACGGGTAGCACCTTCTCTCTCATGACTGAAACCCTATGGAAGAAGATAAAGAAACCGACCGAAAAATGGCAGTCAGCAAGGGGACAATCATTCTCATTAGCCAATGGCTTAGTACAGGCGGCAATAGGTAAACTGCAGACCCAAAGTTCCTTGCAGGGAGTAGTATCAGAGGTTTGTTTCTTTATCATGAAGGATTATGATCTGGCGTTCGACTGCGTACTTGGGCTGGATTTTTTAATAGAGGCTGGTGTGCAGATTAACTTTAGCCAGCGCTCCTACACCATCCCAGGTAGAGAAGGAGAAAGTTTAGCTCTTTGTACCTCTACACATGGCCAAGTTTCCTTTTATGTGGCGAATCCGGTGCCTCAGATAACTGATTCCACTAAATCCATAATCTCGGACCAGGTGAGAAACGCCGACATGTCAGAAGAACACCAATATCAGTTACATGAGCTGTTGTTAGAGTGGCAGACTTTATACACAGATAGAATTACTAAGGTTACTAAGGCCACACTAAGGTTATAACCCATCATATTTACACCACCGATGAATGATCAATTAGGAAGAAAGTGTACCCTATTCTTGTCTACAAGCAGCAAATTGTGGAAGAAGAGGTTGCTAATATTCTGGAAGCAGGGATCATTAGACCATCTACCTCGCCATGGGCTGCCCCTGTCGTACTGGTGGGGAAAAAGGATGGTGGGTTTTGTGTGGACTTTAGGGCCCTAAACAGCAAAACACCACTAGATGGTTTCCCTATGCCCCAAGTCCACGAGATCCTAGAAGCACTCTATGGGGCAACTGTGTTCAGCTCATTAGACCTGCGTAGTGGGTATTGGCAGGTGGAAATGCATCCAGACAGCATCCCAAAAACAGCTTTTGTCACTAAAAACAACCAATATGAGTTTACCATTTGGCCTGAAAAATGCAGGTGCTACGTTTCAGAGGCTAATGACATCCGTGTTAGCAGAAGCCATTGGGAAATATTGTTTTGTTTATATAGATGACATTGTTATTTATTCCAAAAACACCAGCACCCACCTTGACCATCTCCAGCATTTACACTCCTTGAAGCTGCTGGTCTTACTCTCAACCTAAAAAAGTGTAACCTCTGTCAAACATCTCTCTCCTTCCTAGGACACATCATATCAGTTGGAAGGCATTAAAACTGAAGAAACCAAAGTAGCAGCTATTCAAACCCTATTCCCTGCAACCTTAAGGAGCTACAGCGCTTCCTAGGTCTGGCTGGTTGGTACCACTGGTTCATCCCCCAATTCTCAGAGCTCCTTTACACGCCCTGAAGAAGAAAGGAGCCAAGTGGGTGTGGACCTCCGAACGCCAGTCAGCCTTCGAGGACCTGAGAACGGCTCTTCAGAGCAAGCCAGTTTTAACCACTCCAGACTTTAACCGCCCCTTTAAGGTGCAGACTGATGCCAGTGACATCGGCCTAGGGGCAGTGCTCACCCAGTTACTGCATGGAGCTGAAAGTAAATACTTGGCGTCAGAGAAGGAATGTCTAGCTGTGGTATGGGCTATGGAAAAGTGGCGTCAGTATCTAGAGGGTAAAATATTTACTGTTATTACTGATCATGCTGCTCTAACTTGGGTTTTCAATAAGCCGAACCCTCTTCACGCCTTACACTCTGGGTACTTAGGCTGCAGGCTTTCGAATTCATAGTCCAGTACCGTAAGGGGCAATGCAACACTGTTCCTGATTCACTTTCGCGACGCTGGGAGGAAGAGACCATGAACGCCCATCTGGCAGTGCATCAAGGAGCTGATCTACAGTGGGGCCTGCCATGTGACTGGGGAGAGTTAGAGAGGGCCCAAAAGACAGATGAAACACTCCGTACGCTGTGGAACGAAGCAAGGTTAGAACCCGAGGTTAAGAAAATTCACTATTGTGTGGTTAGCCAATTCCTGTACCGCCGGATTCCTAAGCAGGATAGGTGCAGTCTCCTTCAGCTGGTCATCCCAACTGCAGCCTCAATACCTGCAGTATGCCCACGACAATCCTCTCAGCAGCCATCTGGGGTGGATGAAAACTCTGAGGAGGCTGCTAGAGGTCGCCTACTGGCCTGAAATATGCCATGATGTCTGGGAGTATTGCCGAAACTGTGCTACGTGTCAGAAGTACAGGCCCCGTATTAGTAAATTGGCAGGCTTACTACAAAGTAAACCTGTAGTCGAACCTGGTTTCATGTTGGGAGTAGACCTAATGGGTCCATTTCCCCGCTCACCTCAGCTCAACGAACATCAGCTGGTGGTCGTCGATTACTGCAGCAAATGGGTCAAGATGTTCCCCTTAAGAACAGTCAAAGCCTCTAACGTAGCCAACATATTAACCAGGGAAATTTTTACACGGTGGGGCACGCCAGCTTACCTGGTTTCTGACAGGTCCGCAATTCACATCCCTACTACTTAACACCATCTGCCAACAGTGGGGTGTGACCCAAAAGCTCACCACGGCCTACCATCCCCAAACAAACATCACAGAGCTAACCAATCGGACATTGAAATTCATGATTGTGGCGTTCATCAAGGAAAATCATAAGCAGTGGAACCAATGGCTTCCGGAGTTTCGGTTTGCCATCAATTCGGCCTGGCAGGAGAGTACCGGTTACACCCCAGCAGAAGTGGCAATTGAACGCAAGCTGAAGGGTCCCCTAAAAAGAATGCTACACCGAAACATCTCGCCTGATCATCCAGCTTATACTACAGTGGAGCGTCAGGAAGAGCTGTTTCAGGTTGTCCGGAGCAACGTAGCCCGTGCCCAAGAGCTGGCAGATCCGTTACAAAGTCCACAGTGATGTGTGACCACGGTCTGTTTGGTGTTGGCAGGGGCATTAATTTTCCAACGGACAAGCTACAAGGATTTTTGGTTGTTGCACATACCGCACAAGACAAAACCACTGTTCTTATGGTTTCCCGCATGCTAGGCCACCAGAACCGCCGTTCCTTAAGCTATCTCCGTTTCAAGGTCCCATATGACCGGAGCCTCCAGGAGCGACGAGTGTAAAATGGGCTCCAGATTCGATATTTGTTCTGGCATCGGATAATACCGGGACAATACATTGCCCTTTTTTCTTTTTAAACCGGGGCGATACATGATATTAAATTGGATTTAATTGGGTTTAGCCTTTTAGCTTGCTAGATGTACTCCAGATTTCGATGATCTGTGAGTGGATGTTTAGCTCCCTCCAGCCAATGCCACCACTCCTCTAATGCCGCCTTTACTGATAGCAGTTCTCTGTTACCAATATCATAGTTGCGTTCGGCAGGTGTTAGTTTACGAGAAAAAAAGTGCAAGGGTGGAGTTTTTCTGGGTTGCCCTGGCGTTGTGACAGCACTGCTCCTATTCCTACCTCCGACGCATCGACCTCCACGCCGTACGCGCTTCTGGGGAAAACTCGTTTAGGCATTTCGGTTTCCCTTTAAAATAATGATGTGAGCGGTGCTGCCACTAGACTGAAGCCCCGAATAAATCGTCAATAGAAATGGGCAAATCCAAGAAAAATCTGTAGCGCCTTGACTGACTTGGGTTCTGGCCATTCTAGCACCGCCGCAACCTTGGTCGCCTCCATCCCGACCCCCTGTGGCCCAATGCGATAGCCGAGGAATGCAATCTCCTGCTTGTGGAATTCGCATTTCTCTGCCTTTGAACAGAGCCAGTGTTTGCGCAGGCGATGAAAGACGGCGGATACATGACGAACGTGATCGGCATATTACCGTGAGTATACTAGGATATCATCCAAGTATACTATAACAAAACGGTTAAACATATCCCGAAATACATCATTCTTGAACCCCTGAAACACCACAGGTGCGTTTACCAATCCATAAGCCATTACGTTATATTGGTAATGTCCCAATATAATGCTAAATGCAATCTTCCACTAAATCGCCCTTACGCACACGAACGAGGTTATATGCACTGCGGAGATCGAGTATAGTGAACATGGAAGCGCCTTGGAGTTGCTCGATGGCCGCCGGTACCAGGCGCAGTGGGTGCTTATATTTTACAGTCACCGTATTGAGACTGCGGTAATCAATACAGGGGCGTAAACCCCCACCTTCTTTTTCAATAAAAAAAAAAACCTGCCGAAGCGGGAGATGTGGACCTGCTGATGAGCCCTTGCTGGAGAGCCTCACACACATATTCCTCCATGGCCCATGTTTCCTCCACGGACAATGGATAAATGCGCGAGCAAGGCGGTGTTTTCCCCGGCAAGAGCTCTATCGCGCAGTCCCATGGACGGTGAGGGGGAAGTCGTGCAGCTGCCCTAACGCTAAACACATCTTTAAATCGCGTATACTCGGATGGTACAGTGACTGATACTTGGGCACTTGGACTCTAGATGTTTGTGGTTTTGATCATCAATGCCGGCGGTGTACATAATGTGGTGCATCTAGAGGACCAGGATAAAATGCGTGACGGGATTGTGAGAGCTGAGCCAGGGTAGACCCAGCACGACAAAATGCTCTAACTAAGGAAGTACAGAAAATTTCACCTACTCAGTATGACCGGGGAAAGTTAACCGTAGATGCGCTGACATTAATTCAAGAGGCAATTGTGATAGTTTCCGACCATCCAGAGCATTTACTTTTATTAGATATGGAAGCTTCGACACAGGAGCTCACAGCAAGGAAATGACCGTGGACAAGATGAAGTTGCAAGCCGACCCGGAACCTATAAAAGGACAAACAAACAATGTGTGATTATCAAATGAAATTTGTTCCTTTAAACAGAAAGGGTGGTGAGTGCGAGGTGGCGTGTGCTGCGTTACGTGTAATAAAGGACAGTTGGTGCCGCAATGCATCTCCCCCGCATAGTACAGACACAACTCTGAAGTCATTCTCCGCCTTTCCTTGGGCGAAAAGATGGGACGTGCCTACGTCCATTGGCTCACGACAGAGAGGGACCCTTCATGAAGTTCAAATTGAGGTTTGTTGAGGCTGTCGCTGCGGCCGACCTCTGATCTTTTCACTGGCTGCCGAGATGATGTATGCCGTCGCTGGCCGCGGAGGTGCTGATCTAGTTTGATAGCTAGGTAGATGACTTCATGAAGTGACATGCTGGTATCTCGGCAGACGAGTTTCAGCTGAACCAAGGCCTGAAGTCCATCGCGGAACCTGGCTAGCAGGCTTGTCTCACACCAGCCGCTCCCCGCGGCTAGGACCCAAAACTTAACGGCGTAATCAGCGACATTGTCGTTTCCTTGGTGCAGCCTCGGCAATTGCTGTTCTCCTGACTTGCCCTGGTCGGGATGGTCAAAAACAGCTCGAAGGGCCTCGATGAACCAGGCATAGCTGGACGTAATCATCCCCCCGGTGCTCTAAACCGCTGTCGCCCAGTCCATTGCCAACCCCGTGAGCTGTTGCATGACGAAGCTGATTTTTTGTCGTTCCGTCATGTCTGGATACTCCGCCAAATACAGGTCACAAGCCAGCAGGAAGCATTTGCACTCCTCTTGATTTCCAGCGTATCTCTCCGGAGGAGTGGGCGTGGTGGTGAAGGTGCGGAGCGCCGGTGTGGAGGGGGAGAAGGAGATCTGCCATGCTGTCGATCTCTCGTTGTTGCCCACAGAGATACTCCTGCAAAGGTGTGTCATCCTCTGGGAGTCCCTGCTGCGACCTGAAAGGTCTGTTCATTTGTCATGTTGCTCAAAGAGGCAGATGCAGATGCAGGGTGCACAACTTAGAATGTTTATTTTTTCCATTTCTTTACTCTCACACACAAGCATCAAAACAAAAATAAAACAAAAGAAAACTAAACAGAGGACAAGAAGTTCCTTGCTGGAGCTGCAGGCGGGCACGCTGACTCGAATAATCCTGGAATTACAAAACCTCTCTGGCTGGAACAGGAAACACAAAAGGATTGAGAGTGTCTCAATCTTGAACTTGACCTTTGCTTGGAATCATCACTAAAAGGACCCGCTCTACAGCCACTGCTCAGTCCTGGGGGGGGGGGGACAACGAACCCTTGACAGCACAAGCACACACAACAGAGTGGAGAACAACAGTGAACAGACAAAGGGCTACGGGACCGGTATAAATAGGGAGACACACGAGGAAGATTTGATTTAGTGCTAAAGTGAAGCATGTAAACATGTAGACACACTAGGGGGAGACAAAGTGGCGACTCAGTAATCCAGTGAGCCAGATCTTATCCTTTGGGACTGAGGTGGCACAGGTGTGACAGTACATACTGAATTCTACATTCATGTTATTTTTCATGTTAATGTTAAACTGATCTTTTGACTTGGTAATATTAATTTATAGAATGTTTAATTTACCTATTTCATCTCTTTTTATAATGATTGTTTTAACTGCAAAAACAACTTAAGGTATCTAAAGGTAACTACAAAAGCTTAAGGTAAGGTTATTTACAAAAAATGTTCCACCTGTGCCTTCAGACAATATGTATTCAGATCATTTTACTGAAAAGTGAGAGCATTTACTGCAATATTTGTGTTAACATTTAAATATCATAGTGTAAAAAAAAACAGCCAAATTTAATATTATATCAAACTCTGGAAATTTAATCGTTCAAATGGAAATAGGTCATTTCTACATTTTAAATATTTAAAAGCACTTCATGTCATGTTCCTTTGTTAACTGAAAGAGGAGGCGACTCAGGCAGCCAATAGTTTTTCTTTTTCTTGGCAGCAGTGACAACAGCATATAAACAGTCCTAATCAGGATCAGTGTGTTTTCAATTTGCAAAGAATTCAGTTACTATTTTAGGACAGAAGACTGTATATAATCTAATAACTAACTATTTAGAATTGATGTTGATCAAAAAGCATGGGTTTTGTGCTCAGAATTGTTTTCTGTCTGCTTGTTCTGTCGTTTGGGCAGTTCATGATTCTTAGTAATCGGCAGAGACCATATAAGAACAAGATTGAAGTTAGTAATGGAGGCACATGGGGCTCATGGGGACATCGAGAGCTGTGTCCCTTTGGAACCTATGCTACAGGCTTTAGGCTCAAGGTAAGTACATTTTATTCATTTAATATCAAATGCTTTTTACATCTGGATGGAAGTAAATGTTGTGATAATGCATAAGGTATCAAAACGATGCCACAGCCATAATCAAGTCAAAAGATTTTCCAATGAAACATCAGGGTGTACGACTTTCCTATTTTTTGGCTGGGCGGTGTGTGTTAGTGAATCATTCTGTACAATATTGATTTTGACATTTGGCATTCTGTAGGTTTTCCTCTGTTTACGCTAACTGTTTAATTGGATATTTAACATATTACATTTTTTATACGTTTTCCTTTTAGGTTGAAGGAGCATTAGGACGGGGGGATGACACAGCTCTAAATGGAATTGCCCTTCTCTGTAGCAGACCTGAATTGGGTACTCAGTCCTTCATTAAAGTCCAGTCTGATGTAGGGAGGTAATGTTTAACATGCATCCAAAATGATTTATTTTACATTTCATGTTTTTTTTTTTTATACTAGTTAAATGATTTTGTATGCCTAAACAAGACATACTATACCGTATTAGTAGTCATCTTTGGAGGGCAGCACTTCAGCAACACATAGGACATCCATCACTGCTGTCCAAAATATATCCCAGGAAGCAACTCTTTCCTTAGATACAAAATGACAAGTTTTAAAATAATACAATACAATAACAGCAAAAACTGTTGAACAATTATTAATCAAAATATGCAAAGTAGGCTAGATACCCCTGTGGCAATAGATGATCTCTTAAACCTTATCAAAATGATGAACCTTGTTTAAGCTTTAACACCTCACCTAATAGGTCATTTTAAACCACTATATAAAGGAGAAGGTCTGTTTTTGTTGTTGTTGTTTTTGCCTTAAAGCTGGGGGACTTGGACACAGAACCTTTGGTGTCGAGGTGGAGTTTTAAAGTCATTTCAGCTACTTGTAGAAGGCTGGCAAGGAGGTGGTGATGACACCGCTGCCAACAACATAAGGTAGCCAATATCTTATATAACAACCTATAATTTAGTGTTTAATTTTTATTTTCATTTGAAATCTGGATATACAAGACTGTTTTTATAATTTGTTAATAGTGCTTCAATGATTATGGTTTTGGTTTATTAATCTGATTTTTTTAAAAATGAATACTTATATGAATAAATGTATCTTAAATGACTTATGCCCAGCTTTTTTTTTTTTAAGGTTTAGGTGCAGCTCAGGAGAAATAGTCACTGGCAATGGCATGTCCTGGGGAAAATGGGGTAGATGGAGCACTTCATGTGATGGGACAGCGATTTGTGGAATCCAAACGAGAGTCGAGCCTTCACAGGGTTCTGGAGACGACACCTCTCTTAATGATGTCCAATTTTATTGTTGCTACTAAGGTATATTTAATTAGGGTTGGATCATGAGAAATACAGGAAATATTCTTAAATATATTTGTTGAAAAGAAGAATTTTTTAATTCAGGTTTTTTTTTTTTTTTTGCCCCGCCATTATTCATTTGCAAAACGGTGTATTTTTTTTTTTTTTATTCTTCAAAAAATTTTATATTGAATGGGATGTTTAAGCAACTTTGGATTTTGTATTTAAAATAACAGTTATTTCCTTTGTTCACAGAGGGGCGTTGAAGGCTTGGTGGTTAAGGTGTTAGACTGCTGACCAGGAGGTCCTAAGTTCGAGCCCTGTCACCACGGGGTTGCTACTTTTGGACCCTTGAGTAAAGTGCTTCAACCCCAAGGGCTCAAATATTAGAAGTTGTGCATGCAACCCAACGCAGTAATTAACTGTCACAGAAAAATTACAGTTTCTGCTGGGCGGCACATAAACAGAACCATCCATTTTTTCTTAGACAGAGTTAAAGGTTTAATGTGTTAATCTTATTAAGTAAATACATCTCAAGACCAGTGTTATGTGTAACGCGTTAGAGTACTCAGATTTTTTTTTTTCATATAACGAGTAATCTAACGCGTTAGGTCCGCCATTCAAGTACTCAGTTACTTTTTCAAAAATTTCATCCGTTATTCAGACAATTTATGTAATCCGTGAGCCAGACAGCAGTCATTCCCAATCCATTAGTGTGTGAGTGAGAAAAAGTTGTCCTTCAAGTTATCTTTATTATAGGTTATGGCATGAGTATTCATATACAGTGCCTTGCAAAAGTTTTCATACCTCTTGAAATTATTTACATTTTGTCATGTTACAACCACAAACATTAATGTATTTTATTGGGATTTTATGTGATAGACCAACACAAAGTGGCACATTTTGTAATTGTAAAGTGGAAGGAAAATTCTAAATGATTTTCAAACATTTTTACAAATAAAAAACTGAATAATGTTCTGAACAATGTACAGATTTTTTTTCTGGATGTCTGTCTGTCTTTCCAGGCAGTTTTGCATGACACTGTGACAGCATTTATTGAAACGTTGCCAGTACATGGGCATTTGCCTGACAGTAAATCTGCATGATAAATGAAATCAAAACATTGAGTAGAAGTAAAGTAATAAGCAGTTATCTACCAGATTATGTCACAGCATCTACTGTAGCACGTTATTGGACAAATATATTGCTTTTCCTTTGGCTATACACATCACTCAACAGAGCCAATCAACTCTGAAAGGAGCCAAAAAACACAGAAACGATTGTAATGCATCCACAAGTTGCCACAATCCTCTAGAAGCACAAACGAAAGTGCGGCATGGCAGTCTGAGGTGAGGGCATGTAAAATAGCCAAACCATGTTACAGATGATACTCAACTGGAATAATGGTTTTACCGCCACATCTCATGGCGACAGCATTTGGGTTTGTGCGTTTGCTGCTGAGTGGTGCTATATACCTATAGACCAACGCCTCAGGCCTTAGTTCATTCTCTCAAGGATTAATGAGCCACCGCTCCTTTAGAGCTTCACGAAGTAGCAGATAAAATCAAGTGAAACTTTGTAATTAAACTAATTCATAATCATAGTACTAAAATTACAGTACAAAATTAAATTGAATCTTTGTGTCATCTTATATTTTGTGTTCTTTAAATTTGTAGCAGATTTAATAACTGAAATAAATTTAACTAAATGACCATAAAATTCAAACATTGTCAGGATGTGTTTTTGCGTTATTATAAGAATGAAATGCAGTAAGCAGTTATGATCATCATAATTTTCTTTAATAATTAATAAAAACAGTTTAACAAATTACATTTTTACATCCCAATCGCACCCCCCGTTGTGCTGTACCACCACTGGCAAAACCTTATGAAATACAAGTGAAACATTAAATGAATTTACAATCACAGTACTAAAATTACAGTACAGAATTTCAATTAAATATAGCAGTTTCACATCAAATTTAAACAAAGTAAATGTATACTTTTATATCTAGCCTTATTATGTGTAACACTAGCGTATAGCCAGAAAATGGACTCTGGGTGTGCATCAGAAAAGGGGGTGTGCCACAGTTATTGTCAGATTAATGTGCAAAAGATGTATAAGATGTTGAAGTGAACATCGAAACATCGAAATTAACATCACTGAGGTATTTCTCCGATACAACATATTGTTATTGTTGACTATTTTATGACTTAAGCTCTGATTATATTTTAAAACTGCAGCGAATGAAAATGTCACTTTGCGCATTTTCATTCCTGAAAATGTCCCTGGCGGTCATTTCACGAATGAATTTGAAATGCAACACATCTATCGCTGCTGTCCAAAATATAACCCAGAAAGTTACTGAGTGTTATACTCTGTGTCTTCTCTTAAATGAAGAGGATAGAATATCTTAATATTTGTGCCAAAACTGGGGAACACGCTTTATTGTTTTTTGTAGTATCACTCAGCGTACATTCTGGGTAACACTAAAAACAGTTTGGATTACAATGTGCATCTCAACAATAATTTCTACTGTTTCACTGAGATTTCTGTCCGGCAGTTTTTTTTGGGGTGTTCTTCTGCTATTTTCTCCAAATCAGTATGTGATGTGACAAAAACAATAATAAAAAAAAACGTTTGTTGGAAAAAGTGGATGCAATATCCTTCTTTCTTCAAGTCTATATGCAACTTTATTGAATTACATTTATCCGCCTAGCTCTGATACAATTATCGGTAAGCTCTAACACACTTGCAGACTAGAAGGGAAACACAAAAATACATGATGGAGTCTCTAGGTAAACAAAGAGATGAAGTTGTATAGATAGCCAGACACCAGAAATATCGCCATATAAAGATTGAAAAAGAAGAGGGGAAACAATGAAATAGAATTTATTTGAATTTTAAATAGTGTGTCACATGACTATATTTGGGCCAAACAGTGTCAGTGAGAGGCCTACTTTATTTAAACCATAAATTGACATCTAATCAACACCCAGTGTTGGCCAGGTGTAAACTGAGTCACCACCCTTCCCATCTACTACTTCTGAGAGAAAAAGCATCCTAGTGCTGCATCACTCACTAGAGTCAGGGCACCAACACGGTTAATTGATCTACACAGTGACATGGAAAAGACAACATGCAAAACACGACAAAAAAAAAACATTAATACAAGTGGCATTATCATTCTGAATTAAAATTCTTTTATCCACTGCACATGTCAAGGGTCTAGCTGGTGGTACTGGCTAGACCGGCTGATGGTGTTGCCATGGGCATATATGGTAGGCATGACTGTGTGCAAACCAAAATTGTCTTTATTAACAAAACTCAAAACAGACACAAACCAACAAAGGAACCAAAACAACAAACGTAAACTAAAACTAGGGCTCAGGAAAAACACAACAGGAAAGGAGCTGAACACAGGGAACCGGCATAAGGAGACAGGGCTAGACAGGGCTAGACAGGACTGGAGACAGGGCTAGACAGGACTGGAGACAGGGCTAGACAGGACTGGAGACAGGGCTAGACAGGACTGGAGACAGGGCTAGACAGGACTGGAGACAGGGCTAGACAGGACTGGAGACAGGGCTAGACAGGACTGGGGCAACAGAGACTAGAGACCAGATGGGTTAGTAGCTACATGGAGTATGTATAAAGGGAATGATGACCTAACCAGGTTAGTCTCTAAAGGAGTTAGTGGCTAACCGGGTTAGTACTGACCTAATAGGGAAACAGAACACAAGAAGCAAAGCACACATGAGGCTATTCCAAACTAGCGGCTAACCAACTAGCGACCAGAACCACTAGTAGTGAATCCCACTAGAGGCTAGCCTACTGGAGGCTAACCCTACTAGCGGCTAAACCTACCAGCAGCCAAGGCCTACTAGCGGCTAACCCTGCTAGCAGTGGCTACACAACTAAACAGACAAAGAACTAGACAAGAAGACCAACACTAGGGACACACAGAACTGTATTTGCACAAAAGGAGACACAGCCTAACTAAACACTGAACAAGGCAGCTCCATGCATCCACTAAGACAAGGAACATCAAGAAAACAAACAACAGAGCCCTCTAGAAACACAAAGGTAAAAAAAAAATACAATATAAACTCAAAGAAACAAACAAAAAGGAATGCCCACAAGACAGTAATAAGATATAATGCTCGACCCAGTTTCCCCGAACAGACTGCTATTTATAAGATGTTTAATGAGCCACCTCGGTTCAGGTGAGCCCTATCACCTGACCGAGGTGCCTTCTGGGAAACTGAGTCGACCAACAAAAACTACAGACACAAACAGAAACAGTGACCTCTAGTGGAGGTTCCTAACAGCACGCTCCTGCAATCCCCAGGTAGATGGCCTGAGGCGCCATCTGGATTAGAGCTTGATTTTCTAAGTTCTAGTGATGAGTTTGAGTGTGGGGCAAGAGTCCTACCAGTAGCATTCAATCTGATTACATATGTTCTGAATCTGATCATTCTGAAAATTCTTTTTATTGCTCTCCTAGGGTTGTCAGTCATGTTGGCACTAGTTACACTCCAACCAACCATTGATGGCTTGTGCCCTGGTGAATAATAGGGTCTGTTATCTCTAGAATCACCTAACCACAATTCACTTGTCTTGATTACAGAATTTCATGTCTATCATTAAGGATGTATTCCCCTTCACTCTCTCTATTGGATTCTCTTATTCCCTACACATTCATTATGCCTCTTTTGTTTTTCCAGTGCCACGTTTATATTGTCTCTGTACCTTTTGTACCGAGCTACTGTTTTTCTCTTGTTTATTTTCTGTTTTGTCTGTTTTGGCCATCTATCTTAATTACCAAGCGTCTTCTTTTTTCCACGTTTCTTCTTCTTTCTGTCTGACTTGCATCTTAAATCTTCCTCTTTCTGCCTAACTGACTGACTTGCCTAATTGACTGTGACTTACATTATCATTATTATTATCAGAAATTTCTTAATACATACAAACATTGCTACATTTTAGTTCAATATTTCCCACACAGCCTTAAAGTTTGTTAATGAAACTTTTTTAAATTTAATATTTCACACATCCTATTCTGTTTACTCCCACAGTATTTCAACTTGCATGAATAAAAGTGGTTTAAATTAATAAACCACTCTTATTATAACACATAATATATCATCTGGAATTTGTGGAATCCAAATGAAAGTGAAGTCACCAATGTTTTCCGGAGTCTCTTAATGATGTCTGTCATTATTGCTGTCTATAAGAGCATATATTAATTTTTTTTGCAACATGAGACATCAAATTCCAATTTAGTAATCATTTTGTCTAAAAACATGTGTAAGAAAAATTACATATGATTTTAGAAAGTTTATTTTAGAAGTTTTTATTCATTTGTAAATCTCAAATGACATGATTATGTGACATGATATACTGAAATACTGTAGCTCTCACTCTATCACTCATTCTCTTTACCGCTTTACAGACTATTTTGAAACACCAATTACCCTAATCTAGCTAATTGGGCTGTGGACAAAAACATAAGCACCTAGAGGAAACCCACCAAGCAGGGTGAGAACATGGGAGAAACTATAGCATGGCACCTTCTGGAGCGCCTCTGACTCAAGGTTCAACATGTTTTTCAAAGATGCTCATTGGCATATCACGGTTTTAACTAGATGTTATTTGAGTTATTGTCACCTTTTTATCTACTGTACTTAAACCAATCACTGGCATTTTTGTGAAGAAATGCTGCTCACTGGATATTTTTTTATACCTTTTTAGAGCATTCTAGAGATGGTTGTACATAAAAATCCCAGTAGATCAGCAGTTTCAGAAATAGTCAGAGCAGCCCGTTTGGCACAAACAACCACGCCTCGTTCAAAGTCACTTAAATTACCTTTATTCCCCATTCTGATCGTTGGTGATGATCTGCTTCAACATTGATCATCCTGACCATGTCTCCATGCCTAAATACATTGAGCTACTGCCATGTGATTGGCTGACCGATGAGTGTATGTTTTAACTACAGCAATTATCTTAACCTTGGCTGATTCAGTTCAAAAGAAGATGTATCCTATGGTCAGGAAAAATTAAATCACACTTATGTTATTCTATGTAGAGTAGAAAACATGCTTCTTTTTTTTTTTTTTTTGGACAAATTAAAAATGTTATTTTTTCACATTGTCCATTTCAGCCACTTGTCCAGCTGTGGACAAGTATTTTTACTATCTCCTTTTTATTATGAGGATAATTTGTAAATAATTTTACTAGTCTGGATCTAGTTGTGTAAGTGCACAGATAAACATGAATCTTTATGCATCAACTGTATTTACGACAAATCTAAATGTCTGGGCATCACCGAACACTTTTTATTCAAATATGCTACACAAATGCAAAGTTTGCTATTTACTATTTAGGAATACATTCTTGTAAATTGTCTCAGAATCATTTGTATCTGTTTCAGAAATAATGATATTATTAACTTGTTCCTGCTATCTCATGAGATGCAAAAGCACTTTGCGTACAAGAGACATATGCTGTATGCAGGAAGCTATTCTTCTGATGCTGTAAATTGAAGTTTTAGTGTGTTAGTAATATACAGAGGGGAAAATAATTATTTGATCCCCTGCAGATTTTGTAAATTTGCCAATATAATAATTTTTTATCATTGATTTAATTAAAAATATAGACACAGAATGTCAATAAAAAAAAAACTGAAAAAACACATTATATAAATTGTGTTGCGTTTCACTGAGTAAAATAAGTATTTTATTCCCTAAAAACCAACAATAAATCTGGCTCCCAGTTATGTGCTTACATGGTACACAGATTAATTTAAGAAGGTGCTCTTAACAAAAACTCGTTATTATATGTGTATAAAAGTCGCATGTCCTCATAATCACTATCTTCCATTCAACCTTTACCACCATGGGCAAAACTAAAGAGCTGCTGCTGAACACACAGCGATGTTCCACTGGGATTGCAGGCCAGTGATAATATCCTAAACATACACAGTATGTTACACAGATACATTACTTTCTAAAACAGCAACTCATTCTTACACATTATTGTTTTGATAGTAACAACTTACACAATAACTTGTATGGCACAGTTCTTTGTAGCTGTCAGATGTAATACTACGCCTAAGCTCTTTGTGGTTTCTTAGGACAGTAAATAACATTTTTATGTCTTCTTACATAATAGAAAAAATACATTTGTTTCAATGGCAATTTTAAACACACTGACTAACCAAAAAAATTGCACACTATAAGATTTCATTCAGTCACCTTTAGATTTCATTACTTTGGTTACACAATGTGGTGGACAGTTCATGTGTGAAAATGATTCCTCATGCTGCCAGCAGCACTTTTTTACAGTTTGGGTAAATAGAATATGCCAGTGCCATCAGAAATAAAAATCCCATTGCTGTAATAACCTGATGATTTAATACAATCAGGTTGTCAGCTCATTTCATTATATTGCCACATAACTGTACTGAGCCTAGACCTGACCAACTGAAGCACCCACAGATAGAAACATTGCCTCTTGTAGGTTTGTAAAGTGGGCAGTATGCATGATCGCTTCATGCATTTCTCTTCTTACCCTGACTCGTCCGTCGTGCTGAAAGAGAGTCAATCTCTCATCAGACTCATTTCTGATTAGTCTCAATAACGTGGTTTTCTAACAGACATATGGCTGTTTAGTCCCAAAAACATTGTGTGCATATGGAAATTGCGGCTAAAAGTCTCATAACCATACTGTGTTTGAGGAATTTTGTAAATATCATTAACATTACCGCAAAAGTTCCTTGTTTGTATCACGTCTAACCCTGCTGAAAAAAACATCACAGACCAGCATTGCTGGTGATCAGCTTGACCAACAATTATACCAGCATATGTTGTGTTTTGGTGCTGGTATGCTGGTGTTTATTAAGATAATAAAGTGATGAAGTGCTGATTATAAACACTGTGTTTCCCTGTCTTACAAACTCTTTGAGGTATGTGCTGTAGACTGACAGATGGCATTGATGCTTACACAAATCGCTGTCCACACAATTGTTTTCTTCAGTGGTAAGAGCAGAGCAGAATTTTACCTTATTTCTTTACATTTTACATTTTACTCCCTCCTCCGCAAGCAAAACACTCTCATCCTCTCTCCAGTTTCACATTCTTTTCGAAATCATTTTGATCAGATTATGACAGTCCTACACAGTTCTATTATAGGGGCCTTAAACAGTTGTAATTGGAGTTCTCCGAATTGGATAACACCATGCAGCGAGCCACGCATCTATACATTTTGTCTGTGTGCATATAGCTTTCAAACAACTGCCACTGATTTCACCATTTCACTTTTTCACTGTTTAAAACTACAAAAACCTGTAAAGACTACAACACTCACTTTAACGAACGGTCTACTTTGCGGCTTTCTGTGTCATAAAAAGTAACATCACGTTTTTCTTGGCGGAGTCCTACTCCTCGGCGAAAGTAAGAACAGAAAGCTTTATAAAAAACTTTTATGTCTTACTCTGAGGTAGGAATATTTTCAGTCCTAAATTAACTTTGAGCCTGGTTCCTACAAGTAATTCTGAGATGTGTAGTAAAGACGGGCCCAGAATGTAGAATATTTTACTCCTCTTGAAGAGAGTGAACTAATTTCACTCATCTCTTCTGCAAAATCATCAACCTGTGTATTAGATCCTATACCGATAGTCCCGATTTCTCAAGCAGATAGTGCCAGCAATATCGGAAACCCTGTTGAAAATAGTTAACTCTTCACTCAGCAGTGGGTATGTTCCAAAATAAGAAACTTGACCTTGACCCCTGTCAGTTGTCCAACTACAGGCTGATATCAACCTCCCCGTTATGTCAAAGATCCAGAAAAAAGAGGAGCGCAGCAGCTATGTTTATATATGCATAGGAATAGCATACACAAACTGTATCAGTCAGGATTTAGGCCTCATCACAGACCAGAAATAGCAGATTAGATAGATTGTTAAATTACCTCCTATTGGCCCATGATCAGGGTTGTTTTTCTTTGCTTGTGCAACTTGAATTTTGTGAAATAGTGAGATAGCAGATTAGATAGATTGTTAAATTGGCAAATGATCGTCTATTGGCCTTTGATCATGGTTGCATTCCTTAGCTTGTGCAACTTGAGCTTAGTGCTGCTTTGGACGCCATTGAACATAGTATTATTCTTCATAGATTAAAAAAGGTTGTAGGAATTAAAGCATTGGCCCTCTCCAAGCTCAGATACTATTTGACTGATCGTTATCAGTTTGTAAATTTAAATGGTGAATATTCTGCATGTTCTCAAGTGAAGTTTGGCGTTCCACAGGGTTCAGTTTTAGGCCCAATGCTTTTTTCTCTTTACATGCTTCCTCTGGGCAAAATTCCTCTGGGAGAGCATATCACCCCTATCTTATCCATACTGCATTGTATACCAGTGAAATTTCGCATCAATTTTAAAATATTACATTTGACCTATAAGGCATTAAATGGTCTTGCGCTGCAGTACCTGAGTGAACTGTTAGTGTCTTATGATCCCCACTTACTTTGATTAAAGGATGCAGGCTGCTTGTCAGTACTGCATATTATGAAAACTATATTTTCGTTGATTTCACGCTGCATGGCATGTTTGAATCTGCACATGATCTGTGGTGCTGTAAAAGCTACTTTTGATTTATTATTTCCGACATTGTTGGCTGTGTCACTGTTTCAAAACTGCATCTTTGCTATTACTTAAAAAGGTAAAATAGCAACCATCTGTGGAGACAGCATACAAAGTCTTTGTTAATTTGACCAGTTGCTCTCCTACTTGTTGGTGGAGATAGGAATATACTATACTATAAGAATAGTGAGAAATAGCTCATAATCCTACTAAAAGCAGGACCAAAATTGCATCACTCTGAGAATTTGTGGTCACTTAGGGGTGATTTCCTACTGTGAGATGCTTAGTAAATAGGGGCCCTGGTTTACAATCTGACACCCCAATATTTAAACAAGGGGTTGAATCTAGTGCTACAGGAATGGGTATTTCAATGTGAAGAAAAATAAAAGATTATTAAAACTCTCTCACAAATAATACAAATTTTTGCCAAAAAGATGTACAACCAACTGGCAACAATAAAATTCATGTTATTGTTTTCCAAAAGTTTTGGAAATATAATTATTATAAATAAATAAAATATATAATATAAAATATAATTATTTTATATTATATATTTTATATAATTATATTTAATTATAATTAATTAAATATAATTAATAATAAAATATAATTATTTTACTGAGGAAAGAGTATTTATTGTAATACTTGTGCTATAATGTCCTGAAAAACAGCAAGATTCAATACTGGATCTATGTCCTGTTTTAAAAGTCTGAAAATTGAAAAGTTAAAAGGTAATTTCTACATTATAAATATTGAAAGCACCTCATGTCATGTTCCTTTTTTAACTGAAAGAGGAGGAGATTCAGGCAGCCAATAGCTTTTTGCCTTGGCAGCTGTGGTATAAACAGTTCTATGAAGCCTCAATGTGTCTTCAGTTTGGAAAGAAATCATTTACTTATTTGGGAAGACAGGGTTATCTAATAATCAAACTATTTTGTGTCTGGTGTAATCAAAAAGCATGGATTTTGTTTTCAGAATTGTTTTCCCTCTGTTTGTTCTCTCCTTTGGGCAGTTCATAAGTGTTAGTAATGGATACGTTGAGAGACCATATAGGAGCAAGATTGAAGTTAGTAATGGAGGGATATGGGGCTCATGGGGACCTCAAGAGATGTGTCCCTTTGGAACCTATGCTATAGGCTTTAGTCTCAAAGTAAGTACATTTTGTTCAATTAATAACAAAGACTTTTTTCATCTGGGTGGAAATAAATGCTGTGACATTGAATAAGCTTATCAAAACAATTCTATAGCCGTAATCAAGTCAAAAGATGTTTGGCTGGGCAGTATATGTGTGTGTATGTATACATATTCCAGGTTGAACGATCAGTAGGAAATGGGGATGACACAGCTCTAAATGGAATTTCCCTTCGCTGCAGCAGACCTGAATATGGTACTCAGTCGTATTCTACAGTCCAGTCTGATGTTGGAAGGTAAAGTTTCGCATGAAACTAAAATTTCACTAAAATTCATTGCCCAGGAAAAATTATTTTGGATGCCTAAAGGACATATATTGTATCTTAGCAGTCATCTTTAGAGGCAGCCCTTTGAGTGTTAACTATACATCTATCACTGTTGTCAAAAATATAGCTCAGAAACAATTCTAACTGTCCCGAAGCAACCTGAAATAATATGATGTAAAAGAATATAATGCATCCGGGTTCGATCCCCGGCCAGGCTCGATTCCCGTCTCTGTGTGCATGGAGTTTGCATGCTCTCCCCGTGCTTGGTGGGTTTCCTCCAGGTACTCCGGTTTTCCTCCCACAGTCCAAAGACATGTAGGTTAGGCTAATTGGCGTTCCCAAATTGCCCGTAGGGTGTGAATGAGTTTGTGAGTGTGTGTATGTCTGTGTGCCCTGCGATGGATTGGCACCCTGTCCAGGGTGTACCCTGCCATTTGCCCTAAGTCTCCTGGGATAGGCTCCAGGCCCCCCGTGACCCTAAATACAGGATTAAGCGGTATAGATGATGAGTGAGTGAGTGAGAATATAATGCAATGACAGCATAAACTGTTGAACAATTATCAATCAATCATAATATGAAAAGAGGGCTAGATATCAGGTATATCAATGTTAATATTATTAGCAAAGGCCTAACCGGGTAAAAAATACATTCTGTCTTTTAAAAAGGTGATCATGGTAATAGCAATCTGTTTGCCTCTTGCTTCAGATCAGGTATTCAACACAGCTTCAAGGACATCATCAAGGGCCCAACTTACCCAGGGGTTTAATGTTGGGAGTTTTACATTTAGGTATTAATGTTGCCCACTGCTGAGACAATCACATCTTCCAGTATTGATTGGTTTTACAAGTCAAAACTTGATTGATAAGAATAACAAAATAAGGTTTCAGTTGTTTTCACCGACAGTGCAAGCACCAGAAGATTTGAAGGCTGTCAAATAGCTATCAAAAAGCATGGACACTGAAGATGTATCTTGTTGATGACAAAAACAGCTGATTTGTTCCTGAAACGATACAACCCCATCACCTTTAACCCCTGTGAGAGTAGATGACCTACTGTGTGTTCACATTATATTAAACCTTCAGGACACTTTACTTGTTTGTTTTAAAACCTCACCTAAAAAGTATGAAATATTTAATAAAACTTTAATGATCTGAAAATGTCTATTCTCAATTTTTCAGCCGCTATATAGGAGGTCTATTTTTATCGTTGTTTTTGCCTTAAAGTTGGGGGACTTGGACACAGAACACTTGGTGCAGCAGCGGCATGTTAAATGCATTTCAGCTACGTGTAGAAGGGTCTCAAGGTAATGGTGATGATACAGCTGCCAACAACATAAGGTGATCAATATTTACTACATTTAACTACATTTAAATTAGTGCTATAATATAATTTATTAGTAGTATTTTATAAATGTTTTTTTTTTCAATCTGGGATTACAGTTTATTAAGCTGATTTTTAAAAAAAAACTTCAGTGACTTACTGTATGTGGCTTAAATGAATAATGCTGAGTTTGTTCTTTCAAAAAAAAAAAAAAAAAGGTTTTCTTGCAGCTCAGGAGAAATACACACCGGTGATGGCATGTCCTGGGGAGGATGGGGTGAATGGAGTCCTCTGTGTGTTAAGACAGCGATTTGTGGAATCCAGACCAAAGTCGAGCTTCCACAGGGTTCAGGAGACGATACCTCTCTTAATGATGTCCGCTTTTTTTGCTGCTCGTAAGGTTAATAAACCATTTAATAAGGTTTGTGTTATTACATAGTATGTTATGTGACAATTACTGGGATAGCTTTGTTTTTGTTTTTTAAATACAGTTATTTCATTTGTTATTACAGACAGAGTTAAAGGTTTAATGATGTGGCAATAGGTAATTGTCACAATTTATAGCAACAGTTTTCAAGCTACAGACTAAGTGTCTAAAATGTCTTATTTTGCACTCAGCACTAGTTAATAGTACGTGTCCAGCTTTATAGACATTTCGATTGTAACACCTTTATACTTGTTTATTTATGTGATTATCCAATCACCTAATCATGAAGCAGTATATAATTAAATCATCACAGTTATCTTTATTGCAGTTAATGGTATGAGTATTGAGAGAAATATAATTAAATATATGACCAATAATATAATACATGTATTAGAAATATGAGGGGATCTGACTTAATTATTTATATTCTACAATACATTTACATGAATGTCCTCTGAAAGTTTGTAAGCATATTTCTTTTCATATGTTCTAGGGTAAGGGATGGTGGCATGGAGAAAATAGATAACAAAGAGAAACTTCATCCTCCATCTTGACTGCGCTTTATCTCATAAGGGACATTTCCATGTCTTATCTATTTACTACTTTAAATCCAAACCTTTAAATACATAAATAGGTTAATGAGCTGCAACACAGATTTCTATCTATCTTTCTACTTTCTTTCTTTCTTTCATATGTAAGGTGGCAATAAAATATTCTAATATATACTGTATTATACCGTTGGTTTGTGAGTAATTTGTACTTGTCTTCAGATTTGATTGACCTGTTTTTAAAACTAGTAATTGACATACCTCAGACACTTAGGAGGACTGTGATGACTGTCCAGCAGACACAAAGATTTTTTTCATCTCCTTCTAATACAACACACAATCCAAAAGAAAATTAAGGTGTTAGTCAGTCCCCCTAAAAAATAGTTTCCGTGTGTTTCTGCTTTTTTTTTCCGTTTGTTTGTTTCTACTTGAAGTTGAATTTCCACAATTGCAGCATTCTTTTTCTTCCAGGGAAATATATAATGATACTAAGTAATAGTAGTTAATACACAGTGTGTGCAGTAGGAGCCAGTTCAAACCGCCTGCTCCATGGCAGGACGCTTCGAGATCCATGGCGGATCCGTGACATTTCCGTGCCCCGTGATGACGCAGTGAACAATGCCGCGCACCATAAACGTCCTCTTGCACTATTCTAATAAGCTGGTTGCAATGTTTTACAGTCCCGCCAGGTGGAGCAGTGACTGCTTCAGTTTAACTGCAATTCTTGCATTGTCAATGTTATGTGGTGCGGATTGGAGAGCCGCACCACGAGATGTAATAATGTTTATAAGAGCCCTGACGCAGGGCTTTAGAGGGGGGTCAATGAAATAGGAGTTGGTGAGAGTGCTTGTGATACACACGGGAAGAACTTCCTGTTTGGAGATAGCGTGGGATTATTAATTAGAAACTAAAAAGCAAACAAAAGACACTGAAAACTAAATAAACAGAGTTCCGCTGTCTACACGAGAACGGAGAGGGCATTGGTAACAAAAAAAAAAACTTTAGATCCTCTCGGGGCTTATGCTCTTGCCGAGGTCTTATGAGAGAAGTTATGTTTTGAACTTGTGTTTTTGTGCTTTGCACTATCAACTTAAACTGAGCGCACACACTGGACTGACGTGTGCCGCTCTCTCTCTTGCTCTCTCCCACTCACCGGCGTCTTAGACAGGCAGAGGCTGGGTCTTTGACTATGTCTCTAAACAGCAAACTGTCTGTCTGTCTGTCTGTCTGTCTTTTTTTTCTTTTTTCTTTCTTTCTCTTCTTTTCTTTTCTTTGGCCCTGATACCTTACCGATGCCACCTAATGATCGCACAAAATGCCGAGGTATCAGGACCCTTAAATAGACACGCCGACCGGTGAGGCGCATTCACGCTGATAGCAGCGTTGCCTGGCAACCGCATGCCTATAAATGACCCGCGCCTTTGCCTGTGCAGAACTCCATGTGGTAGCAGCCTGCGGATCTGCCCGGTCTGAACAGTGCAAAGTATTTTCACGCCGTTCTGCCCCTCGTGAGACCTGCGTCATTACAGTCCACATATCTTACTGATTAATTCAAGCTTGTCATCTTGGAGATATATACAGTGTCTGTGTACCAGTCACTAACTATGCTTTAATGGTCCTTTCATGCATATAAGATACTGTACCACTGGAGGTTACTGCATTGTCTACATATTTTTTATCATTACATCAAGGATGTCATCTTGCTCTGTCACTCTCATACACTTTCAAAATAATAATATAAAAAAGTAGTTAACAGTAGTAGTTAATAATGCTGCACCAGCATGTTTTACATAAATAAATAAATAAATATCTCAGCTAAGTATGGGAGTACGGGCTATAGTAATTTCATGCTTATGAGAAGTCATCATGAGTGTTTTTTTTTCTTTAACATAGTGTGTTACAATTTATAGAGACGTTTTCAAGGACAGCTTTCCATGTTGCAAAATGGTTAAAGTATCTGCACTAAAGGCAGGTAATGCCCAGTTAGTGTCTTGAGAAGGCCAGTTCACTTTTATTCAAATAAACCACCACTTTCCTAATAAAACCAAAAAGTCGGAGTGGTGAATCAATGTACTTTCCCCCAAATATTTCTTATTTTTATGGTATCTTGCCTGGGTTGTTCTAAAAGGAAACCTCTCTGAGATTTATCAATAAAGTCCTTAGAGCTCTGTGATGTCGCTTCCAACCTCATCCGTGTTTAAAACTGAGAATTTCCTAAGTTTGCAGATACAGAATGTGCAGTTTTCTCAAACATGATTTTCCCAATTTGCCATTTATACAGATTCAGACAGACTGAATTTAAGAATGCACCCCTAAGATCCTAAAGCACAAACACACACACACAGAAGAGCAAAGCAGAGGTGCGCATTCACACCTCTGGCAGTCTTTTGTCTTGTAAATGAGGTATTCTTCTTGTAGGTTGGGGGGTTACACACATACACACACCATTTTAATTTTTGGACTTCATAACATACTAAGAATGATTGTGAAACACATTGGAGGCACAGTGGAAAACTTTCCAATCCCCACCAGCGCACATATTCTGTTTCTGTTTCAAGAGAGTTGGGCTAATAATATTAATAATTATTATGGTTATTATTATTAGCCCAACTCTCTTGTCTCCCATTTTAGCCCACTGAAGTAGTTGGTTCAAGTAAATGTTTTTTTTTAAATACCTTAAACAATTCCCCAACCAATAAAACACACAAACATGACTTGTATTCATATATGAATTGTATTCTTCCAAAACTAGTCAAAATTAAACAGTGTAAAACATGTGAATACATTTTTTTTTTCTTAAAGGTCAGTAATATACCTGGATAACACCAGGTGCTTATCAGTCTCTGTCTGGTGCTTTTATATTAATGTATCCATTTTTAAAAACTATCAAAGATGGAACAGTTTACAGTAGTAGCCACATAAAATCGCAAGGCTGTGTGAATGGCGTGTGGCTGGCGTGTGGCTGCCCTTTGGATGGCGTGATTCTGCCTCCCTCTCCTGACTGAAAGGCGTGTCAAGATTTCACAGTCAACACACCCATTCAAGACCTATTTACTAATTTACCTGATGCTACCACTAGATGGTTCTTTGTTCTCAAAAACACATTCAAACAAGCCAGGAATTTAGCTGCGCTGAGTTGCAATCACATGATTTTAACAACCCACCCCATCCCGACTGAACTGCTGCTATCAAACTGCACTACAGAGATAAACTCTTTTTTCTGTGTCTTTTTTTTTTTTGGGACCTTTTTATAAAATTTGTTTGGGTTCGTTTCCAGCTTATTTCCCAATTTATTTTTTTATTGGCGGTTTTGAAAATAACTGGCAGCACCAGCAGCGGTCAGATATGACATTAGATTAATTATCTGTTTACCAAGTCTGGAGGTTAACATTACAGCTTACTGTTAGTGTCACAAACTCACAATGTCACTCCTCTTTCCCTCAAAAAGATGCCAAATCTTCGAAAATACTATTAATGTCGCTATTACACAAGCTGCACTACCCGAGGAACTTATAAGAAGAGTGTTTGTGCTCTCTGAAAATGCCTTCAGAATCTGACTGAGTGTTGTCTAGATTTAGATGAAATCAGCATTTATGTATTCTTTGTGTTAATCTGCAGGTTATTTCTTAGTAACATGATACTGGGGCTAGATTTACAGGAGCTAGCGAGCTAAACGCTCATAACCATGTCTTTCTTTTCCTCACTTTAGCCGTGACTTTTGCACGATAGCGTGTGCACTTAATTAACTGAAGCTGAATAAAAACCCAGAACTGTTTAACAGTTAGGGAGTAGGGTCACTTCAATACTTGGTAAGTTATAGTTTGGCTTCAGAGTTAGACTAATTTACATTCAAGAATTCCCAAAACGTCTCGGGTTACTTAGCTGTAACCCTGTTCCCTGATAAAGCGGGAACAAGATGCTGCGTGAAAACGCTATGGGAACATCTCTTTGTTCTCCGATTGTGAAGCCTGTGCATGTCAAAACCGCCTAATACTTCGGCTTATAACCTCTGCCAGGCATGACGTCACCGAATAAGGTGCAACTGCAGGTTATAAATACAAGTGAACCCGGAAACATCCTCAGGTCAATTTTGTCTGAAGGACGTCCAGGCACGCCAGCAGTGCGGCATCGAAACACATCTCGTTCCCGCTTTATCAGGGACCAGGGTTACAGCTAAGTAACCCGAAACGTTCCCTTTCAAAAGCTACACTCGATGCTGCGTGAAAATGTTATGGGAATGAGAATACCAATGCCGCCGCACTGCAAGTGTCTGGACCCCCAGGTTGTGTAGCATGTGCGCACAATAGCCAAGGAGGTCTTAGACCTAGCTCTGAGATGCTGACTCAAGGATCCGCGAACCCGGAGTAGTACTGACATCCAGACTATAAAATCTAACAAACGTGTGTGGAGAGGACCAGCCCGCTGCATCACACACCTGCTGCAGGGGGACGCCTCTTGCCAAGGCAATTGATGAGGCAATCCCCCTGGTTGAATGAGCCCTGATTCCCAGAGGCAAAGTGTGACCACACACCTCATAGGCTAGGGTAATAGCATCTCTCACCCAGTGTGACAGAGTCTGTCTAGTGGCGCCCCCATCCCCCCCCCCCCCCCCCGATTGCAACCCCCATGGCAAATAAAGAGCTGCTCTTTGAACTTACGCCACTGGCTAGTGCAGTGGACGTAAACCCGAAGAGCACGTACTGGACACAGTAAGTGAAGTCTTTCCTGCTCCGGAGCTGTGAAAGGTGGAGGACAGAAGGCTTCGAGAACAACTGGGTGCATGGTCGAGAATGGAACCTTGGGAAGATAGTTCGGGTGAGGATGCAGAATAGCTTTGACTAGCCCAGGGGCAAAGTCTAGGCAGGATGGGGAAACTGACAGAGCCTGCAGATCCCCAAACCTCTTCAAAGAAGTAATAACCCATAAGAAAAACCATCTTAAGAGACAGAAGCCCGACATGTGCTGACACTAGTGGTTCGAAAGGGGTGTCAGCTAGGCCTTCGAGTACGATACCTAAGCTCCATGAATAAAACGGGCAACTAAATGGTGCTTCCCCACAGAAACCCCATCGGTCAGAGCATGACAAGCCGAAATAGCGGCTACGTACGTTCTGAGAGTTTGCAGAAACTCCACCACTGAAACAATCTGGCAATGAACTGGGTCTACATGTCTTGCCATGCACCAATTTTCAAATACACTCCATTTGAGAGCATAAGTTCTTCTAGTGGAGGGAGTCCAGGCGTTTCAATTACGCTGGCTGGAAGACTAGCATGTCTTAGTTGGTCCCCTTCAAGGGCCAAACGTGAAGGTTCCAGAGCTCGGGCCGGGAATGAAATATTGCCCCCTGCGCCTGAGACAGAAGATCCCTCCTCACTGGAATCACCCAGGGTGAGCCATCGAGAAGTGAGATATTAGATCCGAGAACTACACTCTGGTCGGCCAATGGGGCACTATCAATAAGAGGCGCAAACCCTGTTGATAGACCCTCGCCAGGACTCCTGGGAGCAGAACTATGGGTGGAAACGCATAAAGGCGTAATCTGGGCCACGTGTGGGCCATCGCATCCAAACCCAGTTGAGCTGGAGGAGTCAGAGAGTAGTAAAGTGGACATTGTGCTGCCTCTTGTGAGGCAAAGATGTCCACTTCTGCTACATAAAATTTTTCCCAGATTTGACTGACTACTTCGGGGTGGAGTTTCCATTCCCCATGTTTCACAGCTTGTCTGGATAGCAAGTCTGCTCCTACATTCATATGCCCCGGAATGTAAATCGCCTGAGGGACAGGAACTTGTCCTGTGCCCAAAGCAGAACATGGTGCGCTAGCTGGTTCAAGCGCCGCGAGCGCAGTACACCCTGGCGATTTATGTACGAGACTACCGCAGTGTTGTCCACCCACACTAGGACATGATAGCCTCTCAACTGCTGGAGGAAGTGTTTCAGGGCCAGAAACAGAGCCATCATTTCGAGGCAATTGATGTGCCATGCGAGAAGATGACCTCTCCAGCTCCCTTGTGCTGGATGGCCATCCAAGACCGAACCCCAGCCCGTGAGGGAAGCATCTGTCGTTTGCATCTTGTAACGACAAGATGGACCTAAAGTGGGACCCAAAGTCAGAAACCGGGGTCTGAACTACATAGAAAGGGTACGAAGCCCCCGGCGCGTAACCCTTATTAGCCTCTGGGGATTGGCCCTTGAATGAAACCCCCTGGCTCTTAGCCACAGCTGAAACGCTCTCATGTGCAGAAGGCCCAAAGGTATCACCGTGGACGCAGCTGCCATGAGACCTAGAGATCTCTGAAAGTGATTCTGAAAGTGATGAACAGTCACCTTCTGGCCTAGATTGATTTCCTTCAGGGTGTTGAGAATGGATTCGACACGAGCAGGAGACAGCTGTGCCCGCATTGTGACCGAGTCCCATGTGACACCTAAATATGTTGTCCTCTGAACAGGAAAGAGAACGCTCTTCGTGGCGTTGAGTCTCAATCCTAAAGAATGGAGATGAGCTAGGACGACATTTCGATGTGGAAGCGCTAGCTCCTGAGACTGAGCCAGAATCAGCCAGTCGTCTATGTAATTCAAAATACGGATGCCCTGGAGTCGTAAAGGAGCCAGGGCCGCATCCATGCATTTTGTATATGTGCGGGGTGACAGAGCTAGGCCAAATGAAAGGACCCGATACTGTTAATCTTCGCCCCCGAAAGCGAACCTCAGGAACTTCCTGTGCTGTGGCAATATTTCTATATGGAAATATGCGTCCTTGAGATCGATTGTCACAAACCAATCCTCTGGTTGTATTTGAGAAACAATCATTTTGACAGTCAACATTTTGAATCTGGATCTGAATTATGCTCGCAATCCAAGGTTCCACTGTATCATGCAAATGCCCTGTGGCTCCATTTGGACTACAGCTGTGGCTTCATCTAGATTAAATCATGATTAGAGCTGCCCTTGTTTTGATGATGAGTTTGTGTGTTGGATCTTGTTAATTGGGACTGTGATACACTTCTTTTCATTTGACATGGTTTCATGTGTATATGATATCATTAAGGATTTTTTTCTCTCTTCCTTTCTATTAGATTCTCATTTTCTACATTCATTATGCATCTTTATACTGTGCCACCTTTATATTGTGTCATATATGGTCAGTATAAAGGTCTTGTTCCTTTACATTTACCATTTTCCAAAAAATTGTCATGAACTATCTATATCATCTGGTACCCAGACATTTTGTACCAAGCTACATTTTTTCTCTTGTTTACTCTCTGTTTATCCTCTATCTTCTTCTTTGCCAATGTTGCTTACTTAGCTTCTTCTTTCTTCCATGTATCTTCTTGTTTTAGTCTGACTTGCATCTTGAATCTTCCTCTTTTTGCCTAACTGACTGGCTTACATAATTGATTGTGACTTGCATGATGATTATTATTATTATCAGAAATTACTTACCACATACAAGCACTGCTACATTTCAGTTAAATACTCCCCATTGAAGATTAAATTTTGTTAAAGTTCTTACTTTAATAATAAAAATAATATTATATTTATGCCCATAACATTTAATATTTTATAATTAGAAGTGACTTAAGGAATTAATGCAAAATTATATTTAATCATTTTAACAAAAACAACAACAACAACAGCCTCCTAGATTATTATGCACTGAAAACATACAATGCAAAAAATAATCATTTGAACAGTGTAGATTTTGAAGTTCCCAAGAAATGAAGGGTCTATGTTTTTTATCATATATTTTTTTAAAGGATAGAGACGAATTATCAATCAAAAATCTAAAAGAAATATTATACAAATGTTATAAATCGAGATACATTTCAATAAGTAAAATTAGTATCTGATCCCATATCAACCAACAGTAATTCTGGCTCCAAAAGACTGGTTATGTGCTCGTGTGATAAATAGATAAATTCATTATGTGTATATAAGACACCTGTCCACAGAATTTCTATTTTCCATTCAAACCTCAACACTAAGAGCAACAACAAAGACCTGTGAAACCATTTTCCCTTCTCACTGCTTGCTCACAATGGCTGAGCTAGACATTGAGACTGGTCAAACAAGCCCTGTCCCAAAACTCCACCCAGTAATGTACCTCCAATTATCTTTTTTGTTCCCCTCGCCCTATGCTCCCAGGTACCAGGAAGGGGGCACAGTTCCAAGCTTTTGTGTCACCCTGGGTCTGCATGGATTCTATTTTTGGTCCAGCAATGTTTCTGGTGGCCAACATTAAAAGAAGATGTCTCCAGATTTGTGGCAGCATGTGACACTTGTTCAAGATATAGACACTTCAATTCAATTCAATTTTATTTCTATAGCACTTTTAACAATTTACATTGTTGCAAAGCAGTTTTATACAATCAAAAGTATTATTTAAGTTTGTATGAAATGTAAATTTGTTTGAATCAAAATGATAAGATTGTCCCTGATGAGCAAGCCGAGGACGATGGCGACAGTGGCAAGGAAAAACTCCCTGAGATGGCAGTAGGAAGAAACCTTGAGAGGAACCAGACTTAACAGGGAACCCATCCTCATTTGGGTCATAACGAATAACAGGGATTGATCTGCAGTCATAGTGTGTGTTAGGAGGTTGGAAGTGTTTGAGTTAATATTGAGTCCAGTTTGTTATTGGAGGCTCAGGTAGACTGTAGGAAACTCCAGTCCTGAACTATCGAGCAAATGCAGTCACAAGTTCTCAGAGAACAGCTGTCAGCATTAGCAGAGGCCACTCCCGTCTTCGTGGAAAAGTGGAGAGAAATAGAGGAGAAGAGAGAGAAGAGGCGAGAGCAGAAGAGTAGGAGAGATAACAGTTAGGTATGGTCACAGTCACATAATGTATAAGGTGAATGTATGTTTAGGGTGGAGAGCAAGCAGGACTAACTATGATAGCGACCAATCACTCCACTTTCAACAAACCTGAGTGATCACTGAGAGTAGGGAAGACAGCATCTAAACATACCAGTTCACCATAATACTCTACGTCAACAAGTCCCCCAGATCTGCTCCTTTACCTATGGCAAATCTATTTACAAAAATGCCTGGCTAAATAAATAGGTTTGTAGCCTAGACTTAACTAGCTTGTAGCTGAGACTGTGTCTGAGTCCCGAACATTAATTGGAAGGCTATTCCATAACTTTGGGGCTTTGTAGGAAAAAGATCTGCCCCCAGCTGTAGTTTTCATAATACGAGGTACTGACGAGCTGTATGCATCCATTGATCAAAGTAGGCGTGGCGGATTGTAAGACACTAGCAGGTTACTCAGATACTGCGGCGCGAGACCATTTAATGTTTTATAAGTCAAAAGTAGTGTTTTAAAATCTATGAGAAATTTCTCATAGATGCACTGTGGATAAGATCCACAGGGTTCATATGCTCATATCTTCTAGTTTTAGTGAGGACGCTCACTGCTGCATTCTGAACTAACTAAAGCTGTTTATACATCTAGTTAAACAACCAAACAGTTACAATAGTCCAACCTAGAGGTGATAAAAGTATGAACTAGTTTTTCTGCATCGTTTAGTGACAATATGTTCCTTATCTTGCCAATATTTCTGAAGTGAAAGAATGCTATTCTGGTAATATTATCTACATGTGCTTCAAATGAAAGGCTGGAATCATGATGGACAGAAAGCCCATTTAAAGTTATGTGTGATCAAAAAGCTTGCTTCTAGCTGTATGTGGTCCTATGACTAGAACTTCTGTCTTATCAGGATTAAACAGAAGGAAGTTAATTAACATCCAGTCACTTATTTCTGCACACATTGCTCAACTAGCTGGTTTTTCTCATTTGGTTTTGCTAATACGTATAACTGTGCGCCATCAGCATAACAATGAAAACTAATACCATGCTTACGAATTATGTTGCCCAGAGGAAGCATGTAAAGAGAAAAAAACAATGGGCCTAAAACTTAACCCTGTGGAATACCAAACTCCACTTGAGAACATGCACAATAGTCACCATTTAAATCTACAGACTGATAATAATCAGTTAAATAGAATCTAAGCCAGGAATGGGCCCTTAATTCCTACTACATTTTCTAATCTGAGGTCGAGTAACACAAGTATAGTGACGCCACCCTGATCAGAGGCCAATAGCAGGTTATTTACTTTATTGAAAATGTATGTCTCTGTGCTGTGATGAGGCCTAAATCCTGACTGATACAGTTTGTTCATGCTATTTCTATGTAGATATGAACATAGCTGCTCCGCTATTATTTTTTCCAGAATCTTAGTGTCACGGAAACGCCAGGCTCCACCTCCAATCTACGTTCCAAGTCACCAGAGTTCTAATCACACGCACACGTGATCCTCATTAACCACTCACCATAAATACACCTCACTTCCCCTCACTCGCTGTCTGACTTTGTCAATGGACTACAGACTACGTTACATACCTGCGGCACGCTTCGTCTCGTCTCGTCTCGTCTCGTCTCGTCTCCTGGTTCATGATTCCCCTGTGTTCTGTGTTCTCTGTGCTACTGCAAACCTCCACCAGCTCCTTCACCGCCATTTCAGCTAAGACACTCCGGTCTCCATATTCACTGTTACATTTCGAGGTTGTGTTTCTTAATTAGTGGTTTAGTAACTGCTAATTTAAAAGATTTTTGGAAAATACCCACTGATGAGTGAAGAGTTAATTATTTTCAACAGGGGTTCTGTTATTGCTGGTACTACCTGCTTGAGAAAATGTGTCGGTATAGGATCTAATTTACAGGTTGATGATTTTGCAGAAGAGATGAGTGAAATTAGTTCATTCTCTTCAAGGGGAGTAAAGTATTATAGGTTCTGATGTGATAGACTAACCATATCATCTGTATCACTTAATTTGTCTGGTTTTAAAGCCTGAATTTTTTTGCCTAATACTGGTCCTTCTCAAAAAATTAGCATATTCTGATAAAGTTCATTATTTTCTGTAATGTACTGATAAACATTAGACTTTCATATATTTTAGATTCATTACACACAACTTGAAGTAGTTCAAGCCTTTTATTGTTTTAATATTGATGATTTTGGCATACAGCTCATGAAAACCCAAAATTCCTATCTCAAAAAAGTAGCATATTAAATCCGACCAATAAAAGAAAAGTGTTTTTATAACAAAAAAAGTCAACCTTCAAATAATTATGTTCAGTTATGCACTCAATACTTGGTCGGGAATCCTTTTGCAGAAATGACTGCTTCAATGCAGCGTGGCATGGAGGCAATCAGCCTGTGGCACTGCTGAGGTGTTATGGAGGCTTAGGATGCTTCGATAGCGGCCTTAAGCTCATCCAGAGTGTTGGGTCTTGCGTCTCTCAACTTTCTCTTCACAATATCCCACAGATTCTCTATGTGGTTCAGGTCAGGAGAGTTGGCAGGCCAATTGAGCACAGTTGAGTGGTATTGTTGCATGGCTGAATGAGTAAAGTGCTGTTGGGATGACTTGTCTTTTTGAATTTTGTTGAACATATTATAATACTGAAGACATAAAACTATAAGCAGACTCTGAAGTATTTGTTTTATCTGTTACAGTATAAATAAAGAGGACATGAACAATGAGGAGAATAATTCCATTACCCAAGTACTTTGAGTACAGTTATTGAGTACATTGTTATGTTCAAGAAACCCTAACCAGAGATTATTTTAACTTTGAGGTTTAGTATGGCGTGGTATCCTGAGGGATTGACATGTTCAGCAACAATACACAGGTAGGTTGTGGCAAAAAATTTCCAGTTGGAACTAATGGGCCCAAAGTGTGCCAAAAAATATTTGCCATTATACCTTCACTAGCCTGAAATGTTGATATAACATTATAGTCCATGCTTTCACAGGTTCAATGTGCTTTCCTAACAATTCAAACCTAGGCCATTCTTCTCTGACCACTGCCACTCAGGAAAAATTAAATCACCCTTATGTTGCTCTATGTAGACTAGAAAGCACATTGCACATTGTTTACATTGCCCATTTCAGCGACGTGCCTTCATCTGTAGACAAGTATTATTACTATCCCATATTTCCCATAAGGATCATTTGGTTACAATTTTACTAGTCTGGATCGAATTTTGCAAATTCCCATCCCTGCGGATAAACACAAATCTTTAAAGAACTGTATTAAAGTAAAGTCTAAACATTTAAGCATTACCTCACATTGTTCATTTAAACATGTTACACACTAGTAATGTTTAATATTTACCATTTAGGGATACATTTTTGTAACATGTCCCTGTTATCTCATTCGAGATGCACAAGCACTTTGTATCCAAGAGACATGAAATACATATACTGTACTGTATGTGGGAAGGTATGACATTTGCTTATTACATTTACAATTGTTTTTTTTATTACAATAAGCATATAACATTTACAATTGTCAATTGTAGTTGGACAATGTGTGAATTGTGCCTATCTGTATTATGACATGGTGCTATCATCAACTTCTGAAGTGAAACTAAAACTGGTGAACAATTTGTTATTGTTTTTATTGTCTCTCATGATCTTTAACAGTCATTATAATGTTTTCGTCCAACAAAGGACAATACTTTTCTCCTTGTTTCAATCGGCTTCCACTACTTGCTGTTTGACACATTACAAAACAAAAAAAGTATGTTGACATATACAAGGAATTTGATCCTTTACACAGTAATTACACAACATTCAGTAAGATTAAATATAAAATAAAGGTGTATGAGTATGTAAATATGTATTTATGTGTGCAAGGTAGGGCAAGTAGCCCTGTGTGCATCACATAGGCTATAATAGTAGTGCAAAATAGCAAGTAGTTGTAATGTGCAGGAGAATGTAAGAAGTTTGTTGGAGTCATGGTGGTGCTTTTACACAACATACAGTACCAGATGTTTGATTTGTGCAAACAAAAGTAATTTACAGACGGGTGTAAGAATTTAGTAAAAAAAAAATAAAAAAAACATTGCATATAGTACAGTTCAACTGTTTTTGAGACAGAGTCACAGCAGAGATACAACCTGTGACTTACTTAGGAAACTTGAGACGTACATGAGAAACAGAACTGCATTTGAAAGAGAAGCAAATGAGCCATATATAAGACCATAATGAGATCAAAGCCAGATATAAATGAGAAGCATGAAAACAAATGAGAACTTTTATAGTTTTATTGAACCTATCAAAAATCCTTCATTAACATCATTCAGTGATGAGCCACAACTAGCACCACCTCAGACCAGTCAGTGTCCTTACTGACCTCTGTCCACCACAACATTAAAAACAGCAATATTCATAACAATATAAAAATATTACGGTTTACTATTACCACTAATTTGTAGCTGTAGCCCATATGTACAAATAAATACATAAATGTAATAAGCTGGAATGAGCAAAATAGAATATACAATTTTATTGTGTAATAAATGTACAATTCACACAATATAACAGACGCCAACAAAATCTGTCAAATCAAGACACTAAATGATGTCACACAATGTCACACAACCTGACAAGGTATTAAGTGCCACACTGCTTAACCCAAAGTATGAGTTATACAGGAGTTATACAAAGGCCACAGCATTGTGACAATCTTCCAGTGAGAAAAATCAGTCAAATAGAGGGAAAATTGGTTGCTTGCTGTATGTAAGGCAGACAGGAACAGGAGTGCCTGGAAACGTTCTTTCTCACCAGTTACATCAGTCTCCTCTAGTGGTGGATGTCCAAAACGTTTGTCCAAAGACTGCAGCTCCTTGAGTTGCTTAGCATCTAAAGGAACAACAAAAAAGTGTTCAAAACATTTTAGATTTACCTAAACACCATTCCGCTACTCCATTCCCAACTTTGGGCTTGAGCTTGTGAGCTGGTGGTTACCTGGCTGATGATTTGATGCAGATCAAGACTCTGGAACCGTCTCTTACATTTTCTTTGTTGAGATTCTTGTTCTTCTCAAAGGTTTCTGAGGCGACATGCATCTAAACATAGTTAGAACATAGTTAAAGTAAAGTATATAGAATAACCAAGATAACCTTTCCACAAACATATCGGTGTTTATTTATAGAATATAATTAACTGATGTCTCTAAAATTACATGTTCTGGCAACTACTGTTAAACACTGAACACTCCTTAGTAAAACTACTGGTTTTCAAAACTAATCATGCAGTAACATTTATTTACTATTTTAAAAACGGGGAGGGAGGGAGGGGGGGATTAACTTAATGGTTCAAACCACTCTATTGTTAACTTAGCACATGCCTAATGACCAGTGTTAGTTACCCAGATATGCTAATGCACATGCAAAACCACAGGTAGTATTTGAATTCCTTTTGCAATTTAAGAACAAGTCTATGATGTGTAATTTTCAGCTCAGATTTATTATACTGTATGTTTTTGACCGCAGACTCTCTGTTTTTAGTTTACATTCTGACTTCTTGACGATAATGACTATGCTCATGATTTTAAATTTGGTGTGAAAAAAAAATTCACTGTCCATTTTTTTATTTTCTTATTTGTCCTCTTCTTCATTTTATCTTCGGCAACCAAATGAGGTGGTGAGCTACCACCACCTAAAGGACTGGATGAATGATGTTTGGTAAAGTGTTTTTGTTGACGTTGAGGCCTGGCGATGCTTTTGCTGCACATTTCCCTAATTTCCCTAAACACTGGCCACTTGTGTAAGAGAAATTGTGGGAAATTATTATTATTGTCTTTATTAGAATCTACATGTACTGTAGACTGAATCGGGTTGGTCATGAGAAAATATTGAACATTTAGTCATAAATGTATAATTAAAAATAGGTTTGGCCTTAAGTGATAAATGTAGACAGAAATCACTGAACACAAGTCATTGTGTCATCTCAATGCTTCACTTCTTGATAAAAAATATTCTGTATATTGCATAAAAATTTTTTATTAGTAATGCCATTTGTACAGAATGTAAAGAAAGTTTGCCATTTGCCAGTTTAATTTTAATGAATTTATTGTACACGTTTGTAAAAATAAAAAAATATAAAAAAGTAGCCATGTTGAATAACTCAGGACATAATATAATTGTGTGGTTACAGTTTTTTAAATAAAGAATCTAGATTTTAAATTAAAACATTTATCTATTACAAAAAATTTTGCACTGGAGTTTGGTAATTACTAACTTACATATCTACACATCTTTACTGAACATATGGTTGATTAAGAGAGAAACATTTTTGGGTACTTTATTTTTGCAATTCTAAAGCAGAAAGTTCCAATAATTTGCGCATTGCAGTGTTTCCCACAGGTGTGAGGCAGTGGCGCAGGCCGCATTACCTGAGGCACAAAAGTGGTTTACTATACACAGCTAACAATAAATACATATATGACCTTTAACACAATATTTTTACTTACTTAATTTTATATTGATTTCATATTTCTGAGATTCAACCAACTTACCCTTCCCTTCATCTACCCATATGTGAAGAGTAAAATGCAGAATATATAAAAGTACTAAACACTTTTTAGTGAAAATGGCACTGTTTGTCAGAAAACTGTTGGAGGTGGAGTTATGGTGTTTTGCAAAATCAAACAGTCATTAATATAACCAAAATCAGTTAGACAGAATATTTGTTCTTTTCATCATTTTTGTGCACAAAATATTCTTAGTTCCTAATACTTCTTTCTTCAGTTGAAAAAAGTCTCAACAACTCATTGGAGTCAAATTGTTCATATTATTAGTGGTGCTTGTGATGCAAAGCTTCACTTTCATTATCTTGCAGGGTCTTTTACTCACTTTTTTTTTATTCTTCTTCTGTACAAACTTTGACGCATGACTAGTCCCATACTGTTTGTCATGAAAGAGATTTCAAATTTGTTTTGGGAATGGGGTGCTATGACTTCTCTTAGGGGTAGGGAGTAAGTCCATAGACTTATAAATTTGACTATAGCACAGAGCAAGAATTTTGTGGCGATACAATATAAAATACCCCACAAGAGGAAATAAGTTGTATTACACAAGTGGCACAAGTGGTACCCAAATTTGCCCCATTGGGTGATGCTGTAGCCTCCCACTGCCAAGGGCCTGGAGAGAGCTGATTTTCCAAACTCACTAAGCGGGATGTAAACCACTTAGAGCTCTGACATTAATCATATCTATAGAGCCAATCGTGGGCATCTGTGAGCTCATGCAAGCGGAAGGAGCAGATAATGTTGTCCTCTGGGTGTTACGCCGCACCCAACAGTGTGTGCGCAAGCAGTTCGAAAAGATACATGTGATAGACTTTGGCCGTCCCTGATTGAGTAGTAACCTTGATATATGAGACCCCTAGCGACGAATTGGTTATGATTAATTTAGGGAAAAAATCATGGAAATGTCCCCAAAAATATATATCTATTAAAAAAGAAGTAATTTTAAGTCGGCAGCAGAAGGAGAGAGCACACAGAGCACCAAGAGAAATGTTTTAGAGGGCTACTGTGTGTACAAGACATTGAAAACACATCATCATGGTAATTTTATGTTTACCCAATTATCCCCATTAAATTAGGAAAAGTCTTAAAATGTGAAGGAAAATTTTTTTGTTAATTATTTATTTTGAAACATTTAACATTGAATGGAACTAAAATGATGCCAAATATAATAGGAGGGTAAATGCAGGATATATTTAAACAATCAGTAAAATTTCTCTGTGCAAAAAAAAAAAAATCTCTCTCTCTCCCGATGAGTTAGTGGTTAGCACAGTCACCTCGCACCTCCGTGGTCTGAGTTTTATTCCCGCCACAAGGTCTGTGTGCATTTATTTTGCATGTTCTCATAGTGTTTGATGGGTTTCCTTTGAATACTCTTGTTTCCCCCTCCAGTCTGAAGACATGCATATTAGGCTAATTGGCATTTCCAAATTGCCTGTAGTGTGTGTAAATGTGGACTAGAGGTCCTACCACAGTCATAAAAATGTCAATGAATACAGTGGTCACTATTGGCCTCCATGACCCCTAGTTGGACTACAGAGGTTCCTATATGGAGAGGGAACGCACGGCTACTGTATACAGAGTTGCATGTTGTGGTATAGTATTATGTTGCAGTGTATAAATCTTATTATAACAAAAGCAGGTTTCAGGCGTTATTGGTGTAAAAACCATAGACACAGGTCTACACACACACACACACAAGAAATTGTCTTGAAGAAACACAAAAAGAGTCAAAAGAGATCTTTCCCCATGTTCTTGGAATACATTTTTGACCCTTACCATGAGAGGTCAGAATGAAGGAGCAATTTGATCACTTCAGGAGAATAAAAGTTACATTAAAATAGTTATAATTCAATTTTATTAAGGAACTAAACATTTAAATCAGGCATTTAGATCTAAAACTAAGATAAGACAAACCATATAATCTTATTATGGTTTCAGTCCACAACTGAACACCAGTCTACCATTACCACACAAAAGACAACATAATTTCAGACTGTCTTTCCCTTATTTAGCTTAAAACACAATTATAATTATTTTTATACAAATGAAAAGAAATTTCAGTGTTCTGTTTTAGAGTTAGATATATTGTCTATGAACAATAAAGGGAGCCTCCTGTTTGTGGATGTATAGGTTTTATAGTTTAATGTACTAATTTTCTTTTTTAAAAAAATAAAATAAAAAAAAAGTGGATGTTTTACGTTCTAATCATTTGTAAGTTTGAACAAAGAACATTGGTTAAAAATATACCAATATTTTTACCAATATACCAATATTATTTTTGTTCAATCCATTTACCAGGAACTGTCCATTTTCCATAACAAAATACAGTAGATCACCCTTTCCTGCTGATGCAAACAGAAGCTTGGCTGATGACCTCAACACATTCTACTTCAGGTACCCACCCTCTCCACTGTCTGTCACACGTCTGGTAACCCTGCCATCACGCCCTCCACCCCGCACCTACCCACAACACCCAGGTGCCTCTCACAATCTGTGAATAGGATGTGAAAAGGTTCTTCCAGAGACTGAAAATCAGGAAAGCACCTGGCCCAGACGGTCTCTCCTCCTCCTGTTAAAGCATGTGTTGACCACCTGGCGCTGACCTTCACACATATTTTCAATAGATCATTTCAGCTGTGTGAAGTTGCTTCTGTTTCAAACAATCAAACATCATCTCGGTCCCAAAGAAACCCTCCATTACAGCTTTGAATGACTACAGTCCTATTGCTCTAACATTATGTCAAGGACATGAAAACAACTCTACAGTGCCTTTTGACACAAGAAATAAAGATGTGTTATCGACATAATAACAGTTCAATAACCGGCCGTAAGTAATTTAACAATGTTCTACTGAGCCCTAAATAACTGATAATGAAACCATTTGGCCAACATTCATACCAACATAAAGCAAAGTTAAAACAATGTTACTGGCGATTAGGAGCTATTACGGAGGTGTCAATATCATAATGACCTCAGATAGATGCCAAGTTTAGACATTGTCTATAGACATATGGCTCACATGCGCTTTCTCACATACACGGGTATACTGTAGCCGGAGCACACAGGCATGAGGCTCCATCCCTTTGGTCTCTCCAAGTGAAGAAAAATAATATTTGCATAATCCTTTTGTAACTAACACACATTTAAAAATGCATGAAGACATAACACAAAAAAGATGCATCCAATTGCACCTGCTATAACATAAAACAGTGGGGTCAGTGAGATAGTATTATCCAAAGAGGGAAATACATGTCAGTATGTACAGTGAAAATAACATTTTGCACTGAGTTTAATTATATAGCACCTTTGATATTCAAGGAAAATTGCAGAGACAGAGAGATATTCACAATCATTCAATGTTTAGATAAAGGGAGTTTGTACTGCATGAATGATCTGCGATTTTCTCTTAATATCTTAATTCTCCTAATCTCGATTTTCTCTTAAACACAAAGCCTCTTTATATACAGTAGGTAATGTCACGGCAGACCACACAATCACTACGTGTACTGCGCAGCTCTGGGCACCCAACGGACAAATTTCAAGTTCACCTTCACCAGGGGTGGGGGGCACCATAATCAAACACAACCGGTTTCCTATTCCCACTCACCATCTGGGAGAGCTCAAAGGACTATAAAAGGAGGCCAGGAAGCCACCTTGGTGAGTGAAATGTTAAAACAATATAATCTAACGTCAATTCTGTATTCCTTCTTTATAGACACTGGAAGTCCCAGAAAACACAAATCCCGGAGATCTACGCTTCAGGGGATTTCCTGCCGCAGCACGGCATGCCCCTCTGCGTCTCTCGAGCCAGGCTTGTCGCTGCTGCTGCGCTTCCTCGAAGGACGAGTCGACCCGAGCACCTCGGCACTGAAGCACTTCCCCCTTGCGTTATTCATAGTGTGTGTGTGTGTGTGTGTGTTTTTGTGTGCATAACACACGTGTCTCTGAATAAAACTACCTCAGTTGTTCACCGCTTCAACCTGCTGTCTGCGTCTCTGTCTCTCTGCCCCGGTGCTACATAGCTTTACAGTAGTCAACAATAGTCAGAATGTCTATTACTACCGCGCTCATCGTCCCTGTTTTAGTGTTACTATGTCTGCTTTTCAATGTCAGAAAACATTCAAATAATACACCCTTCCCCATTTTCTCCACTCCTGTTTCAGCTGTTCATACCTATTCATTCAGATTCCTCACACAAAAACAGGATTCAAGTCAGGCAGAGAAAGAAAAATGCACCCTTCAATGCAACTTAGTCCTGGAGAAAAGTTGTTTCGTTTCAATGTGTACTGAACTGTATATGGTTGAAGTGACAATCAAAGCCTAATTGACTTGATTTGACTTAACTTGATATGTTAAATTCATGTGCGACTTTTAAAACTTATACCAAATTACACATATAAGAAAATAAAGTTTTCAAAATCTAACAGTGAAAATGGAGAATATACAAACCTCAAAGACACAGAAGGAGCTTGGGTGTGTGCCCATAGCAAAACAACTAAATTATAACACTTAGAAAGAGCTTTTTTCAGCAAAGCCTTTCAATGAGGTATACATTACTTTTCATGAATATGTAAAACCTAACGTAACGTCGTGGGTATTGCGACAGGCAAACCCACAGAAAACTGCTTCATGGGTTTCCAGTCAGGCAGGCCCGCGGCCACCCTCACATGCAGTTGCTAGGCAACTCTGCCATGATGGCAGTCAGGAGGATGCGTGATACCTGGATGCATGTCTATATAGGACCCAACACAAAGCATTAGATGTGCGGACATTTAGGTAACACCAGGTCTAGGAGCATGCCTCAGGTATAAAGAAAAGAGAAAAGTCAATAGAGAAAAGTCAAAAGTGAAATGAGAAAAGTCAAAAGTGAAAAGTCAAAATAGAAAACTAAAAAGAAAAAAGGAAAAGTGAAACGAGAAAAGTGAAAAGAAAAAGAGAAAAGTCAAAAGAGAAAACTGAAAAGAAAAAGAGAAAAGTGAAATGAGAAAAGTGAAAACAAAAAGAGAAAAGAAAAAAAAAAGAAAAATGAAGAGAAAAAGAGAAAAGTGAAAACTAAAGGTCAATAAAGAAGGATTGACCCTGTCTGGAGGGAACAGGAGACTTTGTTGTATGTTATGTTTGCCTTTGTTCTATTAGAAGTTTTGTGTTTAATTAATAACCCCACATTATCTCCAATAGACATGCCCAAAAATTGCCCTCTCACAGACCTTTTGACTGCACGATAAATCTGCTCCCTCGCACCACTCCGCCCAGGGACAGGCTATTCTCTCTATCTTCCCCAGAGCACTCAGCCATAGAGAAGTACATTAAGGAGGCGCTCTACTTAGGGTTTATCCAGCCTTCCACTTCTCTAGCGGGAGCCGGGTTCTTTTTTGTAAAGAAAAAAGATGGGGAGCCCCGACCCTGTATTGATTACGGGGGACTAAATGCGCTGACTAAAAGATCGATACCTCCTGCCTGTCTTCAAATGCCTGCAAAAGGCTCAGATTTTTACAAAATTGGACCTTCGCAGTGCGTATAACCTAGTTCAGATTAAGGCAGGAGACGAATGGAAAACAGCAGTCATCACACCCGCAGGCCACTATGAATATCTGGTTCATGCCCTTTGGTCTCATTAATGTACCTGCTGTTTTTCAGTGGTTTATAAATGAGGGGCTCCGGGAGATGATAAACCATTTTACGTTTGTTTACCTGGACGATATCCTTATTTTTAGTGACAGTTTGGAGGAGCATACTGTTTACGTGCGGCAGGTCTTGGAGCTTCTCCTGCAGCACATCGCGTTTGTCAAGCTGGAGAAGTCCCAATTCCACATGACCAACACCACCTTCTTGGGCTCTGTAGTGACCTGTGGACACCTGCGCATGGATTCGGCCAAGATAAAAGCAGTGGCACAATGGCCACGGCCTACCTCGGCTTCGTGCATTTCAGCGCTTTCTGGGGTTCGACAACTTCTTCCATTGTTTCATTAGAAACTTTAGTACTCTGGCAGCCCCACTCAGAGCCATCACCAAAAAAGATCAGGGGAGATTTACATGGACAACCGAGGCCCAATGCACCTTCGATATCATCAAGGCCAAGCTAACCACTGCACCTGTCCTACGAGGGGGCGCCATTCATAGTGGAGGTGGACGCATCTGATGTAGGCATAGGGACGGTCCTTTCCTGACGATCAGAGGTGGATCAGAAAATATGTCCCTGCACCTATTTCTCGCACACTGTCTGACGTCAGCGAAACGAAACTATGGCATTGGGGACCGCAAACTCCTTTCCATAAAATTTGCTTTAGAGGAGAGGAGACACTGGTTGGAAGGGGCCAAACACCAGGTTCTCATCTGGACAGACCATAAGAACCTGGCGTATATCCAGTCGGCCAAGTGCTTCAACCCACGGCAGGCCAGGTTGTCCCTTTTTTCACCAGGTGCGATTATGTGTTGTCGTATAAACCAGGCTCTAAGAATCTGAACCCTGATGCCTTGTCACGGCAATGGGACCCCCCTTCTTGGGAACTAATCTCGAGCCCATAATACCGGCCCCCCGGATCATAGCCCCCATAGCCCCCAATCGAACAGGCGATCCTTCAGGCCCTACAACAAGAGCCAGACCCAGGAAGTGGACCCCAGGGCAAACTATACGTGCCAACTGTCGTCCGACCTCAGGCCCTTTCTTGGCGTCACACATCCCCTTTTGCAGCCCATCCAGGGGTGGCCGGAACCCTGGAATTCCTGCACCGTCGTCTATGGTGGCCCGGCATGGACAAAGACATCCAAGCCTATGTGGCAGCATGTCCTGTGTGCGCACAAAATAAGGAGCCCTGCACACATCCTCATGGGCTGCTACACCCGTTACCCATCCCGTCCAGATCATGGTCCCACCTTTCCCTTGACTTCGTAATGGGTTTGCCTCCCTCCAAGAGATACACTATAATATTAGTCATGGTTGATCGCTTTTCTAAAGCTTGAAAGTTTAAAAAAAGCTAAAAGCTTCCATCAGGGAAGGAAACCGTGCAACTAATATTACGCATTCACGGCCTTCCCCTTGACTTGGTCTCAGATTGCAGACCACGCTTTTGCCAGCCAGTTCTGGAAGGCCTTCTGTAGCTTAATTGGGGCCAGCCTGTCCTCAGGCTTTCACCCGGAGTCAAATGGGCAAACAGAGAGGGTTAACCAGGACCTGGAGCACTTCCTAAGGTGCGTGGACTCTGCCAACCCCTCCTCCTAGGCCGACCATCTGATCTGGATGGGCATGTCCCCCTTCGAGTGCCAATTTGGCTACCCGCCACCAATGTTCCCAGAACAGGAACCCGAAGTGTAGGTACCCGCTGCACAACACATGGTGCAATGATGCCGCTGAATGTGGTGGAAAGCGAAATCTGCCCTCTGTGTTGCAGCACGAAAGGCAAATCTTGCAGCCAATGAGAAAAGGCAGAGGGGACCTGAACTTCGCGTGGGACAGCGGGTCTGGTTATCCACCAAGAACCTTCGCTGAAGGTGGAGGCAAGAAAGTTGGCTCTGCAGTACATTGGCCTATTTAAGGTGGTAAGGAAAATTAATCCAGTGGCGTACCGCCTGGCGCTCCACCACTCAATGAAGATAAACTCCACCTTCCACGTCTTGTGGTTGAAGTCACTCCTGTGTAGCACCCTGGCAGGTCCATCACCCCCAGCCCCTCCCCTGCCCCGCAATATTGATGGGGGCCCTGCATATATGGTTAGGCGAATCCTAGACACACGACATGTCCAGGGGGACACATAGTGTGTTTTAGGACATTTACGTAGCACCAGGTCAAGGAGCATGTCTCCGGTATAGAGAAAAGAGAAAAGTCAAAAGAGAAAAGAAAAAGAGAAAAGTAAAAAGAGAAAAATGAAGAGAAAAAGAGAAAAGTGAAATGAGAAAAGGAAAAGAGAAAACTGAAAAGAGAAAAGAGAAAATTAATGGTCAATAAAGGAGGATTAACAATATGAATAAATAAATACATAAAGGCTGTAAGCAGCAGTTGCCATCCTCTACCGAGCTCTCCAGAGGTCATAATGAATTTGCATCTGTGTAGATTCGGGAGTAAATAAAAGTGGAACTCGTATAGGCAGTGATGTCAGTAGTTCATGTTTAAAAATCTGAAACAGTAGTAGTTCCTATGTTACTTTTTCCTATGTAAATTTCTAAATATCTAAATATTTCTAAGTAACAATATCTAAAAGTCTTAATCATTTTGTAATATGTTAATATTTATTTTCATACAGTAAACCCGTTAATTAAAAAGTTCTATCTTAAAAGTCATTGTAATGGGTTCTAACCTTTTTGCACGCCAGCACCATAAAGCACGGACTCACAGGGAAAAGGGTAATTTTAATATAAAGGGTAGGGAAAGGGTTAAAGGAGGGGGAAAAAGGGAAACAGGGAAGGAAAGATGTGCATGTGCAGGTCTGGTGGGCAGTGCCCTGCTAGCATGTGGGCACATGCTGGCGGGCAGAGTGGCAGCATGGGCCCGCGTGGGCAGCAGAGCTCTTGTGCAGTTGACACGCGCTGACTCTCCTCTCCGGGGATCCTTTCCAGCTCTCCTGTGGGAGTTCTCTGTGACATCCGGCGGCTGTCACATGAACAACGTTCATGTTATTGTTCATGTTCATGGTAAACTAATCATATTTGACCTGGTAATGATCCACAGAATGGTTCATTTACCTATTTCATTATAATAATTGTTTTAATTGAAATAAACTTACAGTAAGGGTATTAACAAAAATGTTCCATCTGTGTCTTCAGAGAATATATATTCAGCCAAGTCAGAGCACATGTCTATTTTAGAAGGTAGAGTGCAGTTTCCAATGTGTATTTGCAAAGTAAGATTATTTTACTGAGGAGAGAGGATTTGTTGTAATACTTGTGCTACCATTTAACCACCATCCGTCTGTTGTTGTTTCTACTGGAAAACAGCCAGATTCAATATTGGATCTATGTCCTATTTTAAAAGTCTGGAAATGTAAACATTCAAAGGTAAACAGGTAATTTCTACATTAGAAATCTTCACATCATGTTCTTTTGTTAACTGAATGAGGAGGAGACTCAGGGAGCCAATAGTTTTTTTTTTTTTTTTTGGCAGCAGTGACAACAGCATATAAACAGTTCTATGCAGCATAAGTGTGTCTTCAATTTGCACAGAACTCATTTACAATTGTGTAGCCTGTGTTTATCTAATAATCTAACTATTTTGAATCTAGGTTCATCAAAAGCATGGATTTTGTGTTCAGAATCATTTTCCTATTGTTTTTTTTGCAGTTCGTAAGTGTTAGTAATGGCGAGGTTGAGAGACCATATAGGAGCAAGATTGAAGTTAGTAATGGGGGGACATTGGGCTCATGGGGACCTCGAGAGATGTGTCCCAGAGGAACCTATGCTACAGGCTTTAGTCTGAAAGTAAGTACATTTTGTTCAATTAATGACAAATACTTTTTTCATGTAAACAGAAATAAATGTTGCGACATTGCACTTGGCAATGACAATGACAAAAAACAATGGCAAGGCCATAATCAAGTTAAAAGATGTTCAAATGAAACATTAAAATGTATGATTTTTTTTTCTGGCAGGATATACACAGTATGTGTATGTATTATATGAATCATTCTATATAATATTGATTAAACAGGGTTCCCCTTGGATTACTGTTTTATTAGATATTTAAAATATAAAAATTTCATGTATTTTTCTTTCAGGTTGAAGAAACATTAGAAGATGGGGATAACACAGCACTAAATGGAATTTCCCTTCACTGCAGTGGACCACCATGGAGTTCTCAGCCCGAGTCTACAGTCAAGTCTGATGAAGGAAGGTAAAGTTTCAGAAAAGTTATTTTCATTGTACTGGACTGAAAAACATATTTTGGATTGCACAAAGAGCCGATTTGTCCATAATATGAAATAATCTAATAAGTATGAAATACTTAATAAAATGTCTACCATCTAAGCATGGCTAATCCATAATTTTAAGCCACTATATTGTTTACTTCCCCTAAAGCTGGGGGACTTGGGACGAGGAAATTTGGTGCGATGAAGGAGTGTTAAAGGCATTTCAGCTACGTGTAGAAGGCTCTCAAGGAGATGATGATGATACCGCTGCTAACAACATAAGGTAACAATATCTAATAATTTAGTGTTAATTCCTGTAATTTAGTGTTAAAAACTGTATTTATTTAAAGTCATTATATATAAAACTGTTTCTAATTTGTTAATAGTGGTTTATATGTTGTTTCTAACTGTGATTATGGTTCCTTAAGCATTTTTTTTTTGTCATCTAATATGTTTAAAAGTGGCTTAAAAGAATAATGCAGTGTGTGTTCTTTAAAAAAAACAAAAAAAAACAGGTTCTTATGCAGCTCAGGAGAAATACTTACCGGCGATGGCATGTCTTGGGGAAAATGGGGTAAAAGGAGTCCTAGATGTTTAGGCACAGCAATTTGTGGAATTCAAACAAGAGTCGAGCCACCACAGGATCCGGGAGACAACACCTCTCTTAATGATGTTCGCTTTTTCTGCTGCACCTAAGGTAAATTTCATTAGGGTTACATCATCAGAAATACAATTTTCCTACCTATCGTTTTAGAAAAAAAATGTTTCTAAATTTAAAGGTTATTTTTTGCCATCATTCATAAACAAAACAATGTTGATTGTTTTCTTCTTTAAAATGTTTAATGATGACTGGCATGTCAACATAACATTTTTACCCTTACTAGGAAAGTTTGATATTTTCTCAGCTTGATATTTTCTCGGCTCAGTGTACAATAATTGTATTAATTAATTGTCTAGCTTTATATACATTTTGTTAGGAACACCTTTAATAAAATATATATTAATTAAATACTGTATATGAATATAAATAACATAATACTGAAAATATAAAACTTAAGAAATATAAGGCACTTTGAATTAAATATTCATATGTGACAATACATTTGCATAAATGTATTCTGAAAATTTTAAGCTGAAAACATATTTCTTTCCATGTGTTCTAGGATACAGGATGATGGCATGGAGATAATACAGATGAATTCCTTCCACCATTCTTACTGCGCTTTATCATATAAAGAACATTTGCATGTTAATCTATTACCTCTTTGGATCTAAAGCTTTAAATGCATAGATATAATTAAGAGCTACAAAATAGATTTCTGTCATTTCAGTTAGCATTTTTTAAGAATATGTACTGTGGCAATAAAAATATGCTGATTTACATTACAGCTTTGGTTTGTGTGTAACTTTCATTTGTCATCATGTGAAAATGTGTGTGATAAATGTCCAGCTGACACTGAGATTCTATCATCTCCCTCTAACAAAACACATTTCACCCCAAAAGAACTCATTAAGCACATTTAGAAAGGAATAAAAATAGGAATCTTTCCATCCATGTACCTTTGCAAATTCTTCGACAACACTTAGTCTATACAGTAACTCTGAGTCTGGGCTTTAGTTGTGTATGGAATTTTTTTAACCATTATTGAGAAGCTGAAAAAGAAAACGCATAGGTTAAATAAATACAAAACAAATGGAGGCATTCTTCCTGCAGTTATCGCAAATGCCACTTCTGCACTTATGTCAGCTAGAGTAAAGAAGGTCTATTGAGGCATAATCAACTGCGGCACGGAAGAGGAACTCACTGGTCTTGTGTCTACAGTATTGATGGGCTAAAGCCACATATCCATATAATAACTTTTAATTTAAATCACACAAATGCATTGGACACCCTATGTAATAAAGACAAACTCACACAAGATAGAAGGTATTAAAAATGAGCAATCTTTATTTTTAAGTGGTGCAGAGCGCAAGGGTCGCTATGGCAATACGTAATGTAAAGTTACTTCTTTGTGGACAAAGGAGTACGGTCAAGAAGCCTGGCGGGTAGGTTGTACAGATGAGACTTTGGAGAGATGGGGAGCACACACCACCGAGCCGCGAAGATGAAGCCGAAGGGAAACTTCTTGGAAACTTTCTTAGAAAACTTCTGGAGAAACAAAGGTAAGTAATGCGGTACACATATACTCTTTTCGCATGAACTCAGAGATTTGGTCCTCTTTCGTGAATACGAGCCTGGACAATGGGTGCGGCGTGGTGTGTGATTTTATGGGCGTATGTTGATTGACTTCAGCTGGTGATGATTAGTATTCCGATGATAAAGGACGCTGTGTTTGGCTGGTGTCGGAGCCTGGCCCGACTGTGACACCCTGCATGTTCTATTCTGAATTACAACATGAAGGAAAATGTGTTAAATGTATTATTAGTTTACAGAAAGTTAAGAAAAACAAATATTAGTATGTTCAAAAAAATAGCAGTGTCATCATTCATCTTTACAGAGTGATGAATTTACCGTTTAAACAAAAATTATTAAAGTTTAATCTTTCTTGTGCATCCCTGAACTAATATTTAGTTGTATAGCCATGGTTTCTGAGAACTGCTGCTCGCTTACTGGTGTGTTTGGGGTCGTTGTCTTGTTGAAACACCCATTTCAAGGGCAAAAAACAACATGACCTCTTTAAATCTTCTGATGTACTCAAATTGATCCATGATCCCTGAAATGTGATAAATAGGCCAAAACCATAGTACGAGAAACATCCCCATATCATGATGCTTTTTTCCTCCATGCTTCACTGTCTTCACAGTGTACTTTTGCTTGAATTCAGTGTTTGGGGGTCGTCTGACAAACTGTCTGAGGCCTTGTGGCGGCAGATCCACCACCCACACGGCACATAAACTCACAGCTTTGCGCTCACATGGGAAACAGCACGCATTCAGCACCTTGGACAGTGACACAGGGGCGGGGCGCCGAAATGCGCCATAGCCAGCAGCTTGTAATCTCCTACCCTCCCGCAGTCACTGGCACACAATAAAAGGAGCAAAGCCGAGAACCCCGGTGAGTAGGATTCAGATGACGACACTGGTTACACCTGTATCCTCTCCCCTCATAGATTCTGACAGCGCCAAGAGCCTGCCGCACCGAAACCCGCAGCTAAGGAGCGATCACACCAAGTCTACAGCCCCTGCCGCTTCCCGGAGCCGCTGGCCGCCACGTCCAAGCAGAGCCACCGTCTCCCTAGAGCGAGGAGGCTGCATCTTCTGCTTGTCTCCCTCTAAATTCTCCTGCAAAACAGTGTCTTCTGACGTCTGTGTTCTCCTGCCTGACGTCGGTCCTGTGACACTGGTGGAGTACAGCTGCGGCAGCAGCGATCACAAGATGCACCCCTCCCCGACCCCCGCAGGGGGTCAGACAAAGCTGACACCCCATGACGACATATAAGCGTTTCTACAAACTTTTGAAAGGACAGCCAAGATAGAGGGCTGGGGAAAAGCAGAATGGAGCACAATATTAGTCCCACTACTGACGGGGGAAGCGCAGCGAGCATACTTTGCGCTCACCGCAGACGAAGTGGATGATTATGACACTGAAGGCAGAGATCATGGCTAGGTGTGGACTCTCGAGCGGCCAGGCAGCGTTGTAATTCCAGCGGTGGACGTACAACCCTCAGACCCCTCCACGGACGCAGATAGATCGACTTATGAAGATCGCTACACGCTGGCTACAACCAGACCTCGTCAGCGAAAGAAGTCACTGAGCATGTCGCAAGTGACAAATTACTGCGCTCCCTCCCCAGGGAAGAAAGAAAAGCCATAAGGATGCGCGAGCTGGCTTCTGTGCGAGATGTAACAGAAGTATTAGAGGGTGCGCTAGCGACACTCTCAATAACACCAGAAAAAATGAGATTCCCAGACAGGAGCCAGCCACGCTATCTGCCACCTCACCACCATGAACCAGCCCTGCCAATGCGGCGCCCGACACCCCACAAGATGAGCACATGCCCAACAAACTGAGCCTGAGTAGAGCCACGTCCTCATAGAGACTTTGGGCAGATAGCCACACTGACAACGGAGCCCCAGCACCCACACACTGGGTCAAGGTCAGCGGAGCACCACTCCCAGCGCTGATCGACGCAGGAAGCGCTGTTTCGCTGGCTCATCCCTCGATCATCCCTGCCGGAGCATGACCATGCGAACCACTTCCGATCACCTGCATTCATGGAGATCGAAGGGAGGTTCCCGCGGTTCATTTTACCATAGAAGACGGACAGAGGAAATACACGGTAAAGGCCGGTGTTGTGACTAACTTACCTGTACCCTTGATCCTAGGCAGAGATTGGCCCGGGCTGAACCTGAGGTTCAAGAAAAAAAGAAAAAGATTCCACAGGCGAGACACAGACCGAGGCCAAGCCCCCTCTAATACCACTACCGATCATCAGCATTCCTTTAGAGCGCATCGGAATGGATTTGGTTGGCCCGCTACCTAGATCAGCAAAAGGACATGAACACATTAGTTATAATGGATTATGCAACGTGACCTCCAGAAGCCATACCACTGAAATAAGCAACATCAAAAAATAGCAACAGACCAAGGCTTATGTCTGCAGGTTGCTAAAGATTAAACAGCTCCGCACATTGGTCTATCATCCATAGTCTGACGGGTTGGTAGAGCGATTTAATCAGACGCTGAAGAGGATGCTGCGGAGAGTGGTAGACGAGGGTGGGCGAAATTGGGAACAGTTACTCCCCTACGTCCTGTTTGCGGTCAGAGAAACACAGCAAGCATCTACCGGCTTCACGCCGTTTGAGCTGATCTTCGGCCGCAGACCTCTGGGATTATTGGAAATCACAAAAGAAGTGTGGGAAGAACAGCCGTCCCCATTCCGGTCAGTAGTAGCCAATTGTCCTGCCAATTGTACGAGAAAACACTTATTTGTATGAAAACCGCATTAAATAAATTCCTGGTTACTTTAATGGAGACGTTAATACAGACAGACAATGGCTAATGCTATTAAAGTTTAATGGTTAACATTAGCACAGGCATTCCAAAAAAATTTTCACACTCTAGTGGTAATAGAGCAATGGTAATAGTGGTAAGTCATAGGCTTATTATTATCTTTTATTTTATCACACCTAGTCTCTCCTACTGAGATTTATCTTTGTTTTTATTAAATACTCTTGTTCTCTTTAACCAGAGCTCTGCTGTGGAGGATTGGATCAGATGGGTGACGGTTGATCTTTTAGAACTACCAGAGGAGCATGAACATGCTGTTGAGGGTGCTGTAGTCCTTGAGGGCCTGCGTGATTGTGCACCAGCTTTAAGGGAGATGTTTGGGCAGAGAATTGCAAAATGTCTGACATAGTGGAAACAAGAACTGTTCCATCTTTGATAGTTTTTGAAAATGGATACTTTAATATAAAAGAACCAAATAGAGACTGATAAGCAGCTGATGTTATCCAGGTATTTTTTTTGACCTTTAACAAAATACAACATGTATTCACCTGTTTTATACAAATTTCTGTCTTAACGATGAGTAGTTTTAAAAGAATAAAGTTTTTAAGTAATGTCTGTTGGGGAATTGTTTGGGGTATTTATTAAACAAAAAATATATATACAGTACAGACCAAAAGTTTGGACACACCTTCTCATTCAATGAGTTTTCTTTATTGTGTTCTTTATTGTGTTCTTTAGCCCAAACAAGTCTCTTCTGCTTGTTGCCTGTCCTTAGCAGTGGTTTCCTACCAGATATTCTACCATGAAGGCCTGATTCACACAGTCTCCTCTTAACAGTTGTTCTAGAGATGTGTCTGCTGCTAGAACTCTGTGTGGCATTGACCTGCTCTCTGATCTGAGCTGCTGTTAACCTGCAATTTCTGAGGCTGGTGACTCGGATTAACTTATCCTCCGCAGCAGAGGTGACTCTTGGTCTTCCTTTCCTGGGGCGGTCCGCATGTGAGCCTGTTTCTTCGTAACGCTTGATGGTTTTTGTGACTGCACTTGGGGACACTTTCAAAGTTTTCCCAATTTTTCAGACTGACTGACCTTCATTTCTTAAAGTAATGATGGCCACTAGTTTTTTTTCTTCACTTAGCTGCTTTTTTCTTGCCATAATACAAATTCAACCTCTTTGAATGAGAAGGTGTGTCCAAACTTTTGGTCTGTACTGTATATACAGTGTGTGTATATATATATATACATATAAAAAAAAATAAATAAATAAAAAAAAATATATATATATATATATATATATATAATTTTTTTTTTTTTTTTTTTTTTTTTACTTGAACCAACTACATCAATGGGCTAAAATGAGAGACAGCTTTGTTTTAAATAGTCAAGGGATTGGGCTAATTAATAATAATTAAACAACTGAAATTGATCGCTGTTTCTTTAGTGCTACATGTGAGTAAGCCAATATAAATAAAAAGATAAAAAGTACACATGGCCATATTTGTTTTCTGTTTGCATTTAAATTACTGAACCATCTTGGGAGTGTCAATGTGTCTTCATTTAAGACAAAGAGGGTTTTGAAGATTGTCACCACAAAGTATGCCTTGTCATATAAAATGTGCCAGTAAAATGAGACGATGCCCCTTTGCTCTAACTGTGGGGAGGGACCTGTTGCAACAGTTTGCTTTGAATTTAAAAAAAATTCTTACTCAGAGAACACTCTTGAAGTTGAAGGCTGGGGCCTCCGAATGGCGCAGTGGTAAAGTGCTCGCCCTATCATCCGGAGATTGCGAGTTCAATCCCCGGGTGATGCTGTTACCTCTCACAGCCGGAGGCCTAGAGAGAGCTGATTGGCCGAGCTCTCTCAGAGGGGAGGGATAAGAGGTACTTAGTGCTCCCACATTAATCACGGCTCTACAGCCAATCAGGGGCGTCCGTGAGCTCACGAAAGCAGAAGGAGCAGATAGCGCCGCCCCCAACGGTTCGTGAGCGAGCGGTTCAAAAAAAAAGATGCCTGATTGAGTGGTAGTAGTAGCCTTATTGTGGGAGCCCCCTAGTGACTGGAAGGAATCGGACACAACTAAATTAGGGAGAAAAATCGAGGAAAAATTCCCCCACAAAAAAAGAAGTTGAAGGTTGAAGTACAAGAGCTGCTTAACCAAACAATTTGATAACATATCTGAAATAAATTTTAGGCATAAAATTTCCTACAGTGATGTCACAATTTTCATTGTGACAATTTAACATGGTTTGTTTATATTGTTACATATATTCAGCTCTGTATGCATGGAGTTTGCATGTTATCCCCTTGCTTGGTGGATTTCCTCAGGCTCTGGTTACCTCTCATTGTCCGAAAACATGCAGATTAGGCTAATTGACATTCCAAAATTGCCTGTAGTGCATAAATGAGCATGTGAATGTGTATGTGTTGCCCTGTGATGGATTGGCCCCCCATTCAGTGTGTACCCTGCCTTGTGCCCTAAGTTTCCTGTGATAGCCTCCACGGCCCCTGCGACACTATGTACAGATAAAGCGGTTACATGATGATTGAGATGGATTAACTTGTGCTTAACTCAGCTTAACTCAGATTTTGAATCCCATGTCCAGGATCCGTCTATGTAGTTGCTCTTGAAGCACTGACTCCAGCCTCAGTCCACTCCTTGTGAAAGTCCCCAACACTTTTGAATGGCCTTTTCCTGACAATCCTCTCCATCCCTGCTGCTTGTGCACCTTTTTCTTCCACACTTTTCCCTTCCACATAACTTTCTATTAATGTGCTTTGATACAGCACATTGGGAACATCCAACTTCTTTAATGCATAACTTAAAAGGTGTAATCAGCATTTATAAACCCTTTTTAACTAGATAAAGGTATGAATAAATGTGCAAAATATGGGATGTGTAGTATCGACTGAAAGCTTGTCTTATTCAAAGAACGCTTATGTACACAAAATGTTAGTAGCATGAATAGAGCTTATGTAAAATTAATTTATAAAGATATTATAATTTCCAACTGGATGAGTCCCACGTGACAGACGAAAACCCGACCTAATGTATGTACAAAAGGGGGATCTATGTGAGGCGGGACTAAGCCCGCAACCACATCCGATTGGACCAATCACCTGTGGGACGAA
>JAAGKR010000541.1:0-92064 GCA_011419295.1 Clarias macrocephalus | reverse complement strand
ATTGGCCGAGCTCTCTCAGAGGGGAGGGATAAGAGGTACTTAGTGCTCCCACATTAATCACGGCTCTACAGCCAATCAGGGGCGTCCGTGAGCTCACGAAAGCAAAAGGAGCAGATAGCGCCGCCCCCAACGGTTCTTGAGCGAGCGGTTCAAAAAAAAAGATGCCTGATTGAGTGGTAGTAGTAGCCTTATTGTGGGAGCCCCCTAGTGACGGGAAGGAATCGGACACAACTAAATTAGGGAGAAAATCGAGGAAAAATTCCCCCCCAAAAAAGAAGTTGAAGGTTGAAGTACAAGAGCTGCTTAACCAAACAATTTGATAACATATCTGAAATAAATTTTAGGCATAAAATTTCCCACAGTGATGTCACAATTTTCATTGTGACAATTTAACATGGTTTGTTTATATTGTTACATATATTCAGCTCTGTATGCATGGAGTTTGCATGTTATCCCCTTGCTTGGTGGATTTCCTCAGGCTCTGGTTACCTCTCATTGTCCGAAAACATGCAGATTAGGCTAATTGACATTCCAAAATTGCCTGTAGTGCATAAATGAGCATGTGAATGTGTATGTGTTGCCCTGTGATGGATTGGCCCCCCATTCAGTGTGTACCCTGCCTTGTGCCCTAAGTTTCCTGTGATAGCCTCCACGGCCCCTGCGACACTATGTACAGATAAAGCGGTTACATGATGATTGAGATGGATTAACTTGTGCTTAACTCAGCTTAACTCAGATTTTATTTTTAAATCTCTTCAGTCGAATAACAATAATGAAGGAATTGTCAATTTACTCCTACATGTATTACCTGTCATAATGTTAACACTACAGGTGAAACTCGAAAAATTTGAATATAGAGCAAAAGTTCATTTATTTCAGTAATGGAACTTAAAAGGTGAAACTAATATATGAGATAGGCTCATTACATGCAAAGCAAGATATTTCAAGCAGTGATTTGTCATAATTGAGATGATTATGGCATACAGCTCATAAAAACCCCAAATCCACAATCACAGAAAATTTGAATATTACATGCAATCAATAAAACAAGTATGGATATGTACTCAGTACTTACTTTGGGCCCCTTTTGCAACAATTACCTCATTGCAGTGCGGCATGAAAGCTATCAGCCTGTGGCACTGCTGAGATGTTATGGAAGACCAGGATGCTTTAATAGCGGCCTTGAGCCCTTCTGCATTGTTCGGTCTCATGTGTCTCATCTTTCTCTTGGCAATGCTAAATTCTCTATGGGGTTCAGGTCAGGTGAGTTTGCTGGCCAATCTCCCACAGTAATCCCACAGTCATTGAACCAGGTTTTGGTGCTTTTGGCAGTGTGGGCAGGTGCCAAGTCCTGCTGGAAAATGAAGTCAGAATCCCCAAAAAGCTTGTCTGCGGAAGGAATGATGTGCTTCAAAATCTCCCGGTAGACGGCTGCGTTGACCTGGACTTAATGAGGCACAATGGACCAACACCAGCAGATGGCATAGCTCCCCAAATCAACAGAGACTGTGGAAACTTCACACTGGACTTCAAGCATCTTGCAGTGTGTGCCTCTCCATTCTTCCTTCCTTGGTTTCCAAATGAGATGCAAAAGTTGCTCTTATCAGAAAAGAGGACTTTGGACCACTGAGAACAGACCAGTTCTTTTTTCTTTAGCCCAGGTAAGACGCTTCTGACGTTGTTTGTTGTTCAGAAGCGGCTTGACAAGAGAAATGCGACATTTGAATCCCATGTCCAGGATCCGTCTATGTAGTTGCTCTTGAAGCACTGACTCCAGCCTCAGTCCACTCCTTGTGAAAGTCCCCAACACTTTTGAATGGCCTTTTCCTGACAATCCTCTCCATCCCTGCTGCTTGTGCACCTTTTTCTTCCACACTTTTCCCTTCCACATAACTTTCTATTAATGTGCTTTGATACAGCACATTGGGAACATCCAACTTCTTTAATGCATAACTTAAAAGGTGTAATCAGCATTTATAAACCCTTTTTAACTAGATAAAGGTATGAATAAATGTGCAAAATATGGGATGTGTAGTATCGACTGAAAGCTTGTCTTATTCAAAGAACGCTTATGTACACAAAATGTTAGTAGCATGAATAGAGCTTATGTAAAATTAATTTATAAAGATATTATAATTTCCAACTGGATGAGTCCCACGTGACAGACGAAAACCCGACCTAATGTATGTACAAAAGGGGGATCTATGTGAGGCGGGACTAAGCCCGCAACCACATCCGATTGGACCAATCACCTGTGGGACGAACCGACAACAAAGGGTTAAACCCCAAGGATCCGAGCACATCGGCACGTCATCCAGCGGCTGAACGTCTTCCAACGTCATCTTATGGCTGAATGTCAACTACACGTTAGAAGCAAGCTCTTTCGTCGTTGAACTGTATTTTGTGTATGTGTGTGTGTGTTTAATAGCGTAGTTTCATGTATCGTAGTATAGTCAAATAAAGTTTTGTTTCTTGATAAACAATTGGTGTCCTGGTCATGGATTTTTAAATTTAAACATTTGCCCAGATCTTAAGTTACCTTGCTCATAATTGAGAAATACTAGATTTTGTATTATCATTAGTGGCCACGTGATAAGCAGAATTGGTAATATACACTAACTCATGCTAAATGCTGGATGAGTAACCGATAAAGTGTATGCTATAAATATTAACCCATTTTAATAAAACTACCAGAATCCGTAAAGATTAGATTCACCTCTGACCCAGAACTGAAACCATACAGGTGTTATGGCTTAATTAGCTGATTAGAATGGGACACTTTGAGCCTAGAATATTGAACCTTTTACAATATTATACAATATTTTATATAGCCGACAAGCACTGTGAGGTATCAGTTACAGCTGTGCAGATAGCGTAATAAGCAACTTTCTAGTACCTCAGGAAATCGCCAGGACACCCTGGACAGCTGACCATAGTCTTCTAGTGGAGAAAACCCGTCGTCTGCGCCAAGACCATAAACAAAGGCAGAATGAGAGCTAGGCTAAAGCTAAACGCACATTGGTCATCGCTCCCAAACATTTTCCTTTCGGCTTCGGATAACATTACATAAATGGATTATGGGCTGCAACATCATGATTTTTATGGAAATGTGGATTTCAATTCCTTCAATATAAGAACTATTCTTCCCAATTTCTACCAGAACGTCGCCTGTTCTACTAGAAGGAACAAAACATTTACACATCTACACACACTTTGCAGAGGCATACAAGGCCGCCCCATCCCTAAAGACTTCAGTCTGATCACCTCTCTTTGTTCATGCTACCCAAGTACTAACTACTTATCAGACATGTGAAACCAGCACTGAAGCCAATAAAAGTATAGACAGTAGGCGCTATCTCCTCACTACAACAGCAGTTCCAAGACACTGACTGGAACAGAATTGCCTCAAAGGCTACCTTGGGCTCACACACAAATCTAAAGACTTAATGTCTTCTATCCTGAATCACATCAATTTACTGTATGCATTGGCAATATTGCTACCACTAAATATATAAAAAGCTTTCTCAAGTAGAAGCCATGGAAGATCTCTTCAGGATGAGGTACTTCTTTTGCTCAAAACAAGAGACACTGCCTTCAGATCTAGTGATGCAGGGCACTACAGCAGAACCAGGGCTAATCTGAAAAAATGGCATCATCAGTGTAGTCCTATATAGAGTTCTGGTTGAGAGTCCGTATAGCCTGCAGGAAGAAGCTTCTCCTCAGTCTCTCTGTGTTGGGCTTTAAGGAGCAGAAGCACTTTCCTGACTGCAACAGAGAGAACAATCCATTGTTGAGGTGGCTGAGGTCCTCCACAATCTTTCTAGCCTTGGTCCAGCACTGCTTGTTATAGATTGAGTGCAGGTCAGGAACCTTGGTATGCATGATGCGCTCAGCTGATTGGACCACCCTCTGAAGAGTTTGTCTGTCCTGCATGGTGCTGCTCCTGAACCAGGTTGCGATGTTTCCTGTCAAGATGCTCTCTTTGGTGCAGTAAAGTATCTCAAGCATATGAGGTGGCAGAGATGCTGTCGGGCCTTTTTCACCACGGTGTTGATGTGGCAAGACCATGACAGGTCCTTTGTGATGTAAACACAGAGGTATCGGAAGCTGTCCACTCTCTCCACTGGGCTCTCATTGATCATGGGGGTCTGGTAGTTCCTTTTCTGTTTTGTGCTGTCCAGTATCAGCTCTTTTGTCTTGGTTCAGGAGGAGGTTGTATGGTAATTATACCAGTTCTCCAGATTCTCAGGAAATCTCCTCCAGGTAGGCAGTCCCATTGTTGTCAGCAATGTCGTCAGCTTGATGACTTGATGACAACTTGATGACAACTTGATGACAACTTGATGACAACTTGATGACAACTTGATGACAACTTGATAACAACTTGATAACAACTTGACGATGTTGGTAGAGTTGGTACTGGCCACACAGTCATAGGTTCTATAGTGAGAACAAAGAGCATTGTAATATAATCCCCAGCGCTGGCAGAAGTTGCACACCTCTGCATTCAGCCTGCCCAGTGAAAATGGTTTTGGATTCTTTCGTTAGTGTTATTTAACCCTAAGTAGCCTCCAAATGGAATGGAATGGGCCAGTGCATCACAGAGTCCACTTTTGCCTACAGGACCACCAAGAGATCACAGGGTTCACCACGTTGTAATGTATGGTAATTGTTATGTCCCGTAGTATTTTGTGGGATGTCTTGTGTTTTGGCTCCTGTATCTTTCAGGTCCTGAGATTGGACATCGCCCCTGCCAATCACTGTTCCCAGCGCGACAGCAAATCCCATGGGAACCAATGAGGCGGCCCCAGTCAAGTATAAGAACCCGGAAGTGACGCAGCCAGAGGCGCGGCTTCTTTCTTTCATTCATGCATATTGTTACGGCGATTCGGAAAGAGTTACTTCCGGTATTTCAAACATTGTGGCGGCGATTTGTTACGCTAGACTACTAGCTGTGTGTGTTTTTGTTTGCCTACGCCCAGCGTGAGTACGTGGACGTATCTCCAATTCGCGGTGTGGAGTCAAGGTTAGTATGCCCTGGGGTATACATACGCAGCACGTAGAAGATAGCGCTGTTTAGGCACCCTAGTTAGGAGCGAGAGCTATTTGTTGTATTTTTGTTTTGGTTAGTCAGTTTACTTAGCGGGCATCCTACGCCCTAGTTTTGTTTTCGTTTTGTTTGTTAGGTAAGACTGACGGCCGCACATTAGTTAGAAGGTGTTTTGTTTTATTTATTTCTTTGCTTTAAGCTCTGCTCGTGGCTCCCACTGTTGAATTTGTCATTCTATCTTTTGTATATATTTTGTAAATATCATTTCTGTGTGTTTGTACTTTTGGTCTCCACTGTAATTACGGAGCAATTGGGTGTGTGTTTTTGTGCTTCATTCACTGAAGTTTGTTGAAGCTCATTGCTAGTCTTGAGTCTGCCTCATTTTTGTAATTAGTGACAGTGTTTACTACATTTATATATATATTTTTATTATTTTTCTTATGTCGGCTTCCTATCTCCCCTAGACACCTAGAGCTAACCTAACATCTACGTAGGAAACCGTAACAGTAATTATAACAGGTTATACTTTACCATGAAATATGAGGCCAGCCAGGGCTGTGGGGGCACATCGGCTTCACTCTCTATCATTAAAAACTGTTGGCCAGCAGCATTTTAAACGGGGATCGTCTTTTTTGCAATTGGGTGAAGTTGCCATCGCGTTTAACCTGCTGAGACAGAGACACAAAATGGTAAGAGCTATCATTAGCCTCACCTTCAGCTTCTGCATCGATGTCTTCGCCACTGTGATCGGAGAGCAGAGCTTTCTTCGCATACAGCAAAGCAGGTGACGGGAGACAGGGAGGTGGAGCACACATTAGAGCATAAGGCAGGCAGCTTCCTTCTTATTTCATAAAATTAATTTATGTTTTTTTGGGTCGTAAAAAATCCATACATTACACCAGCATATGTAGTGTAATGTAATATATACTGTATATTACATATTTCTAGCTGTTGCTACTGGAAAGCTTTAGCATGGTTTTATAGTATGGTTTTGGTCTGCTTTTATTCACTCAGATGTCAAGATGCCGCAGGTGTCCAGTCAAGTTCTCCAGTCAAGTTCCAGAGTTTTTTTTTTCAATTAAGAAAATTTTTGTCATTGTTAGATTGTTGTTTGTGGAGTAATGGGCAAATTAAAAAATAAACAAATAAAACTTTTCTGTTCTGGCACCTAGGGGGTAGAGTGAACTTCCCCTAGTTGTTTAAACAGCTATTTTAGAGATAGATGTATTGCTGATGGAATTTCTAAAGGGAGTCCCCAGTTTCTGGATGTATAATTTTTACAGTCTTACTAGACCAGTGTACCAATTTAATTTTAAAAAGCTCAAAATCCAAATGAGGTATACAGCCTGATCAAAGGGGTTCCAGATACACCATTAGTTACTTTATTATCAGTGTATCTAGTAGAAACACAGAATAGGGAGGAGAACATTTTGTATGCAATACCAATAGCCACACAAAGTCATCTGTAAATCATGACCACAGCATATCTGCCTTTCAATGTGGGATGAGGTTTTGTTGATAATCATTTGTAAGTTTTTAACAAAAGCACTGGTATGTGTAAATAAATATATACATAAATAACATTTTGTTGCATCCAGTTGCAAAGAATTGCACATTTTTCATAACATTTCCATGACCTTTGCCTCAGAGATAGAGCTCCCATGGGCAGTGATGTCATAGATCACTTAAATAGGAGTAATTTTCATGTCTAATTTTATTATTTCTAAATATCTACAGTATGTCTATAAGTATTAATTATTTTGTAATATATTTTGTATATGTTTATTTTTAGTTTCATACATGGTTAACCCTTTAATTTAAAAAGGTCTATTTTAAAAGTCACTCTGATTTGGTTTATCTAACTTCTTTGAGATCGACAATTAAATGGGCTAAAAAAGCTAAAAACTTTGACATGTGTAAACCTCACAGTTAATAATTGTATCACTTGCATTTTGTGGGTAATTTTTCTTCCTCCACGAGTTAATGCTAATTACATTTAAACATTAAAAACAAAGGCTGTATCATCTAATCAAAGGCTAATCATAAAAGTTTTAAAAAGGTATCTGTTGCTCCAGACAAAGTAAGCAGGTTTTTATTGCAGCAATAAAAGCCTAAGTGAGTCAGCACTTATGCCCAGGTCAGAACCCAAAGCAAACTCAAGAGCAGAGCAACAAGCTGTTCAACCAAATCCCTTATGTATTGTTACCAAAGAGTGATGTACCTTATTCCAAGATCAAATTAAACTCTCACTTGCACTCTCCATGTATCTCATTAATTACTTCAGAGGCAGGTGTGTTCCCACAGTGAGAAGGGAATGTTCTTTGCTCTGCTTGGTACAGTGATAAGCACAAGGTCGAACAGATCTGCTCTCCTCTCTCATACAGGGACATCCTCTCGCATGTCTCATCAGTAATCTTTGATCTCACCAATTTCTTTGGTGACAGATGCTAAATTAAGTGAGAAATGTCATACATACAACATAGAATGTTCCAACAGTCTTTAGAGGCTTTAGATATCTTCAGCCATGTTAAAAACAGGTCCATCTTAGACAAAAACGTTCAAGATTATTTTAAGATAATATAATTATTTTAAGACTATAAGATGTAAGAGAGAGCATTTACTGTAAAACTTTTGCTACAATATAAATATCATTTGTCTAGTGTGGTTTCAGCAAATTGCACATTGGATCAATGTGTCTTTTTTTTTATGTCATGTTACTTTGTTAACTGATAGAGGAGGAGACTCGAAGTGTTTTGCTTGGCAGCAGCGACAACAGCATATAAACAGTTCTGTGCAACCTCGTCTTGAATTTGCATGGAATTCAGTTACTATTTTTAGAATAGAAGACTGTGTTAATCTAATAACCTAACTATTTTGAATCTAGGTTGATCAAAAGGCATGGATTTTGTGCTCAGAATTGTTTTACCTTTGTTTGTTCTCTCTTTTGGGCAGTTCTTAAATGTTAGTAATGGACAGGAAGAGAGGATGCATATAGGCATGATTACAGTTAGTAATGGACAGACATGGGGCTCATGGGGATATCGACATTTGTGTCCCTATAGAACCTTTGCTTCAGGCTTTAGTCTCAAAGTAAGTATGTTTTCTTAAATTAATAACAAATACTTTTTTTATGGACTGAAATCAATGTTTCACATATTAAACATAAGAAATAATCAAAAATGCCTAAGGAAAACGTTAGAACACCTTATTATGCCCTAATAGCAAGTGATTCCTTACTTCCTTACAACAAATGAAAGTTTAATAAATATGGGGGCGTCCTTACTTCCTTACAAGAAATGAAAGTTTTTTTTTTTTTTTTTTGGTAAATAATATTCTACAGATTATTATAACATGAATTTAGTTTGGTTTCATTTGTTTAGTTATACAGATTACTCCCAATATTGTTAAAATTATTAAAATTCCATGTGTTTAACTACAGTATGTTAAAAAATGCAGCTCTGGTTTCTCTCTGTTTAAGTTCAATGTTTTATTACTTATTTAATATAAATTTTTATTTGCTTTTCTTTCAGGTTGAAGGATTGGTAGGAAGTGGAGATAATACAGCCCTAAATGGAATTGCCCTCCGCTGCACTGAACTCCAAAGGGGAAATGAGTTATATTCTACAGTGAAATCTGAAGAAGGGAGGTAAAAGTTTCACATGCAACCAAAATCATTTAGTTTACGCTCTTCAGTATACTGGAAAATTTGATACAAATGATAGCAAGTACTTTAATGTACACAAACCACTCACTGACTACTCAAGGCTAAGCTAATCAAGAATCAAAGGGAGGCACCTAGGGTGTCCAAACAACTGTCCATATTTATGTGATGAAATGTAGTAGTAATGTTACTCTAAGTATGACACTGAAGCTCTGAAGCCTGTGTTGAGCAGAAGTGATGTTTTTAAATGAAGCCTAGCTTTGAGGCATGTTCCCAACATTTCCCTGGGAGTTGCGTGACTGACTTGTTTGGTGCATAAAATGGTTTAATTGAAGGCTTGTTCATTCAGATAAGAATAAGATTAGAAAAAATATATATAATTATTATTATAATTATAAAAAATATATTATCATTGTTACGAATTCTTTATTCATAAATCAAGATTCAGGAAAACAAAACCCTATTTTGTATTTCTCAATGAACTTTACATTTACTTCTTATCTAATATAAAGAAGGACAAAGCGCACAAAAAAATGGTTTATATTGATGACCTCAATCTCTCTAAGAAACTCTAGTTATATTATATTTAGGTTTCACCAACAAGGTTAGCAGAGGCCAACACCAACAAGGCTAAGCAAGCTGCTCATAACAAATAGTGTCCAACTCTTCTGGTTAGCCTCTGGCTCTTTATTGTTCACCTCAGTACCATCCTTAATTGGGGATGACAGGGGATCCACCTATAGCAGGACATCACAGCAACACTGAGGAAAGAAGGAAAGACAAAAACAACTTTTAGACACGCAATAGTGTAATCAGCAACAACATTTTCTGCACCCTTTTTATGTTTAAATCCAAGATTGATATTCTGTACTAACAAAAATCCCCCATGAGCCTTTTATTTTGATTGTAAGTATGAGATACAAATTGTAGTGTGTTATGGTCAGTATACACAATGATAGGTAAAGAACTGGAACTAACATAGACCTCAAAATCTGTAAAGCAAGCAACAATGCTAAGGCTTCTTGATCTGTTGTAGAATATTTAATTAGGTGTTTGTAATCATATTTTGGTTTGAAAGGGGTAAATAAAAAATAAAAAATTGGCCTTAACATAGTAATTTTTATTGTTGTTTTTTTTGCCTTAAAGCTGGGGGACTTGGTCACAGAACATTTGGTGCAAAAACGGAGTGTTAAATGCATTTCAGCTACGTGTAGAAAGTTATCAAGAAAATGATGATGATACCGCTGCCAACAATATAAGGTGACCAATATTTACTAATTATGGTAATTCAGTTTTAAAAGACAATGTATTCATTTGATGTCCGTGTATAGATATAAGGCTGTTTATAATTCATTAATAGTGCTTTATAATAAAAATGTGATTACAGCTCATTAAGCTGATTTTTCTTATATGAATAAACATGGTGTAAAGAAATAATGCAGAGTGTGTTATTTAAATATAAAAAAAAAAAACAGGTTCTCATGCACCTCAGGAGAAGTACTGACTGGCAGTGGCATGTCCTGGGGAGAATGGGGTAAATGGAGTGCTTTGTGTGGTGGGGCAGGGATTTGTGGAATCCAAACGAGAGTGGAGCCCATGCAGTTTCTAGGAGATGACACTGCTCTTAATGATGTCCGCTTTTATTGCTGCTACTAAGGTACTTTTTATTTGTGTTGCACCAGGAAAAATACAGGGATTTTCTTACAGATGGTATAGAAAAGAATCACCCCTTTTAAAAAATAATCACATTTTGTTGCTTTGCAGTCTGAAATGAAGACACTTTTTATCCAGCTGTATTTACTCTTTTAACAGACAAGTGAAAAATATAGCATCAATATGTCAAAAGAAAACCAAAATGACCAAAAACCCTTCTAAAAATGACTTATAAACTAAATCAGGTGAAGATCACCATCTCAATAACACACAAAGCCATTTTAGAGAGTTGAATGTAAAACAATTTCAAAGACTTTATCACTGCCAAACTGGATGAAAGAGCGAGGAGGAAATGGTCATCATCCGCTTTTTGTCATAAATTCTTGCAACTGCTTCAGATTATGACCATTTTCATCATCTGAAGCAGTTGCAAGAATTTATGACAAAAAGCAATCATTGTGTGCATGAATACAAGACAAGATCACAAATGTTCCTCTGATGTGATTAGTAAGGGAAGGTTGTAAAAAAATATATAAAATGTTTTTTTTAAAGCCTGACTATGCTTTTCAAAAACATACCTTAGAGATTCTGATTTTCACATAAAAAAGGGGTTCTGATCAGATAAGACAACAATTTTATTATTTCCACAACACCAAATAATATGTCTGGCAGAAATCCAATACAGCTCATCATCCAAATCACACTATACCTACAGTAAAGCATGGAGGTGGCAATATCCTGTTATGTGGTTGTTTCTCTGCAGCAGGGACTGAAGCACTTAGAGGTAAAATAAGTAATATAAATGACCATCAAATTTAACTCAACTTCAGCAGTTCTGCAAAATATTGCAAAATCTAGATGTGCAAAGCTTTTGTGCCATTGAGAAGGTGATTAGCTTCACCTGAGTTTACAAGTCATTTTAAGATTAATTTTTTTATATTCTCAAGTGTTTCAGTGGCATGTTTATGTGACAAATATTTTTACTAGGATAGTTAAATATTTTTAATTTGTTAAATATTATTTCAGTTGTTATCATGCACAGGGTTAAAGATTTAATGCATGTTGTAATATTTTTTATTAAATATATCTCACAATTTTAGCAACAGTTTCCAATCAACAGTCTAAGTATCTAAAATGTCTTATTTCCCACTTAGCTTTCAGTTAAAACTTGTTAGTACTTGTCAAGCTTTATAGACATTTTATCAGGAACACCTTTACACTTGCTTATTTGTGTGATTATCCAATCAACTATTTATGTAAAAAAAATAGAATTAAAACATCACAATTATCTTTATTGCACATAATGGCCCATATATGAGTATTAATATCATAAAGTGTATTAGAAATATTAGAAAATGTTAATGGATACTTTTTCATGGATATCCTCTGAAAACATTGAGTTGTAAGCTTATTTATTTTAAGTGTTCTAGGATAAACGATGGAGGCATGAAGAAAACTGATACAGATGAACTCCATCCTTACTGGACTTGATCCCATAGCGAAGATTTTTGTTTATGTATTTACTTTTGGCTATAAACCTTTAAATACCTAAATGTAACTATAAGCTACAACCTAGGTTTCTGTCATTCCAGCAATAATTTTTCATGAATATGTAATGTAGCAATAAAAATATGTTGATTTGCATTACAGTCTTGGTTTGTGTGTAGCTTTAATTTGATTTCAAATCATTTGATTGACCTCTTTTTAAAGGCACCTGGGAGGAGTGCGATAACTATCCAGCTGACATGGAGATTCCATTGTCTTTCCTAACTGAATACAGATAATACTGAGGAAGGAATATCATTGTGTACACTGACACTGAAAAATGAGCAGTATCATTTTTTTTTACCAAAAGCACTACATTTGCAGGAGACTCTGTCTGGTGATCTTCTGACACACCCGTCAGCAACAGATCAGATGCTAACAAATATTTAAAAATAAGTCTCTTTGTTAGGTTCATACTGAGCAAACCTATCTGTCCTGTTTTCATCTTTTCCGAAAACATAGGAACATTTAAAAAATAATAATTTGAAAGACTGAGCTCTGGCATTTACATATAACCTTTGTCTATGCCATGCTCTGTTCCTGCATCATAAACACATCAGTCTGTAATCTAATAAATTACAAACATTACAGGATACCATAAACCATGTGCTTTGCATTATCAGACAACACATTACTCAGCTTTATTAAGCTGGTGTCTCTCTTCTGGCTTTTCTAAAACATATAATCAGCATAACAGTGCAAACTAATATCATGCTTATGAATTATGTCACCCAGAGGAAGCATGAAGAGAGAAAAGAGCATTGTGCCTTAAACAGAACACTTAGTAACTTATGCAATATCAACAGATTTGTGAGATATGTAATGTGGTATTGACTTGGTACATGGATAGTAGTAATGCTAGTTTCATTAAACTTAGATTAATACCACGGGAGATTGTAAATGGGAGTTTCATGGACATGATCCATGGTCATTCCTGTGGAGCAGACGGAGGGCGAGTAGTGGGCATATTCAATCCAGAGGAGAAAATGTCATCAAGGTAACCAAACACTAAAGCATTAACAACGTCTCTGAGAACGTCATTTCCATTCCAGGGCCTGGCAGTCTGCCGATGCATGAATTAACCTAAAGATTGAAGATCCAATATTCATTAAAGTGTACTGTACAGTACAGACCAAAAGTTTGGACACACCTTCTCATTCAAAGAGATTGAATTTGTATTATTGCAAGAAAAAAGCAGCTAAGTGAAGAAAAAAAAATGAGTGGCCATCATTACTTTAAGAAATGAAGGTCAGTCAGTCCGAAAAATTGAGAAAACTTTGAAAGTGTCCCCAAGTGCAGTCACAAAAACCATCAAGCGCTACAAAGAAACTGGCTCACATGCGGACCGCCCCAGGAAAGGAAGACCAAGAGTCACCTCTGCTGCGGAGGATAAGTTCATCCGAGTTACCAGCCTCAGAAATCGCAGGTTAACAGCAGCTCAGATCAGAGAGCAGGTCAATGTTCTAGCAGCAGACACATCTCTAGAACAGCTGTTAGGACTGTGTGAATCAGGCCTTCATTGGCTAAAAAGAACTAAAAACTATTTGAAGTTTGATGTGTAAACCTTACAGTTAATAATTGAATCACAGGCATTGTGTGGGAGATTTTTTTTCTGAAATGTAATAAGTGAAAGCTAATTACAATTAAACATTAAAAAATATAGGCTGTAATTTTAATTAGAAAAGTATCAAAAAGACTTAGGTGTCTGTTGAACTGGACAAAGTAAGCAGATTTTTATTGTGGCAATAAAAGCCTAAGTGAGTCAGCACTTGTGCCCAGGTCAGAACCCAAAGCAAGTTTTAATGGAACCTTCTTAACGCAACCTGCCCATTTTATCCGGGTTTGGGACCGGCACTGCATGCAGTGGCTGGGGTTTGTGCACTGGCATGAAGTGCACTAGATGAAACACCTACTGTACCACTGAACCACCAGAGCCCTCATACTGTTACCTGAGAATGATGTACCTTATTTGCATATCAAATTAAACTCTGACTTGCACTCAACATGTATCTTATTAATTACTTCATAAGCAGGTATGTCCCACAGTGAGGAGCCCAATGGTTTGTTCTTTGCTCTACTTGGTACAGCGATAAGCACAAGGTCAAACAGACTCTGCTCTACTCCCTCACACAACTTTGTATCAGGCCATACTTTAATACTCCCTTTTTTCTCATGTAGCTGGTGCGCCTACCATTGTCTGTAAGTATCACAAAAAGGTACCTCACCTTCCCTGGCCTCCCTGTGTGCCTTTCAATTTATTCTGCATGAGATTTAAAAGAACATTTTAGATTTTTGACATTTAGTAAAATAAATGTAGTAAAATATATACCAAATCTATGTATATTTCACCAAAATATGCTTACAATTGTAAAGAGAACTGTTTTGTCTTTGTGCTTAATCTTTGTCTAGTCTTGGCCCTGGTATCTTACTAGTGCTACTTAATGATCACACAAAGTGAGTAGGTATTAGGTGTTGGCACAGATTGCGCTTACAGCGCTTTCGCCTGGCAACCATGCATCTAGATGACCATGGCTCTGCCTGTTCAGAGCTCCACAGGGTAGAATTTTCACGCGGCTCTGCCTATTGCGAGACCCACATCGTTACATAAACATACAATAATTAATTTATTGTTTTTTTTTTATCTTTCAAGACATGCATCTTCTATGAATCTTTTGATACAAATTCGCCAATATATCCCCAATATATAAACAGGAATAGGAATATTATTTAGAAATAATATTACAGCCATTGATATTTATATGTAAAGAAAAAATAATTATTAAATCTTCTCCTAAATAAAATTCCTATATAATAAAAAGTTTAGGCTGAAAAGATGTACATTCAATGAACAATAACATGAATGTTTTGCCAATGTTGATGTGACACTTTCCATTGCATTCCATTTCCTGGCAGTAATGTACAAAATGGTTTATTTACTTATTTCACATTTCTTTGTAATGCTTGTTTCAATTGAAATATTAAATTAAGGTGAGGGTACTAACAAAGAATGCTAACAGAATATTCCAAATGTGTCTGTAGAGGCTATGTCTTCAGAAACACATCTGTCTTAGACAACTAGGGCTCAGCTTCCAAAATATATAGACAACTTAACATATTTTACTGTGGAGAGAGAGCATTTACTGTAATACCTGTAATAATAGAGCAATTACTATGCTATCATTTAACCATCATTTGTCTACTGTGGTTTCTACTGAAAAACAGACAAATGTAAAAGTTAAAGGTAAATAGGAAATTTCTACATGAGAAATATTTAAAAGCAATTCATGTCACATTACTTTGTTAACTAATAGAGGAGGAGACTCAGGCAGCCAATGTTTTTCCCCCTTGGCAGCAGTGACAACAGCATCTATAGTTCTGTGCAGCCTCAGTTTGTCTTGAATTTGCATGGAATTCAGTTGCTATTTTTAAGATAGGTTATTAGATTAACAGAGTCTTCTAACTATTTTGAATCTAGGTTGATTAAAAGGCATGGATTTTGTGCTCAGAATTGTTTCACCTTTGTTTGTTCTCTCCTTTGGGCAGTTCTTAAGTGTTAGTAATGGACAGGAAGAGAGAATGTATAAAAGCATGATTACAGTTAGTAATGGACAAACATGGGGCTATTGGGGACATCAACAGTTGTGTCCCTACAGAACCTTTGCTTCAGGCTTTAGACTCAAAGTAAGTAAATGTTATTCAATTATTATCAAATATTTTTTTCATCTGGACTGAAATAAATGATGTGAGAGATGCTGTGATCATAATTATTAGAGTCTATGAAAAAAATGTTTCACATTAATTAAACATTAGAAATAATTGAAAATGCCTAAGGAAAACGTTAGAACACCTTATGCCCTATTAGCAAGTGATTCCATACAAATTTTATTCAACCATTTTCAAGCTTGAATAAATATGGGGGCTTCCTTACTTCCTTACAAGAAATTCTACAGATTATTATAACATGAATTTAGTTAGTTTGGTTTCATTTCTTTATATGTATTCCTTATATATTACTCCCAATATTGTTAAAATGATCAAATATTATCAAAAAGATGCCACGGTCATAAAAAAAAAAAAAAAAAAAAAAAGTACATTAGAGTCTATGAAAAAAATAAGAATAAGGAAAAAGTTAGGACACCCTATGCCATAATAGCTAGTGATCCCCCAATGGCTGAAATAACCTCAATGAGATGTTTGTTGTAGCCCTCTTCTAGCATCTGATATCAACTGGAAGAAATTGTTGTCCACTCCTCAATGCAGAGTACCTTATCTGTGATGATTAATGGGAACAGTCAGTTTCAAATCACCCCACAGGATCTTCTAGGTAATTTAAAACATTTTCAAGTATGAATAAATATGAGGGTGTCCTAACATTTGTTTTATTTGTTTAGTTATTTTACTTATACTAGTACTTGTATATTATTATTTTATTGTTGTTAAAATGATTTTCAAACGTCAGTGTGTTTAAATATGTTACAATAATGCAGACTTTCATGGCATGTCCTGATTTTTTCACATCATTGTACAGTATGTGTGTGTGAGTATAAGAGAGAGAGAGAGAGAGAGAGAGAGAGAATCATTATATATAATATTGATTAATAATGACATTTTGTCTGCAGGTTAGTCTGTTTAAGTCTGTTTACTTATTTATCATATAGAATTTTTAATATGTTTTTCTTTCAGGTTGAACGACAAGTAGGGCGTGGGGATGACACAGCCCTAAATGGAATTGCCCTCCACTGCACTATACTACAAGGGGGTAATCAGTTATATTCTACAGTGAAATCTAATGTAGTAATGATATGGAAAAGGACATGTGCTATATATTAACTGTCGTCTCTTGAGGCAACACGTTGACCTTTAACGTCACATCTTTTACTTTTCAGTGACTGTTGAAGAGGTATCAATCAGAACATGCAAAGTAGGCCTGATAGCAAGTACACTAATGTATAGCAATACAGAAACTAGCAAGGGCTTAACCAAATTAAAAAAAAAAGTCTAACTTTTAAATAAGCAAACATGGTAACAACTGTCTGATTGTCTCCTGTTTTAGATCAGTTATCCAACACTACTGTACGTACAATGTTGAGCCAACCAGTTTGAGGTGTTTGTCAAGGACCCAACTGTTCTTGTTCAGAAGTACCAGGTTTCCCCCGAGTCAATATTGCAAACGGCTGAGACAATCATGTCTTCCAGTGATGATCAGTTTTACAAGTCAAAAGTTAATTGATAGGAATAACAAGATAAATGTTCAGTTGTTTTTATAGAAAATGCAAGCACTAAAAGATTTGAAAGCTGTGATCAACAAAAAGCTTCCAAAAGGCATTGGTACTTAATATATTGTTTTTTTTGTTGTTGTTGTTGTTGTTGTTGTTGTTGTTGTTGTTGTTGTTGTTGTTGATAGCAAATACCTCTTTTCTGCTAAGGCGGACCTAGAGCTAGTTCCGAGCCGGTGCCCAATTTCAAACCAGTTGTTTGTTTTCAGACGACTATGACTATCACCTAAGGGTAGGGTGCAGGAACAATAACAAACTGTGTACACAAAAAGAACTACTCTTGTCTGTAGATAAGCTAACAACAAGTAGCAAACCACTAGCTGACTTCTCTGGGATAAACTAATCAACATACAAGGGGCAGCACCTGCCCTCTAAACTAGGGTGTGTAAACTATTGTTCACTGTGCATGCACCTACATTTCACCATGTGGGTACATTGTAAAATGTAGGTGCATGCACAGTCCTACCACTTCTCGAATCAAGGGACTAAACACTGAACAAACAAAGGCTAAACAAATGCTAACAGGGCTAAAAATATATATATTTTTTTATTATTCTGTAAAGCTGCTTTGCGACATGCTTTTGCTTTGTAGTAAAGATAAAGCCAGGAGTACTGCTTGCAAAGTAGTGATGGGAAGTTTGAAGAATCATTTTACTGACTCGGTTCTTTGAATCTCGTTTATCAAAATGAACAAATCTTTTTTTGAGTCATTTAGTCCACTTCATTCTTTTGATCAGAAATAAAATAAAATGTTACATTTTCAATAAACATGTCTACATATACAAATTTTGGCTATAGTTTCAGTAATGAAAATATTACAAGGCAGCTAAGGACATTTTTATTATAAACAGAATGAGCAGCTCACCTCACATACCTTTGTTCGTTCTTTTGAATCTATTGCACTGCATAGCGTCTATGGGAATCTTTAACTCTTCATCATCACAGCAGTATTGCTCAGGAGAAAGAAAAGCTGATATTTGGGCCATTGAGAAAGACTATTTTCTTTATTTTGAACTGGAGACAAAAAAGCAAATGTAGTAAATTAGTACTATAAAAATACCACAAACCTGAAGAGACATACCATAAAAATCTCCCAGTTTTCCAGATTATTTGTGGTAATTGTGTTACCACATGTTAACATAATTATGTGGAATGTATTTTATTTTATTTTAAAGTTAATAACTATGGACATGCAGCAGTTGGTGTGATGGTTAAAATAAATATAATTAGCTGAAAACATTGGATGAAAAGATACATTTTAAATCTTAAGATTAAGGTTAAGAACATTCTGTGAAAAAACCTTAAAAAAGGCTTTTGGCTCTTTGCAAGTGGCCTGAACTCATTAAGCTTATTTGTGTCACGAGCCAGCCCGATCAGCCCAGTACATCCAGGTCATGAGTCCATCCAGGGTTTTCCGTGCTCCCTGAGCCGAGTACCCGAGCTCACCAGTCATCAAATTCTGATTTGTTGCCTATATCTGATTTTTCTGACCGTCTGTTTACACGTTCTTTCACCCACATCCGATTCAAGTGTTTACACTTGCCATACCTTCTGAAACATTGCGCATACTTAAAGGGAGGTTCCGAAATATGTTTACACGACAATCACATTAGCACATATCTGATTTATATCTGATTTATTTCCACATATGAAGGAGGCCTGAACCCGATCTCGAAATATCGGAATGCATGCGTTTTTTTCCTGTTTACACGGACATAGAAAATATCTGATATGTGTCACATATGAGCAAAAAATCTGAATTGGGTCACAGTTAACTGACAGTGTAAACGTAGCTTTAGCTGTGTGCATGCGTGCATGAGCACTGATCGATGAGTCCTTTGTTAATAGAGTAGGTGAGGCCAAATCCAAAAAGTCATGCACATGGTACTTTGACCTGCTTCAGTCCACTGTAGCCAAAAAGAACAAACGGTGCCGTGGGATCCTGAGATAACAAGTACCCTGACTGATTCACACAAACACACACATGTACCTTGCCATCTTCTCCAGCGTTGAATAAAGTGTTTTCATCATAGCTGAACTAATCAGGAACTGCAGCTGAACATAATGTGACGTGTCACTGGGATTGCAGGCCAGTGATGTTATTCTAAACACACAAAGAACATTACACAAATGCACTGCAACCATAAATTAAGTAATATTTATACTGCTGAATGCCTGATTCTTATTTTTGTAACATACATTATTGTTTCTTTATTAACAGCTAAGACAGGAACTTGCATGGCAAATGCTTTACATAAAACTATTAAAATATGCATAACTTTAGATATAATTTTTTTTCTGTGAGATACCATAAACAGCAATGTTTTTGTCCTATTAGCTTCACAAGAGAAAATTTGCAATTTATAATGAATTGACTGGCCACACACTTTAAGATTTAATTTCATCACCTTTATCTTTGCTTACAGTATACAATGGTGTGGCAGCAGGGAAGAAAAATTCCATTGCTGTTTAACAAAGTTCCCCCTCATAAAGAAAATGTTTAAAAAAAAAATATATATATATATATATATATTTGTTTTGTTTTGTTGCATTGTATCTTTACACAAAGGTAAATCAAAAATGACAAGACTAACAAAAATGAAGTATCGTATAAACCTTGATGGTGTACAAATGTAGATTATCATGATTATATTATAGGTAGAATGAATAAATTAGAAAAAGTTTAAGTCTTTTTTATTTTATTTTATGAAATTATCCTTGGTGTTTCCCAAACTATGTGTGAAAAATTCTGGACAGTACAACAGCTCATTAAACAAACGTTTGACGACATATCTGGGAAAGGACTTGTCACAATGTCAATATTATGTAATTTTGTTTAATAATTAAAAAGGTAAAGAATATTTCTGTATAATGCAGGAATGTGTCTCAGTGTTTAGAAACAAGAAAATAAGCTGCAATAATTTTTCATACATACAACAATCATTTAAGTGTACTTTATGTGACAAAAGAATCAATGAATGAACTTGAATGTGCTGAATGAGTAAAATGGCAGGAAATATTCCACCTTAAAAGTTGGCAGTAGCACACTGAGTGTAAATGTGTTTTTGTAAATGTTTGACTTACTGCTGCGTAATATTCTTAACACGTTATTACTCATCATATCAATAATTACTCATAGGGTCAGTCTAGCATTTGATCATATGATCATATGGTCGGTTATAGTTTACAAATGTATACAACCCCATAGAAGCATTGTTTATGAAACAACTTAACCATGCTCATACACACATACATGCATGTCATACGTGTGCTCCAGTACTTATAGCAAATAGCAAACTAAACTATGAGGGTGAAAAAAAAAAATTCAATTATATAAAAATCTCTATTGGCCGCATTGTCTTGTCACAACTTTCCTTTCAAGCCTACCGTCACTCCAGTCACTACTGTGCAGGTGTGAACGCGTAATATCAGTTCATTTGTAACTGCAATGCGAGGAAAAATGGATGCTCCACTTGTGATAAAATAAGTGCACAAAAGAAGAGCAGCATACAGTGTTTAATTTTTTGTGGTCTAAAGTTGTACCTGGTGCACAAACAATTCATGGAAGAATATAATCAGAAGAGTTTTAATGTCTGCAAATAAAATCTGGACAGATACTCAAAAAAAGGTGAAAGTTTCTCAAAGAGAATCATTACCGGTCGACCAAGAATAAGTCAACCATCAGCTGGAAAATGATATTTACAGTTTTCTGGGATTCTCAACGACTATTATTGGAACATTATCAGGAAAATTTTTTAAAAATCAATAGTGCCCGGTAAAGTGAGATGCTTATTAAAGAGTTGAAGACTAAACTTCGGATTAAACATGGAGGACTGCTCTCCGAGTACACTGTGATCTTGCATGACAATCACATTTGTGTACACACTGTCCACAATTTGCAAATGCTTAGTTTTGAAGTGTTAAAGCATCCTCCCTATATGATGAAGATGAAGATTCCCTACTGATTATATTGTTAATAATAATAATAATAATAATTATTATTATTATAATATTAACAACAACAATTAATAATAATAATAATAATAATAATAATAATAATAATAATAATAATAATATTGGGGAAAAATTATAGAGTCTCCTTGCTGTTTTCCCCCAACGCATATATAATCATTAGTCTACTTCTACTGGTGCACTCTGGAAAACTTTATGCATGTGGTTGAGCGCTGATTAGGCTATGTAGGAAATTAAAGAGGAGGATCAACCCAACAATGTGTTTTATGGAAAATACCCAGAGTATATTTTTTGAGTTATTCTAAGGTTCTATTCTGAAAGTCTATTTTTCCAGTTATTTCTATATTTAAAGTTTGATGTCTTTAAATGTAAATTTTTTTAAAATAATAACGGCGCAAGCGAGCAATGGTTCGATAGGACACACCCTCCTAAAGCTCCCACAAAAAAAATAATAAATAAATTGATACTTTGAAGGATCAAAGTGTCAATTTATGGAAGGACTCTCTTTGAAGGACTCTAACTAGCCTAGGATTCTCAAATATTTACTGGTGACAAGATGAAAGTGAGTGGGAAGCAACAAACCTTGAGAGGAAAAAGGGCAGTCTGAAGCAGGCCCCACCGCCCCGAGCTCTCCAGAATGCGCTGGGCAATCGGCCAAGTTCTTACAACGATCGACAGATGCTACTACTCTGGAGGCTATTAATTCATTACGTTCCGAGCTACGAACTACGGAGACAGAAATTTGTCAGACGATTGACATTCGGATTGAAGAAATTGCCTTTACTCTCAGAGGGGAAAATCGGAAACCCAGGCAGCTATTCAGGCCCTGCAAACTACGACAGCCCAACCTGGCTCTACCCTTGCTGATCTAGAGGTCGGCCACACATTCATCGGATGCTGTATCCAAGCTTCAATCAGAGGTAAAACGCCTAAGCTCAGAAGTGAACGCGCTGACAGATAAATGCATGGATCTGGAGGAAAGATCTAGACGACAAAACGTGCAGATTGCCAGACTAAAAGAGGGGACCGAGCGGGGCAAGAAGATTAATGCATTTATGCGTTAATGCTGGCGGTAATGGTTGATACTAACCACGTTGCTCTGGGAAACATATACTGTAAAAGGGCATTGATTTAATGTACAGGTTTAAGGTATGTGCTTCTTCGCAAAAAATACCTCCTAGGTTGTTTAAAAGTCTACAGTACAGTGGCTGTTCACACAACTGTTTTTCTTTTTTTTTTTTTCAACACATTTATAATAAGTCTTAAGTTTTCAAAATGTTAATTCTGGATTTCAGAACATGTTATTTGTGGGGCTTCCACTGTTAGAAGTGTTCAATAAGGGAAGAAGTAATTTTTTAGGTCTGTTGATGGGTTTGTTTTTTGTTTTGTTTTTTCCTAATACTTCGCGCCTTTCTCCAAAGAGTTCTCAGTATAGGCAAGACATTGGGGATGTTAAGGGGTGGGTACTGTTGGGACATTTACTGTATAGTCACTCTGTGTTTTTTTCACTTCAAACAATGGTGTATTCAGTGGTTGTGTATGAACCTGCGCTATACAGAATAACATAATGCGATCAGAAAAGGGTAGACAATTTACTGTGGTTTCTTGGAATGTTAAAGGGCTGGCACATTTAAAATCATTATCAAGTGACATAATTTTTCTTCAAGAAACGCACTTGTGAATATATGAGAAAAATGAATATATTAAGCTAAAGTGTAGGTGGATTGGTCAAATGTACCATGCTACATGCGCAGTTAGATCAAGAGGAGTGGCCATTCTCTTCAGAAAAGGCACACAGTTTATTCATAAGTCAACTATTGCAGATAAAAAGGGCAGGTATTTAATAATAGTTGGAGAATTGTACTCCTTACCTATAACTTTGGTAAATATTTATGGCCACAATACGGATTCCCCCTCATTTTATAAGCATGTTTTAGCTCAGATCCCTGATATTCTGCACACTAACTTAATTGTAGGGGGTGATCTGAGTTTAGTTTTGGATCCATATTTAGACCGTTCATCTCCTCTTCGCAGAACTCTTTCAAATTTTAGTATCTTTTTGAAAGAATACTGTAAAACCTCTAATCTGTTCAATATTTGGAGAATTTTTAGTCTACAGGACTAAAATACATTGGGAAACTATGAAAGCTTATATCAGGGGTTGTATTATTTCTTTCCAGGCCGCAACAAAGAAAAGGAAAAAGGCTAAATTGGCAGAACTGGAACAGCAAATAAATAGTTTAGATAAAGAAAATGCTACACATCCATTCATAGAGACTTCTAAGAAAATATTTGCTTTAGGATTTAAACATAATCAGATATTTTCTGACCACATCATCAGAGGATTCCTATATACACAACAACATTTTTTTAAATTTGGCGACAAACCCCACAAGTTGCTGGCAAGGCAAATAAAAAAAAATAGAAAGTGATCGAACCATAAGTAAAGTCAGACAGTAAACATCACATAATGAAATCAATGAGAGATTCAAACAATTCTATGAGGAATTATACTCTTCTAGGTCCCTAAATGATGATTTAGTTGTCAAAAACTTTTTGGATAGTTCTGACCTTCCCACTCTAGCCCAAGATCGTAACGCCCTTAAGGCTGAGCTCCCAGTTTTTAGAAATACTAGATACTATTAAGAAGATAAAGGGTGACAAATCCCCTGGTCCAGACAGCTATCCAAGTAAGTTTTATAAAGAATTTGGCGATATCATCTCACTTTACCTATTTAAAGTGTACACTCAATCATATAATAGTGGCAGGTTACCTCCTACTTTAAAGGAAGCCATTATAACCATTTACCTAAGATAGTGAAGGACCTAGGAGAAGTAAGTAGCTATAGGCCAATATTACTTTTGCCAGGTGATCAAAAAATCCTGGCTAAGGCCTTATCCATTAGACTTAGTTCTGTAATGGACAAATTCTTTAAACCCGATCAGACCAAATTTATTCCAAACAGGCACTCATCTTCAAATCTCAGACGTCTTTTTAATATAATTTACTCTCAAAACATACACTCAGACTATCTGGTCATTGCTTTAAAAAAATTTGAAATTTGAAATCGGCAATAATTTTGAAAAGTTAATAAGAATTCTCTATCATAAGCCGTGCACAAGGATTCTTACTAACAGAAATTCTCTCCTCCATTTAGTCTATATAGATGTTCTAGACAGGGCTGCTCACTATCGCCTTTTACTCTTTGCCTTGGCCCTTGAGCCCTTTGCCCAGTCTATCCGGTCTAACCCCAACATACATGGTTACAGCACGAAGAATACAGTAAGCAAAATATCATTATACACTGATGATATTCTGTTATACATCACTAAACCTCAAATTACTATTTCAACAATCTTAGAACCAGTCTGTCATTACGGTACATTTTCGGGTTACAGTGTGAACTGGTCTTAGAGGGAACTAATGCCAATAAAGGTCAGAGATATTTCCGTTCTCCAATCCTTTACTTTTAAAATAACACAAAATAAACGTATACAGTATTTGGGAATCGAGATCACAAAAGTTTTTCAGTCATTATTTAAAGCCAATTTTCCCCCTTTGGTGGTTAAATTGCAAGATAATATTCAGTTCTGGAGATTATTAAAATGATCTTTCTCCCCCAAATTCTATATTTTTTTCAAAACATCCCAATATTTTTACCAAAGAAGTTTTTCAAACAACTAGATTCCATTATTATACCATTTTTATGGGATTACAAAGCCCACAGAATAAGTAAAGCACACCTTTGTAAACCTAAAGCTGTAGGTAGAATGTCCCTTCCAGATGTTGCCCTTTATTATTATAATATGGCTAGATCATACGGTAGTACACTCAACTTGGATCCAATTGGAACGAGATTAATTATTATGATATTGGCTACTGATATTGATACTGTCTCCTATATAAGTAGACAATGCAGTATTTAACTACAACTGTATAATTCATAGTACAGTTCGTATTTGGAAGCAGATCAAATAAAAATGTGATATTAAGCCACTGGGAATCCATCATTTATCCCTTCTATTATGGGTTCTGCTTTTACACAGTGGAAGGAGTTAGGTGTTCATAATATTGGAAACCTATTCATAAAATGGTACGTTTGCATCCTTTAGGCAGTTGCAGGATCAATATGGTCTGCATGCAAGTAACTTTTTCAGATATTTGCAAATCAGGGACTACATGCGAAAGTATATAACCTGCTTTAGTGAGGCTAATCCTGCTAGTTTGGATGATCTTTTGGGGCTTGGAGGTGGGGGTCAGTCATCGGATATTGCTATTATAAAACTCACTGTTATCAAAGAACTTGGCTTCTACAGAAGAGTTTAAGATGGGAACAAGAATTGGGGGAGGAGATATGTTTAGAACTATATACTGATGCACTAGAGAATATTAATACATGCTCTGTCAATTCTAGGCATCGCCTTATTCAATTTAAGATTACCCATCGACTCCACTATACTAAAACTAAATTACACAGATTTTTTCCAGATATCTCCCCATTCTATGACAAATGTCAGATATATTTAGCCACTCCCTTACATAGTTATGTTCTTTGTTCTAAATTAATCAAATTCTTGACTGAAGTATTTAAAACTCTGTCTGATATTTTACATAGTGACTTAAAGCATAATCCACTTCTTGTGATGTTTGGAATTTCTGACAAAATCATGTCACTTCTAGAATCTCAAAAACAACTGTTGTCCTATGGACTTATTGTGGCAAAGGTCTTGGAAAATGACAGAAACCCCATTGGCTAAATTATGGTTGGAAGAATTGATTAAGGTACTACATTTGGGGAAAAAAAAAATTCCTTATGGTAAAGAAATTTGATAAGATTTGGTCTCCTCTTCTTTATCTTGAACATGCAGGCTGAGAAACCATATGGTGTTGACCGCACCATTAGTGTGGCATGACTTTTAGTCCCTAGGGTGGGAAGGGAGGTAAGGGGGTGTTTTGTTTTGCTCCTTATGTTTGTGGTGTATGTATGGTCACTATTATTTTGCTGCTTGTTATTCAGTATATTTCTTTTTGTTTATAACTAAAATCTTGGTATGTAACAATATCTGTTGGATTATTTCAGTGACTGACTTAATAAAAAGATTTAAACACGAAAATAATAACAATAAACAGATACAAACAGAGACAGGCTAAATAACAGTTAATTTATGTGTTCTCAAAGAATAGGTATTTAGTCAAGTGAGGAACATGTCAATTTTAGAACTAGGGCTCAGTTTCCAAAAAGTATTGTCCAATGAATATAATACTTATGTTACCATTTAACCATCATCCGTCTACTGTGGTTTCTACTGGAAACCAGCCAAGTTCAATATTGGTTCAATGTCCTGGTTACAAGTCAGGAAATTCAAAAGGTTCAAAAGGTAAATACTGTAGATAATTTCTACATTGGGAATTTTTAAAATCACATCACATCATGTTCCTGAAAGAGGAGGAGATGCAGGGAACCAATAGTTTTTTTTTTTTCTTTCTTGGCAGCAGTGACCGCAGCATATAAAGCAGTTTGATGCAGCCTCAGTTTTCAAGTTAAAAAGTTCAGTTAATTTTTTTAAGGACAGAAGACTGTTGATCTATTAACCTAACTATTTAGAATTTAGATTGATCAGAAATGGATTTTGTGCTTAGAATTGTTTTCCCTCTGTTTGTTTTCTCTTTTGGGCAGTTCATAAGTGTTAGTAATGGCCAGTTGAGGATATTTAGTGGCAAGATTGAAGTTAGTAATGGACAGACATGGGGCTCATGGGGACGTCGAGATATTTGTCCCGTCGGAACCTATGCTACAGGCTTTAGTCTCAAAGTAAGTGCATTTTGCTCAAGTAATAGCAAATACTTTACTTTTTTTATATATATACATTGGGCAGTACTTAATAAAAATCTGATAAAACAAAATTGGACTAATGGAAAAAAAATGACATTATTTAACAAGCATATCAATAATATAAAAGTGGTGGATGTTCAATTTTGTGGTTTCTCAGATACAAGTGACATTTCTTCCGCATGAACAACAAGATAAAGTGAAGGGATGACCAGATAAACTGGTATGTGAAAATAATTTGGTTCAGGTAGACGTTACCTGTTTCATTAGATATTTTTAATTTCTAATACATTTTCTTTCTTTCAGGTTGAACGATCGGTAGGAGATGGGGATGACACAGCGTTAAATGGAATTGCCCTTCGCTGTACTAAACCCCTGTATGGTAGTACTCAGTCATATTCTACAGTCCAATCTGCTGTTGGAAGGTAAAGTTTAACTCACTCACTCTACCACTTTTCCTTTTTTAAAAGAATATGACACAGTGACAGCACAAACTGTTTGTTTAACAATTATCAACGTAACATACAAAATAGGCTAGATAGCAATTAAACTAAGGCCAAGTTAACAGTGAGGGCTTAACTGGATAAAAAAAAGAACACATTCTGTCTTTTAAATAGGTGAGCATAGCATTGTGTCCCCTGTTTTAGATCAGTTATTCAACATAGCTTACAATGTTGAGCCAACTAGTTCAAGGTTAAAGGTCTTTATAAAGGGCCAAACAGTTCTAGTTGGGAAATACCAGGATTTCCCTGGGGTTTTACTGCAGAGACAATGTTGCCCAGTACTGAGTCCATCACATCTTCCGATGAGGATTTATTTATTTATTTTATAAGAATAACAAGATGTGGGTCTAAGTGTTTTCATAGGCAGTGGAAGCATTTGAAAATTTGAAAATTTGAAAGCTGAAAAGTGTAAAAGTTTGAAAGTTAAAAGTTGAGAGTGAAAAATAATAAGCTACCAAAAAGCATTAGTACTGAAGATGTCTTGTTGATGAAATCTTGAATTTATTTATTTATAGATTTTTGCATATCCTAGTTAGGAACCTAGGGTCAGAGCACAGGATCAGCCAGGATATACTGTAGCATCCCTGGAGCAGAAAGGATTAAGGGCTCAACAGTGGCAACTTGGCAGTTGTGGGGTTTGTACCCTCAACCTTCTGATCAATAAGCCAGAGCACTAGCCGTTTGAGTTGGCAAAACTTGTGATCCCCTCCATATCACAGTACCTATGGGTGTTCAAGTTATCTTGACCTTTTGTGACTATGCTTATGTTTTGTCATCTCACCTAATAAGTATGATATATTTAATAAAACCTAAACCAAACCATATGAAAATGCCTATTCCCAAATTCTAAGCCACTATTTTATTCCTTTTTTTTTTTTTATTGTTGTTTTTACCTTAAAGCTGGGGGACTTGGACACAAAACATGTGGTGCAAAATAGGAGTCTTAAAAGCATTTCAGCTACGTGTAGAAAGTTTTCAAGGAAATGGTGATGATACCACTGCCAACAACATAAGGTGACTAATATCTACTAATTACTGGCAATTCAGTTAAAATTATTATTATTTTTTTTAACTTTATAATTATAAGATGGTCTCCAGTCTAACATGAATTAATAGGGCTTATATTTAAATTAATAATGCAGAAATTATAATTTTTTGTTCTTTAAATAATAATAATTAAAAAAAAAAACAGGTTCTCATGCTCTTCGGGAGAAATACTGACAGGCAATGGCATGTCCTGGGGACAATGGGGTACATGGAGTTCTCGGTGTGAAGGGACAGGGATCTGTGGAATCGAAACAAGAGTTGAGGCATCACAGGGTTCGGGAGACGACACCTCTCTTAATAATGTCCGCTTTCTTTGCTGCTTCTAAGGTATATTTATATATTTTTAAAAATTTACCATTTTTAAATGCATGATATTTTTTCATTCATTAGCGAAACTGTTTTTGTATTGTTTAATTTTTTTTATATATTACAAATATAAGGATTTTTTTTCTACAATATATTTGCGTGAACTTTCTCTAAAAACATTCATATGTAAACATATTTCTTTTCTTGTGTTCTAGGATGGTGACATGAAGAAAATAGATAATACAAAAGAACTTCATCATGCATTCTTAGTGGGATTTATCCCATAACAAACATTTCCCTATCTTTGCATTTACTACTTTGGTAGTACCCTAAACCTTTAATTGTATTATAAATGAGTTCAACATACATTTCTGTCACTCCAGCAATTTTTTTTTCAAGAATCTGGAAATAAAAACATGCTGATTTACATTACCCTTCAATTTGCGTATAACTTTCTTTTGTCACATTTATTTGACCGGTTTTTAAAACAAGAACCTGACATGCCGAGAGGTTGATAAATGAATAGCTCAGATCTTGGGGGAAATATGATACTGATGACATGATGACACATCCTTCATAGCCATCAGTGTTTACAATCCACCGCACACAGAAGAGGCACAGTACAAATTCACCAACAAAATAATTGGTCTGTATGGAGTAGACCAATCTGGACTCCATATCCTTGTTGACTTAAGTTAACAAAAGTAACTTAATCACTGACCTCTTTAAATATGGACAGCTCATTAAATGTTCCACCAGAGAGGAGAATATACAGAATATCTGTTACACTAAAGTTAGTAGTGCCCATCATGTTGTCCTATTGCATTAGGAGATTTCATCCTTCGGTTAAAAAAAGATGTATTCAGAAGTGGGGATATGGCCAGTTTCGAAAAGTCTACATACAGGTTTAGTTATGGTTTCATTCATCACATTTAAATTACTACCAATGAAATTCCTTATTCTTTGCATATTCCAGCTTTTGTTAGTAGACTGGGGTCCGAGCAAAAGGTCAGCCATTCCTCTGGAGCAGGCAGGGCGAAGGGCTTTGCTCAAGGGCTCAAACCACCAATCTTCCCATCAGTAAGTCCATCAAGTGCCTTAGCACACTGAGCCGCCACCATCACCACCACACAGTTTAACACTGTAGTGATACAGGCTAGACTCTGAGAAATATCAAAAACAATTCTAAGCTAAAGACACTGCTTCCGTCTGGAAAGACGAACAAAGAAGATGGACTTCCTGTATCAGCTCCAGAAGTTCTGTCAATCACAATCCATTTTTACACTACCTTGATTGAGTCCATCTTGACCGGATTCACAATCACCGAGACCATCTAGTATGCTGCCTTTTATTGCAAGAACCAGAGCAGACCGAAGCATATTGTTAGACTACTGTTCATCACTCTGTAAGCAAATCTGTCATCACCTTAGGTCTGATATACAGTGGGTATAGAAAAGATACACAGTACACCCCTCACATCTCTGCAATTATTTAGTTATATCTTTTCATAGGACAACACTACATAAATGACTCTTTGACACAATGAAAAGCAGTCAGTGTAAAGTTTGTATAGCAGTGTACATTTATTGTCCCCTCAAAATAACTAAAAAAATACAGCCAATAATAGCTGAACCCCTGGCAACAAAAGTGAGTACACCCCTAGGTGAAAATAAAAAAAATTGAGCACAATTAGTCGTTTTTCTTCCCCTTTGTCATGTGACTCATTAGTGTTACACTGTCTCAGGTGTCACCAGATAGCAGGCGAGTTAAATTTGGTATAAAAGCTCTTCCACTCTCTCAACCTGGCCACTGAAAGTTCAACATGGAACCTCATGGCAAACAACTCTCAGAAGACCTGAAAAAATGAATTGTTGCTTTACATAAAGATGGCCTAGGCTATAAGAAGATAGCCAACACTCTTCAACTGTGCTGCAGCACAGTGGCCAAGACCATCCAGTGCTTTAAGAGGACAGGTTCTTCTCAGAACAGGCCTTGCCATGGTCGGCCAAAGAAGCTGAGTGCACGTTGTCAGCGTCAGATCCAAAGATTGGCTTTGGAAAACAGGCGGATGAGTGCGCCCAGCATTGCTGCAGAGATTGAAGGGATGGGAGGTCAGCCTGTCAGTGCTCAAACCGTACGCCGCACACTGCATCAAATTGCTCTGCATGGTAGTCGTCCTAGAAGGAAGCCTCTCCTAAAGTTTATGCACAAGAAAGCTCGCAAACAATTTGCTGCAGACATGCAAACTAAGGATCAGGATTACTGGAACCATGTCCTGTGGTCTGATGAGACCAAGATAAACCTATTACAAAGACGAGTGTGTCTTGCCTACCGTCAACCACGGTGGTGGGAGTGTCATGATCTGGGGCTGCATGAGTGCTGCTGGCATTGGGGAGCTACAGTTCATTGAGAGAAACATGAATTCTAACATGTACTGTGACATACTGAAGCAGAGCATGATCCCCTCCCTCCAGAAACTAGGCCGCAGTGAAGAGCAGTGTTCCATCATGATAATGACCCCAAACACACCTCCAAGATGACCACTGGCTTGCTAAACAGGCTAAGGGTAAAGGTGATGGACTGGCCAAGCATGTCTCCAGGCCTAAACCCCATAGAAAACCCCTGGGGCATTCTGAAAATGAAGATGGAGGAGCACAAGTTGTCAAATGTCGACCACCTCTGTGATGTTGTGATGGAGGAGTGGAAGAGGATTCCAGTGGCAACCTATGAAGCTCTGTTGAACTCCATGGCCAAGAGAATTCTTGGAAAATGGTGGTGGCCAAACAAAATATTGACATTTCACATTTTCACTTAGGGGTGTACTCACTTTTGTTGCCAGGGGTTCAGTTATTATTGGCTGTATTTTTAGTTATTTTGAGGGGACAATAAAAATACACTGCTTTACACTGACTACTTTTCATTGTGTCAAAAAGTCATTTATGCAGTGTTGTCCTATGAAAAGATGTAACTAAATATTTGCAGAGATGTGAGAGGTGTACTCACTTTTGTGACATACTGTAAATAATGTTAAAATAATGTGGGGATAAACAGGCTACCCCAAAAGCAGCTGGAAGTTTAACCCAATCAAAAAAGGGAAGTCCAGATGACTAGGGTTAAGCAACCGACCAACGGTGGAAATCAGCAAACCATTGAATAAGAAACAGAGTTTCACAATTTCACTCAAACAGTGTAACTCAGCAAGCAAGCCATTGAATAAGGAAGAAGACAATTTCACAACCCTCCCTGACTCATGAGCTGACTTCCAGAGCACACATCTTTGCTCAAGAACAAAGATATACTGTACACTTCAGGGACATTTCCAACGATAGTCATTTAAAGTGTGCCAGTAGGGCAAATATATATGCATATTCTTATATAGGATGTTTTATGTCTTTTTGTTGTGTTTAACGTGTTTGTCCTAACTTAGGAAGTGTAATCAACGTTTACCACCCCTCTACGTAGATAAAGATATTAATAAGTATACAAGATGTGGATAGTTTAGTATTGAATGAAAGCTTGTTTTATTCCAAAAATATTGATGTCTATGAAAAGCTGGTAGTATGAACAGGCATGATGTTAATACATTATCAAAAGTACTTCAGCAGGATGTCCCCCCACGTGACAGACCAAATGCGGACAAACACCCGTGGGATGGACCCATTCTACAGGGTCAAAGCCCCAGCCATTCTTCAAGAACTCTTAACTAAAACTTTGTGCCAGAACTCCAGAGTGCTGCAATGAAGAAACTCTCAGAAGTATTTCCAGAGCACCGCCATCGGGAACCAAGCAACCAACGCGTCACAGAAGGGCTTCCCTGAAAGACGTCATCCCAACAACAGTACACCAACCAAGCAGCAATGCCATGATTCTTTCCGCTGGAGCCGAACAACCGAGAAGACCAAAAGGTAATGCAAGTAAACAAAGAAATCTTCATACTTTGCTGAAAATTGGTGCATGATCCAAAACAGTAAGATTAAATCCTAGGCTCTGCTCTTGTGACTTTCTCAGATCTATTAACCAGTACTAGAAATTTGGGCCTTCCCCCAAAACTCCAGTAACTTTCACCCTCTGAACTGTTTATGTGTATGTGTGCGCATGTGTGTGTTTAAGTAGCGTAGTTTCATGTATCGTAGAGTAGATCAATAAATTCTGGTTTTAGTGGAAACCTGGCAGAGCCGGGACTCAAACCACCAACCTTCCGATCAGTAAGTCCACCAATTGCCTTAGCACACTGAGCCGCCACCATCACCACCACACAGTTTAACACAGTAGTGATAGAGGCTAGACTCTGAAAAATATCAAAAACAATTCTAAGCTAAAGACACTGCTCCCGTCTGGAAAGACTCTACCTTTACTATGTAAAAAGTGAACATCGGCAGTGGGAGGTAAACATCAGCTCCCAAACAAAGAAGGGAGAGACGATGGACGTCCTGTAGCAGCTCTAGAAGTTCTGTCAACCACAGTCGATGATGGTAAATTTTTATACCACCAACATTGAGTCCATCTTGACCTGATTCACAATCATTAAGACCATCTTCTTTATAAAGAAGATGTCTTGGTCATGTATTTTGAAGTCTAAACATTTGCCCAGATCTTACGTTACCTTGCTCAGAATTGATAAATACCAAATTGTGCATTATCATCATTGGCTATGGGATAAGCAGAATTGGTAAGATATACTGAATCGTGCTAAACACTGGACTGATAGATGATGAAGTGTATATTATAATTTTTTATCAGTTTAATAAGGTCAAACCGAATCACCTCGATTCACCTCTGACAAAGAGGTGAAACCCTACAATAACACATTTTGTTGCTTTGTAGTGCTTTGTAGCCTGAAATGAAAACAGACATGGATGGATGGATGGGACACCAACATGTCAGAAAAAAATTGAGGAAAAAATAATCACAATCACTGATTTTTAAAAGAATTTCCCCCCTCCTAAATATTACTTCAACTTAATCAGTGAAGATAATCACCTTCTCAATGACACACAAAGCCATTTAACTTTTAACCATGATCAGCTGTGGTTATTTTGATTACCTCAGCACAAATAGCTGGAGCAGTTCGTTCCCTGGAAATGCAACTGAAGCAAACTACGGGTGTCAAGGCACTGTCAAAAATAGTAAGAAGAAGTTGTGAACAGGGAAAGTCAAGAGAAGAATATAAAAAAAAATCAAGGCTATACTATACATACTTTTATGTGGGGGGTAATTCTTTTCTATACAAACTGTATATGCACACCAATCAGCCACTCTCACTCACCATCTATATCGCTTTATCCTGTATAGAGGGTTGCGGATAGCCTGGAGCCTATCCAAGGAGACCTAGGGCACAAACCAGGGTACAATTTGAAAACACCAATTAGCCTAAATTAGCCTAATCTGCATGTCTTTGGAAAGAAACTGAAGTACCCGGAGGAAACTCACCAAGCACGAGGAGAACATACAAACTCCATGCATACAGACCCAAAGCGGGAATCGAACCCGGGACCCTGGAAATTCAAGGTGACAGTGCTAACCACATCGCCTCAGTCATAACAGTACACCAAACATCAGGTTTGTGCCACCTGAACAGCTCTGGGGCCTGACTCCACAAGAGATTGGGATGCGCTGTGCTGTCTGGCCTCAGGATGTTGGCAGTGTTGTTGAAGCAAATTAGCTACAGCAGCAGAAGACAACACCAGGTGACTGTTAGCTAAGAACAGGAAAACTGCTGAGGCATTCAAATACTTTAGACAGAATATGCAACAACATGAAAGTATGTATCCATCCTGCCTTGTATAAATGTTGCAGGCTGCTGGTGGTGGGGTAATGGTGAGGAGCTTTTTTACTGACCATGTCCGTCCCTTTAGGACCACAGGATACGGACCACAAGTGCCACGTCACAAAGCTAGTCATCTCACACTGGTTTCTTGACACATGACAAATTAGTTTACCGTACTCAAATGGCTTCCGCAATAACTAGATCTTAATCCAAATCTGAGACAAATTACCTATACAGGCGGACTGTGTTTAAGATTATTTTATTTAATATATTTTTTTAAAGCGTAAACATTTTGGTATCACCAAACACATTTAATTCCATCATGTATGGGACGCATGTGCAACAACTGATACTTATTACTTAGGAATATGCGCTTTAAAATTCTGAAAAATGTTTTTAGCCATTTCAATAATTCTAATAGTAATATGTTCATACATATTTCCTTTTTTGAATTTCTGCATCCTGAGTAAACAAGCAACTGTTAGTCCATCAGAGTTCTCACCAGATAAAGAAAATATGATCATATAACCCCAATATCATCATATAAGCTATTACAAACTAGCACTACTTACGTACAAGGCCCTAAATTTAGCTCCCACGTACTGTATCTAGCAAGTCTTCTGACACGTTACAATCCGCCAGCCTCCTCCAGATCACAAAACTCTTTATTACTTGTAATTCCCTGAATACCAAAATCTACAAAAAGGGGTAGAGCATTCTCATATTTAACTCCAAAGCTTTGGATTAGCCTTCCTGATAGGGTCAGGGGCTCAGACACAGTCTCCCAGTTTAAAAGTCGATTCAAGACATCTCTTTAACCTGGCATACACATCATTTAGAAGGACCACCTTCAGCTGGATTCTGCTTTGTGATGGTTTGGAGCTATACGTGATGAGCTCCCAGTGTTCCAGTCGCCCTCTGCCCCTCTCTGACTCATCCTGGTGCATTCCTGGATGAGTCAGCAATGAATTGGACTCGATGTTAACTTAGACATCTTCTGTTATATTTTAACTTGTATCTGCCTAACACACAGTATGTCTGCAAATAATTGCTGCTACTTATGACTCAAATGAGGATGGGTTCCCTGTTGAGTCTGGTTTCTCTCAAGGTTTCTTCCTATTGCCACCTCTGGGAGGTTTTCCTGGTTATCGCTGTTTTTTCCTTGGCCTGCTCGTCAGGGACAATCTGATCATTATGATTTATACACATTTTTCTCACTCATACACATTTCCATAATTTTCTTTTAATTTTGTGAAGCTGCCTTGAGACAATGACCATTGTTAAAAATTTAATTACATTTTTAAAAACTGATTGCATGATACACATTAATGCAAAAGCTGTGGAAATTTTAGCCAAAAAATGCAAGTTCAATAATGCATATTTGTTTATTAATATGATGGGTAAGGGGGAAAAATGCTCTTCAGAAAAACTGAGTAAGTTAATACTGGTTATATTTACATAAGCAAGAAGCAGGAACTTTCTGTTTACAACACAGCGAGGGATAATGCGGTATATCCTTCCTCGAGCAAGGCCCTTAACTCTCAAACGGCTCAGTTGCATACAAATGAGAGAAATGTAAGTCACTTTGTACAAGTATGTCTGTTAAGCGCTATAAGTTTATACTTGACCCCTTACAAGAAGAATTTCTTTGAACTGATCATCTTTATCCTGTCATGAAACATTTCTACCCTAAAAGGAGTGATCTCTCCTAGGATGACTTTAACCACATCCACAGGAAACACAGGAATGGTCCAGTGAGAAGGAAAATAATGTAAGTCATATGATATGACCTTATGGCCTAATGATCACCTTTAACCCTTCTAAGTTAAGAGTTATATTACTACAAGTATGATGGAGAAATATAAATTTAGAATCAGGTACTGAGAATTACAAATTTAAAGAGTAATAAAACTAAAACAGGAGACTAGAATCAGTGTAGGATCAGTCAAGAGTGTCCTTAAGCAAGCTTACGAGAAGCAGACAGAAAATAAAAAAGGTGCTGCAAGAAGAACATGATTGCAGTGATGAACAATATAATCACTTTTTCTGATTAGGGTTTCTGTGCAAGGAGTGTGCTCAGTTTGATTTTGCCGTCCATCGATGCTGTAAGACAGGTTCCACAGTCCACAGCTGAACACCAGTCCACCGTAACCACAGGAGCTTTATGTCCTCCCAAGGACAACACACTCTCCAGACCTGCATCCCCCTTATTCAGCTTAAGACAAAAACATGCAGAATGATGACAAATATCAGTAACATCACACATTGAAATATCTTTAAAAAACACACTTTACAAAATGTACAGTGGAGCCTTGGATTGCGAGTAACTTTGTCTGCGAGAGTTTTGCAAGAAGAGCAAAATTTTTAAATACATTTTAATGAGCGAGGTATTGACATATGAGTAGTATCCATGCGCTTTGTCTGCCAAGCATTACGTGATCACAACTGAGCCAATGGTTCAGTCAATGTTCATAGCATTGTGACCATGTGCATCAAAATCTAACTGCAATTATTTTGACACTTATTGTGTTTTAAACTGTGATATGTAATTATTTAATGTAATATTTTGACAAACTCTACATTCCATGCTAGTAAACTAGCTTTCCATTTTACACTATTCAAGCCCTTACCCGATAAATGAGTCCTCCATTACTGGAGCAGGTCAGGACATGCTGTCCCTCTGAATCAAAAGCAAAAAGTCGTCCACGTGGAACTTGGACCTGCTTATAACCACTGTAGCCAGACAGAACAAATGGTCCCACAGCTTCCTGAGATAACAAGTACTCTGATTGTTTCACCCCAGAGCGGTGAATATTCCACTGAATAAACTGCAACACACACACACACACACATAAATGCAGCTTAACTATAAATGTACACAAAAGAGAAAGGGGGCTTATTTAAAGAATGACCAAATAATGACAGTGGATTTGACACACACAGAACACATGCAGGTGAGTGCTTACCTTGCCATCCTCTCCAATGCTGAAGACGGTGTTTTCATCATAGCTGAACTCCACACTGTACACTTCACCATCATGAGCTTTCCAACTCATAACACTTTCATACCTCTGCATGTCTGCACAGAGGACAGATGAAATGTGTGACAGAGTGAAGGAAATGTGTAGCACGGTTAATTAGTTAATAAGGAAGCAGAGAGACAGAAAAAAAAGACAAAAGAAATAAAGCACGTCACGGTTATGAAATAGAAAACTTTAAAAAAAAAATCTAAAACATTTATACACAATAGGATGGTATAATGTGTTATAGCTGCACGTTGCACGTCTCAATGATTTTATTTCCACTCATACAGCTCCAAGTTGCAAATTAAAACTGTTAGTTTTTTAATTACCGAATGTTGTCACTGATTTTGTGTCAGATGTGATGCTACAATGTAAAGCTATACTAAAAACTACACTGCCCGGATCAAAAAAAAAAAAAAAAAAAAAAAGAATTTTTTTAATTTTTTATTTTATTTATTTATTTATCACACTCTGTACCATCCATATCCATAGATGTAATAACCTGGTCATTTAGTACATTCAGATGGCTTAATTTTTTGCCACATAACATTCCTGAGTCTAGATCTGACCAACTAAAGCATCCCTAGATCATAACACTGCCTCCAGAGGCTTGTACAGTAGCCACAGTGCATGATGTGTGCATCGCTTCATGCGCTTCCCACCTCTCCCTGACACGCCCGTCACTATGGAATAGCGTCAATCTGCCCTCATCAAACCACATGAACCTTTTCTCTTGCTTCAAAGTCCAACCTTTATGCTCCATAAAAACTTTTTTTCAATTAGTCTCAATAATGAGTAGTTTTCTTATTGTCACATAGCAATTTAGAGTCAATTCTGTGAGTATGGAAATGCTCTTGCTTCCACTACAAAACATAACTGGGATTTCCACTCTCCATTTTTACAATGCATCCTCACCAAGCATTTTAAGTTATTCCTAACCCAATTCCAATCATTTTAGCAATCTCCTTAGTTGTTTCCTTTGCACAGACAAGGCTATTCTCATATCCTATTCAAAGTTTTGTAAACATACATATAAACTAGGCATAAACACCATTTATAAAGCGACTAGATTCATAACATTAAAAGGTTTAGGAAATATATACAGTATATAAGACATTATAACTTCATCGTCATATTCTAGAAAAAAAATAATAACTGAATAACAATTTTACCGAACAGACGTATTATGCCATCAGCAGCTCCAGTTACCAGAAGATTCCCATTGTGGTTGAACGCAATGCAGTTTACAGCCACAGGCCCTGGCTCCAGGGCAAACTGTAGCTATAAGCAATAAATCAATCAATCATGAACATACAATGTAATGTACAGCAATACAGAATCATAATGTACATTAGAGCATAAAACAATATGTAACCAAGTGTCTTGGTATTGTAAGTTGCAACCAAGTGTTTTGCAAAACTGTTTTGAAAAATGCTATGTAACCTCTTGTTGATTGCTTAAATATCCCGTCTCGAACAAAGTTATCTTTTGTTTTATCATGTCTTTAAATTAAGATTTTAGTCCAGTAGGTGCCAGTATTGCACCAACTGGCCATACACGCAAAAAAAGGAAGAAAAAGCAAACCCTTTTTGAAAAAAAAAAAAAGCTTTTGTAGAAGATGGAAGTGGTTTTTTTTTTCAGAAATGGACTAACGATAAAGGTTACAATTAAAATTAATCACATCACAATGACAGAACATGATACAACAATATGCAACACACATTTTTTTTTTTTTGAGTGGTATTCAGAACATAATAGAATACCATCACATACAATACATGGTGTTTAAAATAACAACATTATACCACAACACAACACATTAGTCACACAACATCATGTAACACTGGAAGAAACAACCACAAAGTTTACCTGTTGTTTGACGGTCTTAGTGTCCCAGAGCAGCAGTTGTCCGGCAATGGGCTGCGTCAGACGTGGTGCTGTTTCTGACATGCCGCATGAACGAGCCACAGGAGCCGCTGCTGAACACACAAACGAAGTTCCACTGGGGCTGCAGGCCAGTGATAATATCCTGAAACATACACACAGATATACAAAAATACATTACATAATATTTATAGCACAACACTGCTGAATATTTTATATAATTGAGTATTAAGATTCTGATTGGTCAGAAGGTGTCCAAAGAAACTTGCACTGGAACTTGTATGGGAGATGCTTTACATGAACAGATAAAAAATGTGTAACTGTAATTACCGAATATATTTGCAAGTGTGAGTGCTTTGTAGCAGTCAGATGTAACGCTTTAACTATAACAAGACAATTTTCATGATGGACAACATGCTTCTCATAGTTCCTCAGTAACAAAAATAGCTGTGCTTTATCTTGTTGTCTTCTAGAGCTGTAAACCAGATGTGGCCTGTCAGGTCGATTCAATTTGATTTGGGGGCATCCAATTTCAATTTGAATCAGGTTTACTATTGGTTTTGCCTCAATTATCTACATCTCTTACAGATGTTAAAATGTTTAAATAAGCATTGAAATGCTCTGTAACCTCTTGTTGATTGCTTAAATGTCCCGTCTCGAACAAAGTTATCTTTTGTTCATTTTATTTTATCATGCCTTTAAATTAAGATTCTAGTCCAGTAGGTGCCAGTATTGCACCATCTGGCCTTACATGCAAAAAAAAGGAAGAAGAAGAAGCAAGCCCCTTGGCATGCAGAAGATGGAAGTGGGTTTTATTTTCAAAAACGGACTAACGATAAAGATTACAATTAAATTTTAAAGCTCTATTCACCTTACAAGTAAAAGAAAAAAAAAAAACACACACACACACAAAACTTATCTAATCCATCAGTGCCAATAAAAAAATATAAAATAAAAAATCCTCAAACATCTAACAGAATTAAAGTTTCTTGCCCAAACCTGCCAACTTACTTACCGTGTATGAGTTTCATCTATAGACATTTCATACAGATTTTTCTTCGCTTCTGTATCATACAGCTTCACTGTGCCGACCCCACTACCCAGCAGCAGCTGGAAAGAGAACACAATTGACCTTTTACTATATTATACACAGACAAACCTGATCACAAAACAAGTATAACTATGCCTGAATAAGATGAATTTCTCCATCATAATATACAAAGCGCTAAAACCAGGGAAACTATCTAAACATCTAAAATACTATTAATTAACAGGTTATTAGCATGGCATAACAAATGACAAATAATAAAATTATCTTCAATCATCTCAAGTAACTCTTGTTCTGTCTCCTGGATACTACATTTCTAATTAAATCCGTGGTTAATAATGAGCAGAATATCTAAAGCAGGAAAACATTTAATAAACACCATAACAAGTTCATTTTATTCTTTGAGCTGCATTCACTGAAATGATTCACATTTATCCCTCTCCAGTATGCCATTAATTACGCAATAGTAACATTTAATTTTTATCTGAAATGGCCGAAACCCTCTCCAAGGATTACCCGATACGATATTATCACTTTTATTAGGCGCTGATTAGATTTGCATTGTGATTCTGTAACTATCACAATTTTATAAAGATTTTTCAGATTTTGTTATAATTCTAAACTTATTTCTAAACTTAACAAATAATCTGCAATATAATGTGCAACATTTTACCATCTCAAAAGTAAACATATATAAATAAAGAAAGAAATAAATGGTTTTGGAGTCAGTGTGCTAATACATGAATTGCCACATGAAAGAAATTACTATAAATAACTATATATATTTTTCTCCCATCTTTATTACTGACTTTCATCACTCATGCCAAAATGTAAAAAAGATAAGATATTTCTCACCAGTCTGTCTGGTTTTGTAGCCCATTCCAGTGAGAGCAGGGGAGATTTGGACATAATAGTAGCTTTCGTCTGCATAATGGGGTTGAAGGACCAAACCTTAACAACACCATCCACATCCAGACTTGCCACTTTTCTACCTGAACTATCGACTCTGTTGTAAAAAAAAAAAAAAAAATAGGTTTTAACCATTTAGAGACTTAATGGATAACATAATGGATTTCAAATGAATATTCCAAGTATCAAATTAGAATATGATAACTGTTCAAGGAACGGTTAATATGTAATGCAAGGAGGTGTAGATGCAAACAAAGGAGGTGAACAAAGAAAATTTAAGAGTGGCCAAATCAACAATTTTGTACATTCTTAAAAATGTACCAGCAAGCATGGAAATGGATAATCGCAGAATTCTTTTCTTATTGAAGAAAAACCCATTAACAAGTGTAGGTAGTAGGATCACTGTCAAAGTCTATAATCAAAAGACTCCTTGAATGTAACTAGAGAGTTTACCTCTCAAACTTTATTGTTGATTCTGCCATGTGTACAGTACATGCATATAGAGAATTGAAATTATGTTACTCTCAATCCCCTTACAAACAACACTACGTACAACAATAAAAAATAAATAAACTTAACCCAAACTAAGACTAACACAGTGGGAAGACAAATGACTAACTGTCCTGCAAAAAGCAAAAAGGGACAGATAACATGACAGAAGGCCGATATGGTGCAAAGTGAAACAGTACAAATAAGTAGTGCAAATGTGCTTTTTTAGTTTGTTTAAAGTGACATAAGTTTACAGTTCTTTATTGCTGCACATCCCACTTCAACTGGGAACCATGGTACAGGCATGGTGTTCTAGCATGGGCAGGTATGGCGGCCAATAGAACCAGGTCACTGGTGTTTATTGCTGATGTTGACTGCTGATAGAAGCACAAAGATGAATTCTAAGGTGTATAGAGATACTTTCTCCTCAAATTCAGGCAAATGAGGCGAAACACATAAAACAGTGCTTCACAGTAGAGACAGATGGCCCAGTACGAGATGCTTTTTCTATGCTAAAGACGAAATTGAAGGCAGTAAAACCCACAAACAAAGTGGAAAAAACATTTTAAGTTACGGAGCTCAGCATTTATGGATGTCCATGGATTCCAGGTTTCAGAGACTGAAACGATTTTGCTGCCAAATATTTAAAAAATCCTAATATGTATAAGTATAATACAGGGAATACCTATGCTACATGGTACATATATTTTATTAATCAGTCTAAAGTTTAGGTTCAAAGAAAAACCAGCATATGGCATACACTCAATCATTTCCAAAGTTTTTATTGCCACGCACCTGCAATGCATGATGGAAGAGTGATGCTCTCCATACTCCTCCTGACTAAGTCTGATAAACGGTTGCTCAGCCCCAGACCCGCCACTTTCACTGCTTGCCTGAGCCTGGTTGGTTGGGGAGTAATTTGTATCGCACTGGCCCTCGGTTTGACCCTCGACCTCAGGAATCTCAAATTTCTTTTCAGAGTTCTGTATAAAAAATAAAAATAAAAAAAACATAAATTTTCCTCCAAACTAGTGTAAAGCCAGACTATTTGATTACATAGCATACACGATCAATCAAGTAGGTTAAAAATAATAGACCTGTGCTGCTTGTTTGGAGAAAAGTTCTTTTCTTTCTTTCTCATGATCCATATGCCTCTTTTGCCTTGTACCCGTTTCTGCCAATGCAGCAGCATTAGCAACCATCTTGGAGTCTTTTGAGGTTGTGGTGTCCTTTATCTTTGCTGCCTGTTAACAAAACAGACAGAATTTAGGCATTTCTCAAAATGAATAGAAGTTTTTGTACCTATACATGATAAATTGGTTGTCAGTAGTAAGGCAAAAACAGGAACAACAAAAGTTTACTACTAATGATAATAATCCAAAATTTACAATCAATCACTTAAAGAACTTCAGTGCAAAATTGATGATGAAAACAACCAGAGGACCGATCAGCAGCTTTTTGCATCTCCTCAAAATTTAAACCTGACTGGCCGAGGTTTCCTTCCTTCCGAGAGTGGCCTGTGTGGGGGAAGAGCTTGATGCTCCCTGAGGTGTTCGCACCGGGGCTCTTCTGCCCTGAGGCAAAAAGGAGAAGAAGTTCCTTGAAGGAGTGGTGGGGTTTACGACACGCTGACTCGACACCAAGTCCCTGTGACAAAACACACATGCACGCCTCATTCTCTTCCTCCATCCTACAGTCCATAAATAAATCTCTTTGGAGGAATTTGGATGAATAAACCAATACGTGGCCTTAAAGCTGAACACAAAAACAATAAGGCCTGTGTTAGCAGAATTACTGCTCAATACTAAGACTTAGTGTCTTAGTCCGTGAAGAAAAAGCTTGGCTTACTTTTAGCACAATGGATAAATAAATAAATGTAAAAATAAATAAAATAAAGAGGATTAGAAGTATTACTAAAGTAGTATATATTCTATGAATTTTATATGTGAATGCTTAGTTACCAGCTATGAACTTTATCTTCTCGTTTAAACATACAAACTAGCCCACAGGTAGCTTTGCATTATACAAGAAAAACTAAATAATGTAAAAGAAGTCTAGGATCATGGCCATACACGAGATTTAATTACAGCTTTTGATATAAATAAATAAATATACAGAACTTTTTATTCCTTGTTGACAATCTGTTAGCGCTAAAAAAAAGGCTAACAAAAGCTGTTTTTATTTTAAATCAGGTTAGAGAACTATAGCTATATAGTTTATTCACGTGGTAGACTGTGGGGCTTCTGTGATTGTATCACTAAATCTCTCAATCAACATCTATTTATTTTATTTGCATTTTTCAATTACATTTACTGGTATTTAACAGTATGGCTAAATCTTTCCTAGTATAATATGTAAAGCTAACAAAAAATGCAATGTAGATTTGACCTGATATAAAAAAGTGAAAGAAAAAAAAGTGAGGTAGACGAGCCTTATGCATACAAAACAGATTAGGCTGTTAACTGTGCCTGTAGCTTGGTTATGAATTATTTTGCATTGCAATTTTTTTTAAGCTACAATTATTTACCACCCAATAATCATTACCATTGACACTCATTTAAAAACAAGCGTGTCATCACTGATGTAGCAAAGATTTATGTAAGGAGATGTTTATTTGACATGTGTGGAAGAAGTTTCCAGTGTCAGCACTTTTTTTTTTTTTTTTTTTTTTACAAAGTTTTCAAACCTGGATAAATCTTCAGGATGGAGGGTTTTGCAGTGTCCCAGTAACATGACAAGAAGCAAGTCTTATATTTCACTGAAATAATCTATATGCATCATGACCTAGTGCAAACTTTTCGGTAGACTAAATTATATTCTATCTGCTGGTGTAATATCTTCATCTAAAACTCTACCATGCTGTCAACTGTAGTGAATTTGTGTAGTGTTATTCTATCTACATGAAAAAAATTTTTATTCACATCAATGAATCATGATGTAACCATTTTATAATCAATTAAATAATGTAGTTTCTGATAACTAATTAAATTAAAATTTTATAGTAGGCTCAAAACAGTATCCTTCAGTTCTATTTGAAAATATCCCTATTGCAAAAAAAAAAAAAAAAAAAAAAAGAAGAAGTCGAATCTGTTCCAAAATTCGGCCCTCACAGCTCTGTATCTCCAAGTCGGTCCATGTGCTGCACATAAGCAGGGAGTTTGTGATGCAGCATCTCCTCTGCTTTTTTTGGCCTTGGTTCTCCTTGAAGTGCAAATAACTAGAAAAAAAAAAACATCAGCCCAAATGTCAATTATTCACTTAAAGAAACACTTACACATATACATTCATTCAAGAAATTACAGCAACCTGCCTCCTGTCTCTAAGCTTTACCTGCTGCTGATTAAAATGGTTTGTCATCTCAAGTGACAACTGGCAATCAGCCTGCTAAGCTCTGCGTGATCATGATGTCTAGATTACACAGTTAATTAATAAAATCTGAGAACAATAATGTGTAACAGGATAGAGAGTAGACAAAAGGATATTCCACTAATAATCCAAATTATAGCCCAATCAGAATAAAAATGCCTCATGGAAATACCTCAATCCCAAAATTGACCCAATCTAGCTCAATCGGAATTAATTTTTAATATAAATAAGAGTGATGGTGTAAACCACTGACAGTCTTTTCAATAGATAAATGTACAAATTTGATCCAATCGTTTCTCTCTAATCGGAATAAATATATTCTTTCTGCACATGTTTAGCCACATCGTCATGAGAACAGCTCTCTCCTATCTCTCTTTACTTTCATTTTTTCTACTGGGTATCTGGCTGAGAAGTGGGAACTGACTGGCTCACCATTTCATATATAGTATAGCATCTAACATCATTAGTAGACACTTTATAGCATTATCTAATGGTAGCAAAAAGACAATACACTAATTCATAGAAACACAAGAGGGTGTCAAACTCATTCTCCTGTTCAAAGACAATTCTTAGATTTTATACTCATAAGGTCCTACTAATTTAAAATATATAGGGGAAAAAAAATGCATACAACATTGGGGCTTAAGAGGCTAACCTGACTTCAATGCTGGAGGAAAATACCCCTTCTGTTATAATACTGGCAGATTAAATGCTTCAAAGAGGGCAGAAGCAATGTGTCATAAAAGTTTTATTCTGATTAAATGCTTTGAGTATGTAAACACACATCTCATCAGATCAACGTCCATGCAAACAATTAAGTTGGAAACTCTAAACGGAATGATTTCATTTGGGTTAAAGAAATATTGTCCATGTATACATCGATAATGAGAATAACTAAGAAATAAACTTCTTGAGTCTTAAAATGGAAAGGCCAATTATTTTTTTTTTGCAGGTAAAAGAGAAACAGTTACATCCAAATGTGTTGAACAACATAAAACATGAGACTTTAGATAAATACTATAAATATGTAGTTGTACTCCTCTTGCTTTCAAACCAGAGAAAACCAATTGGCATCACCAAACTGACACATTTCCAGGCATGTAACACAGTTACCGTTTGGAAGGATACCTCTCTCCTCTTTATGATGTGAAATGCATGCTCAATCAGGCTAAGGTCTGTTGATTATCTTGGCCAGTCTGAACCCCCCCATATTCAGGCATCTACAGTAACATTCTAACACTAAGAGCTATTATTTGTTTAAATAACCAGACTAATAGGGCACAACTGAGCAACAAAAAAAATCTGGCAGTTACATTTTCCATTTTTTTTTGACCACTTTGAATAATATTTGAGTTCAAACAAAAACACATATGGACGTAAATATCAGGAATTGAAAACTGAAATTCTAATAAATCATCCAATATTCGTCTTTGCTTTTATTTAAAATTCCATGTCTTTACAAAAATACTATAGAATTGACCTTGCTTTTCCAATAGTTGAGGGGACTTTATCTCTGTGCACTGATATTTACATTGAAAACTAATTTAAAAAAAAAAGACTTTACCATTTGGCGCAGTTGTTCATTCTCCTCCTGGACGCTGGTGCTTCTCTGAACTTCAGCATCAAAACTTAAAAGCACAGGCTGGGGTGAGTATATTAAGGAATTTTGCAGCACATGATAATAGAAGTAACTAGAGATTTTGCATATAATTTTTTTGTAGAACTGTTTGGAGCTTTAAAACCAATTATATTTCAATATAGGAGCGGTGTTCAAGTCAAACTGGAACTTGTGATGAAATTTCTCATAAAGGCCCAACATTTACAGAAGACTTTAAACCAGGGATGTCAAACTCCGTTCCTGAAGGGCCGCAGACCCGCAGGGTTTTGTTCCAACCCTCGAGGACCTGCAGAGTTTAGCTTCAACCATAATTAAAAGCACCTGATCCACTTAATCAAATCATTAAGGCTTATTTGAAAACTACATGGCATATATGTTAAAGCAGGTTTGCAACAAAACCCTGCGGGTCTGTGTCGCTTCAGGAACGGAGTTTGACACCCCTGCTTTAAACACAGTATGGTGATGAGACTCTTAGGCAGTGAAACATTTGAATGGTGCAAACATTTTAAAGAAAGCTCACGATCTGGAAAATAAATGATCACCAAAACATATGAAAGTTGTTCTGTTTTTGCACATCAATGCACAACAACCTCATACTGCCTACACCACTTGCACATTACAGAAATCTGACTGGGAGTTATCGTCACATTCCCTGTACAGTTCCTATCTTGCTCCAAGCCATTTCCGCATGTTTGGGCCGTTAAAGAAGTTCCTGGGTGGCCAGCGTTTCAGACATGAAATATGCAGTCCGATCATGGTGTCGACATACTGCTAAAACTTTCTACCTTAATGGTATCCAAGCGCTAGTGAAACACAGGGATAAGTGCATTAGTATTTCAGGGGATTATATAGAGAAATAATGGTACTTTTTACTTTTATGCTCTTATGACTGAATTCTGTTATTTTGCACAATAAAAAGCCTGGCTTGAGCACCTCTCAAAAATATGGCAGATGATAATTTGCCAATTTTAGTTAACTTTTTGAAAATTTTAGCCATACATTTATATTACAAAAAAAATTTGCTTTTATTTTTAACATATACATGTCTTTTACATTAAAACATTTACTGTATACCTACTACTTGATTTATTTACATACTTGTAATTTTACCTTTATATTAAAGGCAATATAAAAAATTTTAATTAATAAAAAGCTTCTTATATAAGAGTGTTCCTTAAACTATTGCAAAACAGGCTGCTGAAAAATGTTTTTAGCTAGAATGTTAGACATTGTTCCTTCAGAAACAAGTAATTTTACAATGGATACATAAGGAATAGTGTCTCTGAAGGGAAAGCTATAAATTATATATAATAAGAATTATGGATATATAACTTTTACCCATTAGAACCTTATAATTCTGCAGATGTCAGCTATTATTTTAAAGTACTAAACTTGACCTTGATTGAGTGTAAAACACATTTTGATCTTAGATTAAAATGAACAGATTAGTTACAAGTCCATCCAAAAAAGTGCAAAGTACAGAAAGGATATGCATACATCGGAAAAGAACACTGAGGAAGTTGTGAAGAGAAACGAGGAAAGTATCGGCCCATTGGCGAGAAAAATAAGGGGAGAAGCTCGGATTTTGCTCCGGGGAGGAAATAAACGGCAGGATAAACCAATCACGCCAATCTACCTGGCCTTGAAGATCAGGAGCCTGCTTCTGAAAAAACTCTTGTGTCTTCTCCACATTCTTTGTCTGAGTAAGAGGAAAATAAAATATAAAGAATAAAGGCAAAAAATTACACACATAATAATAATTTTTGTTTTCTGCTGTGTAAACCAAACCAATGTAAGAGTTTGTTAATTAAAACACTGAAAAATATATAGATATATATTGTGCTTCCATCATATTTGGCTTCCAAAGAGCCAGGCTTTCTTGTATTTTTAATGTAGTCTTGAGGATTAGTTCTCCAGGCTTCCTGAAGGACTTTTTTCGATCTCATTTTTGACAAGTTTTTGGCTCAGATTTGCAATCCAGTCCCTGTACCTGACCCCTTTCAGAAGAATGTTTTTGATTGTTATGCCACACAGTGAACTATGAATCATTGAAGCATAAATTCAAGTATAAATACATTGGTACACTAGTACAAAATACCAACTTAATGCATGATCGCCGTGAGAAACAAGTGTAGATGGTGACAGATGATCAGGCTGGGGATTAATATACTACTGATGCCGAGTTGTTCATACAGACGTTTTGGGGAAATGAGGCTGCTGCTGAGGTTGTTACAGTCATGTTCAACAGTTAGTACCCCCTTTTAAATCTATGTGTTTTGTGTGTAAACATATCATAAGAATCAACTGATTATAGTGGCTCTTAGTATTAGGCAAATACAACTTAAGACGAACAACATAAACAAATAATGGCATATTGTAGCAAAAAGTCAACAAAAATCAAGCCAAAAAGAAAAACATGCACGCAATACCAAGTACACCCTGGAAGGCAAGTTGCAGCCAGATGATGATAACCATCAGCCCCTGATTAATGATCACCAGCAAGACCTCTATAAAAGCAGAGGTTTTCTGGACTGGAGCATTCAGGTGCGTGTTAACATAATGCCAAGAGGATACAACATAAGCACTGGTCTTAGAGAATCAATTGTTGCTACAAATCTGAAAAGGGGCATAAACTGATTCCCAAACTATTTGAAGTTGAACGTTCCACAGTGAGAGATTATTTAAGTGCAAAGTATTCAAGACAATTCGCCATCTTCCCAGCACATTCACCTCAGGGCTCAGAGAAATACAAAAATAACCCAAGAACTAATTCTCAGACACAACAAATCTCACTGAGCATGTTCAATATTAAACGTCCATAACAGCACAATTAGAAGAAAACTTAAAAATCACTGTTTGTTTAGAAGGGTTGCCAGGAGAAACGTCTTCTGTTTAAAAAGACCAGAGAAGCACGACTGAGGTTTGTAAAGCTGCATCTGATCAAAGGACACCTCTTATGGAACAATGGGGGAGTTGTTTGGCCAGATGAAATGCTGTGGTGGAACTTTAACAGAGCTGTACACAACAAATGCCCAAAAACCTCAATGAACTGAAGCAATGTTATAAAGAAGAATGGGCCAGAATTTCAGAGACTGATAAGGTTATGCAGGAAATTATTAATTCTGCTTGTACAGGTGGATCTACTGTACAAGCTATTGAATTATGGGGTACTTGACTACTACAGTCCTACAATTTATTTGTTACCAGATGCCTAAAAGTTTTCACGGACAAAATTAATCCTTTAAATATAGCTAAGAAAACAATCACATGCACACCTTATGTATATTATTATACTAAATCTAATAGCTTGCTTAAATCTAATAAATCTAATTTTCATTGCTCTCTGCTTCAAAGCCTAATTTTGTACTAAATACAGAGTTGTGTGGTTTATGCTAAGTAGCCAGCAAGTGACTGCTAGTAAAGGATGCTTTTGTAACTGACAGAGTTAGTCAGTACATACATTAAACCATCAAACAAAATGATCATAATATGAAACACCTACCTGAACAGTGTAAACGAGGTAGTAACGAAACAGGCTTGTCCTCAGTTTGTTAACAGTGGGTCTGTAAACATCCTCTAAACGGCTGAAGAGTCTGTGATCCAGGTAGCCCCAATATTCTTTCAGTCCAACAAGGTCGTAGTTCTGAATGAACTGCAGAAGCTGTTCGATAATTTTATCCACCTGGATTTTGAAGTATGTATTACTGTGGATGCAACTCTGCAGCACATCAACATTCATTACTCAACTTCTTTGAGGTACTTACTCGAAAACCTTTATCTTTGTCCACTTTGATTTCGGTGTCTAGATGTTTGAGAGTGCTTGTAAATCCGCGGTATATTAAATATTCACGCACAAGATCATCTGTCCTCTCCACTGCTGACGCCATCCTTACATCTGCTGCCAATAAGAAATGTATTAGTCGAATGTGAAATAAGTTACATGACAACGAATGCAGGTTGCTCCATACAAGGCTGTTCAACAAGAACAATACCACACAGTATTTATAAACACAGTATTTTCTACTGCTTTATGCCACAGTAGATCAGAAGGTGTTCGATTTTCTGTATCAGCAGCTTTGGTAATAGTTTAAGCTGCAAAGCAAGCACAGATTTACATTAATGCTTTCACTGTAATATTATGCTTTCTACTATAAGGAAAAAACTTCTGTAATAATGAGTTTCCAGTGTCAGCACTTTTTTTTAAAAAGACACAATACATGCGAAATCATTTTTTAAATAAGTCTTCTTAATATGCAATTATTCCACAGACATTTTGGAAAGTTGCACTCCGGTCATGTCTAATGACTATTATAATATTTAAGGAAGAAACAAGCAGACACAAGCAAACAGATTTAACAGATTCTGCAAAAATGAAATGTGGCAATGAGTTCACACTGGATAGCAGATTGATTGATGACAATCACGTGATTTTCTTTTTTACTCAATTCACATACATTTGCGGCAAATTAATTTATCAATAGGTCAAAACAACAAACAATTTCCATTCATATCACTGCATAATATATATCTCACATCTTCACAGTCACAAAAAGCATTTTATGTGTCTTATTCCATGCACATCTCATGAAAATCTCAAAGGGACAACAAAAAAAAAAAGTTAAACCAAACAAATTCTGCACATTACACCATTATGCTTTTTAGTCATTTTTTATGTGCACAAAGGAAAAAAAAGAAAGAAGAAGAATAGATTTCCTGCTTGTTGTTCTTTTGACATTTCTGCCTTGGCCAGAATTTAAAGAAACCAATTAGATTTTTTTTCCTATAAGGTGATCTAATATAAGAGAAACCCTTCCATGTCTTGTGGCTCAGCTCTGCAGTTCTCTGGCTTGAGTGAGCTTGAAAGTAACTAATTTACATACTTATTATTATTTCAAAACTTCATTTTGAAAACTGCTTTTAATTTTAGGTCATCAGTAGTCGTCATATCGAACTATGTATGTATGACAGAGGAGTGAAACTGAAGTTTTGGGTAGAAAAAAAGTCATTATCCGAGGGTTATTTCAGCTGAAGCATAAACAGTCACAGCCTTTGGGGGACCATTGTTAACTTCTCATGGAAATGATAAAATATGGTACAAGTTCAGTAAGTTTTTTGCCTTTGAAGTCATCAGGACAGAAATATATTCATGACAGGCTGCAATTCTTTACTGTATTTACTTTAAGAGTGGCAAAATAGGGTGAGGTTATAGTTTACAACCCTTCCATTATTGCACCGGAAATAGTGGACCAATCGGATTTAAAAATGCACAGTCAGAACAGTCTGACCCAATGCAGCCTAATCGGACTTCATTTTCAATCAGAATGAAGTCTAATAACTAGTTCTATAGAAAAATAATAGATCAATTAAAATATAATGCATGTAAACAATTGATTTGATCATTTCTCTCTTGTCAGAATTCTGCACATGTTTGCCCCATGTGGGGGTAACATCAGTTGATGTGATGAGTTTCCTGGAAGGAAATTTTGCCTCCATTCCCTCTTGATAAACTCTGTTAAAACAACTTTCTCTCAGGTGTGTTTATTTTCACAGCAAGGGTCTCTGGCTGAGGACAGAGCTCTGATTTAAAGAAAATACTTGTAAACGCTTTACAGCAGATAGAACCACTTTGCACATAAAAGAATGCACATCTTATCAGATTAGCATCCGTGTAAACAGTTAAAATGGAATCTCTAATCCAAACTTTTTCAGTTAGACTGAAAAGATATTGGAGCTAAAGGGGCTGGTGTGGGAATGACTTTGTATTCGGTCTAAAACGTGATCTTACATTCCACATCATTCAATTAAATAAACACATAAATCATTCTTTTAATTATATATTTTAATTATATATTATTTAATTATATCATTCATTACTAATAATTCGGTTTAAGACGAATAAAACACTTTAGGACCTGCTGGTCAAGTTGCTGATAATATAACCTCTATAACTGCCAAAAGAGTATTATATCCGCATTCTGTCTGTCTATAGGTTTCTAGATGAAACACAAAACCTTCGTTATGCTGTTATACACATCCATATGTGCCTTATTATTATATAACTACGAAAACATAACGGAAACAAGTTCGCTAGCAAGCTAATACAGCTCTTTACTCTATTATCCACACGTTACCATGGTATACATCATCATTACGCTTGCACTTTACCATTTATTACAGCAAATAAATAACTAAATTACAATTATAGTGAAATAGACAGTCAAATGTTTAAATATATATAATGCTTACCGACAAACAGCCAGAGCCGAGGAAATCTCTTCCGGTTTCCTGTTTTTCATGTGTCTCGTGCTGATCATGTGATTTCACTTTAGGTCAGCTGACCAGCGGGTCCCTTAAATAACGCCCAGAGGAGGGCGCGCGATCTTTGTATTTGTAAATTACAGAAGGAGCAGATTATTGGGCTGCATTGAGAAAAGAATATTTTCTAAAGAATCAATTGTCTAAGGAGATTTGAAATCACAGGAACTGGGTTATGAACCCTTCAACACATTATAGTCCAGAACCATAAGCTTTGAGCAAGAAATGAATGGAGAGCGCTTAAACACTTAGTGAAGTTGCATGGTAAAAAAATAAATAAAAAAAACAGAAAAAAGTTTCAATTAAAAAATTGGGCTTTGGAAGAATGGAAAAGTTCATATGGTCTGATGAGTTCAGATTGACTCTACTGCAGAGCTATGGACGTGTCAGGGTAAGAAGGGAAGCGGTTGAAGCAATTCACTCAACATCCCAGCATAGTGTCCACTGCTCAAACCTTAGGACGCAGTGTTATGATCTGGGGTTGCTTCAGTTGGTGAGGTCTAGTCTCAGCAACATTGTGAGGCAACTAAAAGTCAGCTGATGTTCTGAAAGACCACATTATCACATCTGTGGAGTTTTTCTTCCCTGATATGGCACAGGCATATTCCAAGATTCCAACTGTGAATGTGCTCCTGGGAGCATGAGAAATAATTTTTACATGTGAGCTAGCCACCATATTGTTAAAGGTGATTGTGTAAGGATGCTTCTGAAAAACTTTTCCCTGGGAAGAACAAGGGGAACAATATTAACCACTGTTTAAAAAATGCTCCTCCTCCTAATACTACTACTTATTATAACAACAACAACAACAACAACAACAACAATAATACGAAGAAGAATACACAAGTGCATTGCAGACTTTAGTGCAAGGGTACAAAAGAATTTTTTAAAATCCTGTCTCCTTGTTTTTATCTCCTACTGTGCTTTCATCTTTGCCAGCAATACCCTCTTTGTTGAGATTGACATCCACTTCCATCTTCTTCATAGCTTTTTCCTACACCATTAGACTCACTCTAACCTCCAAGCTCACTATACCAACACCTTTTAACCCTTGCCTGTTTGACATTCACAGGTCACACTGAGATGTAGGAAATTAAATCCTTTGATTGATCCTTTATGTTGCTACTGCTAAAATTGTCTTCCTTCATTTAAAAAAAAATCATCTTTGGCCTGCATGCAAGTATCTTTACCTTCTCTTCCTTGTTTAACTGTCTTCACTAGAACACAAAGGTGCAATGTCGGTCCACACATTCTCGGCTTTCAGTGAGGAAAATATAGTGGCAGGGAGGACCACAAATAGGTCGATGACCTGCTCATGACCTTGCATGAGACATGATTGCCATCAGTCTATCTCTATCAAACTGTCTGGTTCCTTCCGTTCTTCAAGTCTGCATGAGTCAAACCTCTTGTTAATTACATATATATGGGTCACATATTGCCATCTCGGTCTTTCAACAGTATCATGCATAATATGTTATTACCATAATAAATATTTTAGTATGTCATGAATTTATAATGACTAAATGTTAGAAATCAATATAATTATTTATTGTCATCATGATTCCTGACCTTTAAAGATCTTATCCACACATATATGGGTATTAAAAGGGATTTTCCATGTATTTCACCCATACACAAACTCCATTTGTAACTTTTGGAAAGCTCCTTCTTTGATGTTTAGAAGTTGACATATGGACAAAAAAAAGGAGATATTTTGTCTCCTGTGTTTGACACCAGAACATGACATGCTTGCTGTAAATTTTTTTCAAGCTTCTGAATTTCCAACATAGCTTTAAGGTTAGGGGTATATCGCCACCTGATGGTTTGGTTTGGCATACTCTTCACAGTGTGTTTTTGCATTTTTCATGTGTTGCATGCAAAACTGGGCATGCAATACTAAACAAATTAATCCCAAACAAATATTTTTATTTTATTCTTAAATGAAAAACTGCTACTTTTTGCATGTACAAGTTCAGTTTGATACTCTCTCTCTCGCTCGCTCTCTCTCTCTGTCGCTGCCTCTCTCTCCCTCTCTTTCATTCACAGTGTGAAACTGTGCTACAAAAACAAACCAATCTGACACTAGACGAGAGTAAATTCTAATTGCCTTCTTTCAGAGTTTCATCTTTAGCACAGCGATGAGATGTGAAGAGAGCACGAGAGACCAGGTTTCAGCTAGGAGAAAAACACTTTTTGTGCATTAGGTTTCACACACACACACACACACACACACACACACACACACACACACACACACACACACACACACACACACACACTGTAGGTGATATTAACGCAATTAACATATCCTACTTTTAGAAAAGAGCTGAATTTGATGCGTCATGACAATGAATCCCACTTCCTATCATTCATAAGTCTGTCTGGTGTACAAGCCTGGCCCCCATGATGTCTGCAATGTCAGGGCAATGTCACTGGACATGACGCTATCAGAGATCTAAACATTCTGTTATCTGGCTGTTGAATGCTATATCAAGTTCCTTCCTTTCGTTTTAAACAACTTCTTGGATCCTTCCCGAGATGTCTCCTTAATCACAATGATATCAATCAATTGTCATGACAATGAACCTGGGGGAGATCTTTTTCTCTGAGATAGAAATATCACTTGAAATTCCTAATATCATGATTTCTATGACACTTAATTTTTAGTGATATTTATGCATTGTTTACACTTTTGTTTAGACAGTTTTATAGTTAAATCCTGTGCACAGTTTGTTTACAATCTATTTGGGCATCCAGCCCTTTACATTTTCTGAATTCAGCAGCCACTGATCATGGCTATTGCTCTCTACGAAGTTGTTGTGCCATGCTCCTGCTTGACTGGGTGTGCTCCTGTTTGTTTTTTGGGTGCTGTCCAGGATGATACTTTCACTGCTGTTTGTAGTGTTGATCCATGGCAATGATAATCCCCATAAGATCAAACTTCATTGTCCTTCCCTCCTTAGAGCTGTGTACAGGGCTCACAGGCCAGACTTGATTATTTATCAAATGTTGTTCTTGGAGAAGATGCAAAACTCATTAACAAGGATGATGGGATGTCTTGTCTGATTATGGAATGGCTCCTCCACTGACCACTTGATAGTTGGTGCCTCCCCATTCGTAAGACTGATAGATCCCTGAAGACAGTGTTGATCAACACTGGCTTCAGTGTTAGACTCTGCATCCACATTATGATGTTGAGTGTTTCACCTTATGAAAGTGTCTCACCTGTCATACTTGATCAGGTCTGACAAGAGGATGTTCCCCAAACGGTATAGGCTGTGGCCTGGCTGGGTGTAGTTGCCAGTATACATGGAACACGATAGAACTTTTAAATAATTTTAATAATAACAGTAGAGAAGGAACAAAAATCAAATTTTATTATTTATATATTATACATTTTGAGGAAATTATGAAACACCAATTGACAATCAGCATGCATCTACAAAACAAGCAGCATGTAACCAAAAACACATCATGTCTTGAGTGCACTTTCTACAAGTGGATTGATTCTGAGTATAATCACTTTCTTGTTGCAATTAAATTGTACTAGAGTCTATTAGGCAAAAAAATAACCAAAGACTTGGAATATTTTGCCACAATAAAAATAAATAGGCTTTATGGAAATAATTTTAAACCTAACCCGTATACGTGGCTCTAAATGAAAAAGTGATCAAGAGTCATCAAGGCATGTCAATCAATATAATTTGTCTACAATCCAGGCAATTTTTTTGGGGATTTTTCCCCGATTTTCTCCCTAATTTAGTCGTGTTCAATTCCTCCCCGACACTAGGGGGCTCCCACATTAAGGCTACTACAGCCACTCAGCCGGGAGGGCCGAAGACTATCACGTGTTTCCTCCGAACCATGTGACGCCAGTCGACCGCATCTTTTCGAACTGCTCGCTCGCGCACCGTTGGGGGCGGCGTAACACACTCTGAGGACAGCGCTATCCGCTCCCTCCAAGTACCTCTCATCCCTCCCCTCTGAGAGAGCTCGGCCAATCAGCTCTCTCTAGACCTCCGGCTGCGAGAGGTTACAGCACCACCTGGGATTCGAACTAGCGATCTCCGGATGATAGCTTTTACCACTCGGAGGCCTAATCCAGGCAATTTTGCATCTTTATTTATTTGCTCAGGATTTCTTATCTAATTAGTGTGTTGTCTCCCAAATATCCAGAATAATTCAGGATAATTAATGATAAAATCTACAAAATGCACGTAAATTATGTTTAGCGTCTATGGATTCCAGGATCAGAATTTCTTCAATCGAATTGGTTACCAAGGTCAGAAATTTGGAAAAAGTTGAATGGCCTACACAGATCTCAGCCGTGATCTCAACTCAGCTGAACACCTTTGTGATGATGTAGAACATCAATGTTATCTAGAAAGGGTCAGTAAGGGTTGAGGCTTTCATTACAACCAAGCAGAAGCCACATCAGTTTAATTACTCATTCTTGGCTTTCAACAAACTATCAGGGGTGGCATATACTTGGCAGGAATGAAAGTCTGCACATACACTGGCCCTTTCTGGATAAGATTGAATAACCCTGATGTAGGATGTCGACTGCACTGCAGGTCTTCTCACTCAACATCCCTGCCTGACCTCACTAATGCTCTGGTGGCTGAATGATAGTATAGGCCAAATTCTAGTATAAAGCCCTCCTGGAAAGGTGGGGGATAATTATAACTGTAAAGCGGTACAATGCACATAAGCCGAGTGTTATGTGCTAAAATGCCTTGTTGTTAAAATGTTTATGTAATACAATAATAAAAAAAAATATATTGTAAATAAGTATGCTAATATTAATCATGTTAATATTTTTACAAGATTTCGAAATTAGACATAAAACAAATTTTATTATAAACTAACCAATATAAACATATACATGTTGTATAGGCGGCACAGTAGCAGCATTGTCAGCAAGTGCGATTCACACCTACGGGAATTTCCCCCCCAGTCCAGACTACTACCATTTGTCCTTAGGTTAGGCTAATTTTTAGATTAATTGGCATCCCCAAAATTGTCCATAGTGTGTGAATGAGCATGTGAGTGTGTGTATGTGTCAAGGATGTACCCCGCCTTGTGCCTTGTACACAGGATGAAGCGGTTTACAGTAGATGATGAGTGGGCGAGTCATGCTACATATGAAAATGACTGTCTAAAAAAACATATTTAGTCATTATTTTATTATTTAATAATATGCCATTTTTTAAATGAATGTTCATGAAGGTTGTCACATGACTAGGGCTCATTACAATAATAATATAGCATTGATCAAAATAAAAATGTCCATCCATCCATCTACTATACTGCTTATCCTGTATACAGTGGCACAAGCAAGGGTAGACCCTGGAACTGGGCACACACACACACACACACACACACACACTACAGGCAATTTGGGAACTCAAATTAGCCTAATCTGCATGTCTTTGTGAGGAAACCGGATCAAGCACAAGAAGAATATCCAAACTCCAGGCACAACTTCAGGACAGACCGTGCAGTACGTCAAATCTTTTGCAACCTGTTGATGCGCGGTTTCGGAATTGGTGCTGTCGGCACTAGGACCCGGTCTGCTGAGCGCGAAAAAAAAAAAAAGCCGGGCGAAGCGCTCGCGCTGGAGCGTCATGCCAACGAATTTAAAGCTCTGAAGGTTTCAGCCGCGTGACGACAAAAGCAAAGGAGCACGCGCTGCCTGACTGTCTTGTTTATTTCACGAGAAGTAAAAAAAACAAGTCGTGCTTTTCCAGCTCCGTTTTTGCGTGAAAAGAAATATAAAAATGTCTCATCTCCCGGGCTATAGCGGCTAAAGCCAGATACACAGCTGCTCACCAGGACTTCAGCCTTATTCTAACCGATAATGTAAGTAAAATAATGGCACACACGTAAACATACGCACAGGAACGCGTTAACGGTTAATGCCTGCATCAGTGATTTGTGTTATGAGAATGTTCGATAAGGTTAAAAGCGCTGAGAGCCTGCCCGAGCCTCGGCATCACAGCACACAGCGATACGATGCGGTTTTATTTCTATTCACGCGCTCTGGGTTTAATTTTTTTTTAAAGTTTGAATTCTAACGGTTCCACCAGATTCTACGCTCACGCGACGCCTGTGTGAGTCATAGCGCTGAATCGGGTAATTTTTCCGAGCGACTCTTTCAGAGTGAATCGATTCACGGACATGCACGAATCAAAAGTTTTAGGCTCTTTTTAAAAATTGCTTATTTATTTAGTACAAGTATGAGACTTTGATTAGAAGATCATATATACCATTACAATGACAAATATCGCCATCCTATGCCCATAGAAGAAGCTAATCTTATATTAATCATATTAATTCAGTTTATAGGGGCAGCACGGTGGCATATTGGTGGCATAGTGGCATTTCTGAATTTTGTTGTATCGAGTTAGAGATGAAACTTTTCACACTTTGGATTCTTTATGCGACATATGATAAGGTAGGATAAAACTTTATTTGATTCTTGTGCTAGAGAGTGCTCCAAGAGCAAAGAGAGTAATAAAATGTACGAAGCAATGAAATGGAGTAATAAATAGAGGGAAAAGAAATATCCACAACGTAGAGATAAGATAAACAAAGGTTGAATGCAATAGACCAGGATCATTAAGAATTGCAGAAACAGATTCTGATATAAAATTGTACATAGCAACAGTAACGAGCTATATTGCATGTGATATTGCTAATTTATTTATTTTATTGTTAATTCTTTTTCAATTTCGTACTCTGTTCTTCTAATCAAAGTATCACAATGACAAATATCACCATCCTATGCCCAAAGAAGAATCCAATCTTAATCATATATGATTAGTTTGACATTACTTCAGGTTAAAACAAATACAAAAAAAACATTTTATTATTACATGTAATTGTGTTATTGTTATGTGTTGTGGGTGATGTCAGACCTGATTTAAAATCAAACCAGTCGCCATTTCCTCTGGAGGTTTGACAATGCAGGACCATGCAATTACAATGCATTGTTCATGAGGATGTCACACCATATGAGGGCAAAATCCCTAATATTATGCTTAATTAAACAATGTATAGATTTTTCTAATTTATAGTTTAATATCAAATATTACAAAAAGGCATGAAGACCGTATCACTATATATCATTAGTAAGACTGATCACTGTGCTCAAAGTGTTGTAAGGAACAGCAGGAGCATGAAATGACTGAAGTTGCTCATCATACACTGTTATCTGGTCTCTTGTCTTGTGTTCAGTAAAATCTGTCAGGGTAAATTTAGAGAGTGATTCATCATTATTTGGCTTAGTGATGTTATCTGTGGCAGGCATGACTTCCTGAAAAGATAATCAATGCTTTGATTCGGGATCACGTGACTGCAATTAAAATGGATTTGAATCACAAAGTGGTCGTAATATGTTTAGCTACACTATGTCATTATGCAGATGTTAGTTCTTGGTATACAGGTTCAAAAATGTACCTTCGAAGGGTTTGAAATCTCATATTTGCACGTGTGTGTGTATACAAGCAATTCATGATAATTAATGCTGAGCTATAAGATAACGGCACTTTGAAACATTGGAAAATCTTGTTGAGCTGGTATTACCGTGTAATTGTGGTTACCAGTTTACACAATAAGGACCACAATAACTTATCTCATGATACCCTTTTCGAAGAGTATCAGCAATGTCAAACAAGAAACACGCCAGTGCTGACTCGTACAGCTTGATTCTTTTAATCGATTCTGATCCGAACGAATCGATTCAGTAAACCGATTCTTAACTCACATCAGCAGTGAGTCATAACGGCCCCCTCCCTCTTTCCCACGCGCCACAGAGCGCAGTCCGGGAGCACAGGGTTTAAGTTGATCACCATTAGTCTGGTGTTATTAAAACGAGGTAATGATGTGCAGTGTGGAGAGAAGTTTTAAGTGCCGTTGTAAAAAATCTGCCACTTTTATTCATGCTTTACTGTTTGTTTAAATATATGAGGGCGAGTCAAAAATGATCCGCACTCTGATTATATTAAAACTTCTGATTACCTCACTGTCTTATCAGCGCTTCCCGTTCAAGGCTTCCGTCTCCGCAGGCACTGCTGCGCAGGTGTGAAGGTGTGAATCAGTTCATTTGTGACTGTGGTGCGAGCGAAACTGGATGCCCCATTTGTGATTTGTTTTTTTGTGGTCTGAGGGTGTGACAACTTACGGAAGAGAGTAAACAAGCGTTTGGATACCTGCAAACAAAATTTGGAAAGATTCTCAAAAATTTTGAAAGTTTCTTTAAGAACGTCATTACTGGCGACAAGACATGGATTCACCATTACAAGCCTGAGGAAAAAAAGCGTCAGAGCACGGATGGGAAACATCCTCAATTGCGGACCAAGAAAAAGTTCAAAAGTCAGTCATCAGCCAGAAAAGTAACATTATCAGGGAAAAGGTTCAGCGATCAACAGAGCTTATTACAGTGAGATGCATATTAAAGACCTAAAGCCTAAACTACGGTGTAAACTCCATCCGTTGGGATCTCGCATGACATGCACGTCCACAGGATATCAAATACAAGATATTAAGGCATCCTCCCTATAGTCCTGACCTCGCTACCTCGATCGAAGATGAAGATTAATTTCTGATGAAGAAGTGAAGACAGCGGTGCATTCATGACTCGCAGCTCTGCTTAAAACATTTTATGTTTATAACATAATAATAATAATATAATAAGGGCATACAGAAGCTTTATTGATGGATGGACAAGGTGTATTTAAAAGCAAGGAGATTATGATGTACTTTGTCTTTCCTAAAAATGAATTAAAATACATTTTGCAGCCAGAGTGTGGATTATTTTTGACTCACCATTGTATATCGCTTTGTTATGGTTGTTGATGTTGTTTATGCATTCTAATCCAGAATCACTGCGTGCAGTAGACAGGATATTCCTTTCTGTGTTTTTTGCCTACTTTTTGTAGGTACTAGACACTCACAGTTCTTGGGCCACACACCAAAATGAACGTAATTAAAATAAAGTGTAATTAAATTATACAGTACATCATGTAAAAGTTCCTCATATTTAGAGGAAGGGTTTCCCCATTCTCATTATGCAAATCACCCGCATGAGGGTCACGTCTCTGAGGTTGCTAGGTTTTTCATGGGTAGAGATGACTGAGTTGGAGTTTTGCAGGCGTGTGTGTCCAATCCATAGCCTTTGATGTCAGATGTAAAGTATAAAAGCAAATGGCAATGTAAAAAAAAAAAAAAAAAGGAAAAAAGACTAATGCAGTATGAATGAGAAGACTGCAAGGCTTGAAATAAATCAACCTTTAATGAGAGTTTTGTATATTTATCCTTGTGCTGCATGATTAGTCCTAGTTGTAATTATCACATTAATCACTACAGATTTGGTGCAATTGAAGAATACAGCTTCCACCCTCTTCATTTAAAATCCTATTCGATCCAACACGTCCTATTGTTTTACTTTGTTAGATGCTGCTTTACTTTTTCATGATCTGAACATGATTGTGTAGTTCATAAGGACATTGTTAAAAATGGCAGAAATAGTGATTCATGTGCTTACACATGTTTTTTCAGACTTGTGAAATTGTAAAGTGGGAAAACATTCATTAAAAAACATTCGGCTCTTTTCCAGTAAACAGCCAGTTTGTGATACAAATGATTTCCGTAATGATTTCACTTCCTCCAGCAGGATTTTGTTGTGAAGTTCTTTTGAAAAAGTTGTCTTAGATACATTTCCATCATGTTGTACTCTTCTTTTCCTTATACAGATCATTGATCTCCATTACACTAATTAATCTCCCCCTGGTTCTTAGTACAGTGTATATTTCCTCTGCCTCAGTAAACCTCCACAGGAAATATCAATTCATAAGATGATGATGAATTGTCACTTGAAATTATATGACTGCCCAATCAATCTGCAGTAGCTTACCATAAAATAGTGTAAAATAAGTAAAATAGAAGTAAAATAGAGTGTTTTTTTTATTTTTTATTGAAGAGGTTGATGGCTCCCGAAGATTTTTACGCAAAGGAATAAAAAAAAAATGTAGAAACATATTATGTATTAATTGTTCTTGATGAATCACAGACTTGTATGAATTTTATTATGAGCTTGTTTAAAGCAGAATGTGTGCAGCTCTCAAGTAGTATGGTTCAGTCCATAATGTTACAAGTACCAAAGTGGCCCAAAAGTTTGGATACAGAGGCATTTTTTCTAATTTGAAAAAAAAAAAGAAAAAAAAAATATATACACAATTTCAGACTCAGAAAATCAATAAACTAAGCATAGACTATTTAAGGACTATTTAACGACAAAAGACTATCTCGGATTCTTCACTGAGGGCGTCCAAATTGATCTGGACTGTGCCCAGGGACAGTTGTTCCCTCACTCCCTCTGCTGGCCAGCATTCACATAATTTTTGTGGTAAACGGCAATTTACAGTACTTCCGTTCTCAGGTACAATTCCCTTCATATCTATTTGATGAGTGTCTGAGATTGCTATATTGTTATTGAGACCACCTTTTCCAGCAGACTTGGCCATGGTTCCCGAGACTGGAACGATTGTGTTCTTGCTGATCAAAATGAATCAGACTTTGGGGGTCAAGTGTTTCGGGAATAATCTTGTGGCCCTAGTATGGAAACACCCTTAGTGAAATTGCTGAGGAATTGTACGACTTTTGCGTGCTTGCCTGTGGATTGAGGCATTTGGACCGACATGTTTTATATTAAACCTCAGTTGCTGCTCGAATATGTTCATTGATTGGAGTTTTAAAGCTTCCTGCTCCTTTCCATGTATTTATTTGGCTAAATAGAAAAAAAAAACGTTTTGGTGATATACTGTATGTCTTAATGTTTTTAATGGTTTTCTTATATTGCGTGAACATTCTATAAAACAACTGCCTCATTGCACTTTCTCATTCTTTATATGGTAATACTTCTGACAGTGCACATCCGGATAAATATTCATGCAAATAACTTGCTGGAATTCTTTTGTCTAACCGTAAAGGGCTAATTTGCTGTGGTCTGTCTGTCTCCATATGGCTTTTGTTCTTTTGATGAAAAAGGCTTAAATATGCTCTTTTGTTGATTAATAAATAGAGAACTTCAGACACATCATGTGTGTATGTGTGTGTTTGTGTGTATGTGTGTGTCCCTCTTTTTCGGACGGTAAGCGTATCAAGGCAGTGCGAACACATCGAGCAATAATTCTGCCTTTAATTTAAAATTAAGCATTTTCCATTAAGCTCTACACAAATATTATGTGTAATTTTGAATAACTGTATTGTTTTTCATGTAAATATTACATTATCTGGCTTACATGCAGTTAAGTTTGCTATGATGACGAATTGTTAATTTATGTGGATTTTTTGCTTATTGCTTTCCTTCAAAGCAAATTTGAAAGTAACAGCAAGTGTAAATTCCTGCCACGTTTCATTTCATTGGGATTTGTGATTTTGGCAACCAGTTTGAGAGAATATTAGCACCATTACTGGTGTTTTGAGCAGCTGTGAGAAAATTGATGACCATCACTAATGGAGTCCAAAAGAAAAGGCTGCAGTTGAACTATTCAGTCACATCCGGGTCATGATTAATCTGTTTTTCATTATGATAAGGGCCGGTATCTGTAACATGCAGTCTACCAACACACTCACCATAGAAACTGAAGACACAGTTACCAAAGATCACGCAAAAGTAATGCTTACATATTATACTCCTTTTCTGGCTCACATGGTTATGGCTTTACCTATGTTACTGATCTGAAGGTTTGGTGGTTCAAACTGCCACGTTTTAGCCCTTGGGCAAACCCCTTAATCCCAACGCCTCCAAGAGTGGTGTATCCTGGCAGACCCTGCACTTTGACACCAGCTCCCTAACTGGAATACGCAAAACTGTGCTGTAAATTACATAGGAAAAATAATTCATAAATTTAATCCCTGGCATGTTTGGTTTCTTTTCTGTTTTACACATTGGTGAGGTGTCTATAGATTTGTATAAACGGCACCTAAATGCGCCTTTGTGGAAATGCATTTTCCTACAAGAAATAAGACTCTCATATAAACATATATTGGATCTGTTGCTACCAAAAGCTTAAAAAAATATTCTTCAACATTAAAAAGAGAGATTGGAGCCAATAACAGAGCGTGTACCACGTCATGATGCAGTTCTGTAATGCTTTAGTTTATAACACAAGTCGGCTGTAGGCAAATAAAATGGCGACTCTTGGGTGGAGCTGAGCCCTGAGCGAGAGGAGGTTCTTTGAAAAATGACCGACCACCTTTTCCTGTCACAAATAAAATAATTTAAACGTCATGAGCAACAGACTAATCTGAAGTGCATGTTCATAAAGAAGTGATATACAGATTTAAAGAAGGAAAAAAGGATGTTTGTTTTTGCATGTACACACACACTATATATATATAGAGATGAAAATGTTCAAAAGATTCTATTAGATTTTTCTGATTGATCCATTTTAAACCCCATAAAATTGTGCAAGATATCAGGAAAATGAAGATATTGAAGCTTAAAGAGGGAAAGCTGGGAGAAATAAAGTTGAGAGACTTAGTAGGCAAAACAAGGACAATATGGAATGTTAGTGAAAAATTCCTGCACAGTCTAAACAAGACGATATCGCTGTTACACCAAAACAGAAAGTGCAATCTTTCTTGATGGGAGCTAAGAACAGAAAACTCTCTTGACTGTATGATTTTCATCCCACTTTTGCTGTCGCAGAAAAAAGCAAAAGCAAAAAAAAAAATTACAGCGACATGAGATCACACAAATAATCTGTTACTGCATGATGTGGCTGTTTTAGTGCCGTTGCAATCAAAGAACAACCGACAACAAAGTTCTGGCGGTGTTTTAAATTTTTCTATTAAATTAAAGAACAAGTTTATGTGAGCTGGTTTTCTGTGTGAGCCGGGTCGTGCTAATTGTTGAATGGAGTATTTGTCTTTCTTTGCAGGTTTTGTTGGTGGGGATGTTCATCATATAATCCTACATGAGGAACACAGTCTGCTGTAGAATTAGGGCAAGATTGTGTGAGGATCATCTAGTCCAGTATGACACACCGTATAACACCTGATGTACAGGCAGATTGCATTGTGTATTAGCTATCGTTTGTCACAGAACATAAATCAAGTGATTGCAGTATACGTCCCTACGACCAACCTGAGAACGCTTTACCGATCGCTTGTTAAGCCGAACTGTGGGTTACATAAATGAAACGCTTACATCAGCCAATTTACTGAAGGTTTCCTAAGAATAAAAGAGAAGCAGAAGTCTTGAACTTGAAACAGACTTAAATGGTTTTGTATTTCGATTTCTCCTGCGGTATATCAACGGCACAGCTTCAGAATGCGGACAGTCCCACAGACGTATCTGTCGAATGATATGAAGGTTACGCCCCCTTTTTCTTCCTTTTTTTTTTTTTTTTTTAACAGCTACAGCTTTTTTGAGCTCTGAGCAGACGCAGAAAGTGGCATTGAATTAAATCCCAAGAATATATACAGTACAGAAATGCAAGCGGATAACATGGAGCTATTCATAGAAGCCTCATGGTAAGGAAGAACCTGGTGTTGTTCAAGCTAAACACATAATTATCCCAGTACAGCATGTAATCATTCCTAGTTTAGATTTTTCATTATACCTGGTCTTCTGCTTTTAGTTTGATTTGTTTTGCTGGGATGTAATTTTTGAATGAGAAATTAATATATTGGCTTTGGCATACTTGCACATACAGATGTTTCTCACGAATGCGTGGACAGAATTTACAGAAACAAATAGACAAAAAAAAAAACCTTCCAATCTTTCAGTGTAGCAAGGATAATAGAGAGAAATAGAAAGTGGTAAAGTGCTAGATGTGATAAATTGACAATAATACCTTGACTCACATTGCTTTATTGCCTAATGGCAAGGTTGTGTGCTGAACAGTTTTCATTTGAGATGGTCTCTTATGGTTTTTACTTGGTGTAGCTGAAATGACCAAGAGCTTGGATGGTCGGTCCTGTTGTTTTCTCCTAGCTGAGTCCGAGGTTCACAGATTTCGGTTAAAATTTGTATAGAAATTAATAATTGAATTATTATTATTATTATTATTATTATTATTATTATTATATAGTTTCTTTTTTTCCATATTTAGAACTTCTTTTAACTAAATTATAAGCTATTCCTGGTAAGTAAAGTGCAAGAAAAATCAATTGCCTGTATTTGTTTTATAAAAAAAGAAGAAGAAAGAACCGTGGTTAATTTCAAGCACGTTAGGGAGAACTGGCCCAACAGAGTTCATAAGAAAATACATTATTAGTTGTGAGTGGTCACAGGTTATGATTCAGGTCCAGTTTTTATTGATTACACCTTCTAACTCAACCTATCAGATTTTGCATGATGCAGAGCACTACATCTCTGCATCACATGCTCCTCTGTAAACCACGGTTACTTATAATCCGTCACTTGCTTTACTGCACAGGTATATTCATGTTCTACTATGCGGAAATATCCTCCATATACTCCAAATCAGTCCAGATTACTTTACATTAAAAGTTGGGTCTCCATTTACTAATCGATGCATGCACAGTAGTGAGAAGTATCCATTTCTTTAGGTCGTGGAATCCCCCACCGTCAAAAAGCAATAATGGCAGATCATCGAGTAAAACATCTTGAGAAAGAGATGTTATGTTCTCATCTAGTGTTTCTGTCGAAATTGTTTTCCTGCTTAGCAAGCATCTCCTGTGGTGTTGTGCTGCTAGCAATGAACACTTCATATTAAATGTTTAATAAAAAGCTGTAGGACCCCTTTTTATATTTATCTGCAGCACGGTTTTTGTCTGCTTTGTATTTAGTGACATTTAGTGCTAATCGTGATCTATGTAGAGATCACTTTAATTTGCCTATCAAATAAGAATATACTAAGTACACTATGCTTACATCACATAGCTTAGGTATGTAAGATTTAGATGTTAATATTGGACCATTTTTAAGTATGCTCGTGCTAATTTAGTAAATGACCATGATATTAGATCAATATCTGACCCAAAACCACTATAATAATAAAATGTTTATACAGTACATGCTGAATTTCAGATGTAATTATAACCCTGATTGTGATTTTTTTTTTTTTCCCCTCATAGTTTTACCTACTAGTTCAGGTCTTCCTACACATACTCTATGATGGTTATGCAGTCAGTAGGGATTGGATTAAGGGTTTTATGATGAATACAGGAAATAGAGAGGGGGTGCCTCAGTGTGAATTACGTAGCCAGGGTAAGAGAGCATACTAATTCTCAATGCTTAGTACGGTACGGTACGACACAATCAAAAGGACGTAAATAGGCCGTACTAACATTTCGTGATTTCCTAATGTATAGGAATTGTGGGGGAATTTTGATCTTAATACACATTAGGTGTAAGAAATTAATATCAAATGTAATTGGAATAGCAGTTGTTTGGCCGTTGTTTGTTATTACTGTTTCTGGCATTGAAACATTCAGATGATTGTAGGGAATTGAAAGTCTGAAAGAGTATATCAGTCAAGTCCTTGACGCTGTCAGAAACAAACACTGTATCATGGCCTTGAATGCTGGCTTGACTTTGAGGCACGATAAGAGCATTTGCTGTTCTTTCAGCCTGGAAAACACTGATGGCATGTCCTGTATTATACTGTGGCTTGTAATTTTTTAAACTGGAGTTGCAACCACACGTAATGCATGCAGTGTATGAGGTAAGAATAACACAAGCCAATTGTCATCACAAAAATACATGGTCTCTTATGATTATCTTAGATACCAGCTAGTTAGATAGTATTTGCACTAAAGAAAAAAAAAAAAAACAGTCATTAGACTGTTGAATTATCTTCCTATAGTGGTCAGGTCCATCACAACCGTAACCAGGATAAACATTACTAAATAGAATTTTTTAAAACTATTTTGTAATTCATAACAGATATGCACAGATTGACAAATTCCAGACCAGCTAATGTCTCTTTAATTTAATCATGCAATGCAAATAGTGTATTATTATTATTTTTTTTTTTAATTGTGGTAAAAACAATGAAATCATGGTGCATTATATTAGGGTATGGAGGGTGAAAGGGTCATACAACTCGTAATATATCTGTTAGCGTTACAGTACGTACAATAGATATGCAGTATGAAAGACTAAACATTTTTTGGAAGGATGCCACAAAGGGAAGTCAGGGTTATTAAAGAAAAAAGAAACTGAAGACCGATAGATATTGAGAAAGAAAAAGTCTGCAAGATAAACAGTCTGTTAATGAAAATGGCACCATCTTAGAAAGAAAGCGATATCTTGTCTCATTGAGTTGCAATGCTGTCTGGGTAATTATCACAACTTCACCTGCTGTGACCCACCACCGGGCACAAGTGGGCTCCATCTGCTGAGGAAGAGATTTAAAATATTATATACCCTAAATTCTTTGTTGAAAATGTTTTCGAATGGAACAGCGCAAATGAAATATTATTTCAATTTTATGTTGTAATGATATGTTCACTATATGGAGAAAAGTACTTGGCCAAACCTGTTTATTATTGAATTGAATAGGTGTTTCAATCAGGTCCCTTATCCCCATTGAAGGGACAATCTTCATGCTTCAGGATACCAAGACATCTTGGATTATGCGATGCTTCCAAGTTTGTGGCAACAGTTTGGGGAAGACCCTTTACTATTTCAACGTGACTGTGATCCAGTGCACAAAAACGACTATAAGGACATGGTTGAATGAGTCTGGGGTGGAAGAACTTGTCTGGCTCACACAGAGCCCTGACCTCAACCACATGAATTCCCACAGAAACAATCCAAAATCTTTTAGATAGTCTTCTAAGAAGAGTGAAAACTGTTTTAGCTGAAAACGGGGACCAACTCCATATTGAGGTCCATGTATTTGGATACAATAACATTGCAAGTTTGACCAAATACCTTGTCCATATGGTGCAAGTCCCTAAAACACTGATTTTATAAGATAAATGATAACTGAATAGCAGAGATAATAAACACACTATGTTATTTTATTTCATGGTTGTCTATCAGTTAAAACTATAATGAATACATTTATCCACAGTGCCTGTGATTGCTGCTCTGGGATTCTGCACTCTATTCATCCATGTGTCTCCACTGGCCAATCTCAATGAAGATGGGCATGTAGGAGGGTTACTTTTAAATTTAGAGAAGGAGCTGATGCTCTGAAAGCCTTCAAAGCATGCATGAACGGAAGTATAAATCTTTGGGATTAGACGAGTATTACGGTCTTGCACAAAACCCTGCGTTACGTTTTTGTAGGTGCTTTAGAGATACAGAGAAGCACATACATGCTTTAAAGAATTGAGGTTCTTTAAACCAGTTTTTTTTTTGTCATCTAGCATTTTTCCTGCATTTAATGCCTTTTTTCAGGGCCACAAAATAAAATCTTAATCTTCTTAGACTGAGGTGTTATTTTCATTCACCAAGCTGATTCCTTTGGAATGTGTGTAGACAGATGCAGGACCTTAATTGCTAGCTCTAAATAATTAATAAGACTGAAGATCCTCAGAAATGCCAGGGAGCCTCAGCAAGTTATGGATTTTAATGTTGCATTTAGATCAGGAACAGTCTTGAAAAATAAGACACTTCAGCTGACAAATCTTTAAAATCAGGCTCATGTTCATTAGATAATTCAGAATGACATAATTGAAACCCATTGATATTTGGACAATGAATTTTTGACAAATTTTTTTTTTCAAGGGATGTTTAAGTTGGGGGACTGTGAAGCCCATTCAAAAAGCTTCAGCTTGATTTTTCTTGATGAAGAGGATTTTGTTGTTTGATTACAGCACCCAGTATTCTTTCAGCATCTTCTTGTCAGTTACAGTACCATGTCCCCTGTGCCTTTGGCTGCGATACAACCCGGAAGCACAACAGATCCACTCCTATTCCTTTTTTTCTCTCTAAACAGTCAAAGTCAAAAGTCAAAATGAAGTCAAAATATTTTACTTTGGCCATAATCATCAAAGGGTCATCAGTTCACAGCAGTTGCTTCCAAATTGCATCTGTGTGATCAAGATGTTGTTTTGAATGCATAGGATGCGCACTGTAATAATATCACAGGTAATGTTTCCTTCTGATGCAGACAGTGTGCAAGCAATTTGCGCCACCACTCCTGTGCCAGCTAAACCTTTCATCAGCTCTTTTGTGTCATTTGGAGATTCTGTGTGGCCTTTTTGGTTTGCATGCTAAGCTCTATCTGAGGGTTTTCTTAGTTCTTCTTAGCTGCCAGTTCTTAATGACATTTTGGACAGTGGAACCCGTGAGCTGGAAGAGCTTTGATATCTTTTTATAGCCTTCCTCTGCTTTGAGGACGTTAATTAAGCAATATCACATAGGAGGGATATCTTCAACAGTCTTGCTGTGACCTCATACCCACAACCACATCACAGCCATGCTGCTATTTAGCACAAATGCACAACCTCAAGTGTGATGTTGCTTTCATACAACACTTCTTCAAACACCATTTGGTATTAACAGATTATGATCTGGTTATTACTGTTTATTTAACCAGTTATTTTGCTCCGCCAACACATAACTAACTATGACTAGCGGAACTGGCAACCCACAGTTACGGACCGAAAGTGTGATTAAAGTAGTTGAAAGTAGTTGAAAGTAGTTTTAAGTTCTTATCAGTACTTTGTAGCCAAAAGATGATAAGTCCTGTTGATAAAGTTTCTCTTTCTGTCTCCTCTTATTCCGTTTAGCTCGTAGCCTCAGCTAATTAACTTCTGGGTTGAATCTGAAATAGTGTAAAATGGAAAGCTAGTGCACTATGTAGTGGGTACAAACCCTTGTTCCACACCCAAGTAGTTCTCTCACTGTTGTGAGAACAATTGTGACATTAAGTAATAAATATAATGAAACATCCCAGTTCTGTAATGCACTATATTCACTCTATATGCTCTATGTCAAAGAGAATAACTCTCATCCAATCATATTGCTTGGCCAGAACAAACGAATTATACTGTTGTATAATTAGATTTATTTTGTGATTGTGGTATATTTAAGGATTTAAAAATCAGAGAATTCATTAGACTCTAGACTTTTAATCATCACTTCTAATACTTGAGTAATGAGTCCTAATTTGTCAGTTAATGCATAATTAGTTAATTAAAAGAAAAAAAAGGTCACTTAAAAAAATTTTTTTTGTAAAGTTTGCATTGTGTACTTCAATTTTTATTTTTATTTATTTCTCTGCCACGAAAAAGTTTTGCACAGCGAAGTAGCCTCAACAAAATGGATTTTATGTTAAATGGAATTCCTGTTATACAGATGCACTTATAGCGCATAGTTATGAAAAATATTTATTAATATATGATCATACCATTTGGTATCACCCAAATGAGGATGGGTTTCCTTTTGATTCTGGTTCCTCTCAAGGTTTCTTCCTTATGTAATCTCAGGAAGTTGTCCCTTGTGGTTGTCATAAGGTCAACACTAACTGACGTGACCAGCAAGAAAAAAACTCACTCATCACTCACTCACTCATCGTCTATAATGCTTTATGCTGTATTCAGGGTCACGGAGGGCATGGAGCATATCCCAGGAGACTTTGGACACAAGGCGGGGTACAGTACACTGCGTACATTGCAGGGCACACCCACACACACACACACACACACACACACACACACACACACACACACACACACACACACACACACGCAAACACTACAGAAATTTGGGAACGCCAATTCGCCTAATCTGTGTATCTTTGAACTGTGGGGGGAAACCGGATTACGCGAACAAACCCACCAAGCACGGGGAGAAATGGAGAGAAATATATGAGATACAACGAGAAAAAAACTACATGGGTAAAACAGTTACAGAGAAATAAGTCCTGAAACTAAGGACACACTGATTTGTTAGTCGATATTCACCTTGATAATTACCACTGGCCTATTAATAAATAAGTGGCCATTCACTGACCTCAGTGATCAATGTTGTTCTGTCTAACAACAGTAGTCCAGTATCCATGACAATATGTTCACTATGTCATACATGACTAGAATATAGAACACGTCAGTCGTTCCCTACACCAGAGTTCATAGTGGAGGTTAATTAGGGCAGCACCGTAGCGCCCTTCTTTTTTATCTAGGTTACAATAAAATTAAAAAAAAAGGCTGCCACCTTGTGGCAGTATTTGGCATTACTGTATATCTACAGCAAAAAGCTTTTTATTGTTACAACATAAAAATGAGAATGTACTCGGTATGAAACAGAGCTGTAACCAGATAAAACATCAACATCAGCCACTGGACAAATGATCATTTTAAACATTATTGGTAAAGGAATTACTATCAGGAAAGTTGCAATTTAAGTTATGCTGAATATATTCAGCTTCGTCAGCATATACAAAAGTCATGCACTGGCAAAGATATATTCGGAATTACGAATGTACAAGACAATGATAAATGTCTAATGGCTTTTTAAAGAGGAAATGATGGGGTTGTTGTAGGGGTTTGTGAAAAATGCATTCAACTTCACACGCACACACACTTACTATTTTGCAGAATGCAGACCTTTTGAAAGTTGCAGTTGCTTGTGGTTATTGAGTAATATCTTTGTAATTTCTGGTTAAATTTTGTACATTTACTATTTCATCTGAAACACAACTTGTCATGTCCCCAAAATGTAAGGGAGTGTGTATCAGTTTTTTTTTTTTTTTTTTTTTACAAAACCTTAACTTAAAAAAACTAAACAGCCAACTGATTTTTCTCAACATAGTAAAGTTAAAAGTTTGATATTTTCTGTAACAAGTTAACACAGGTCTCGGAACTCCCCCAAAGTGTGTGTTAATGCTTCTTCTGAAATATCCCTCACATACAGTAGTACTTCACATCATTTCATAACTTGAAACTGTCTTTAATATGTATAACTTCTTATGTGAGGTCACAGTAGAGGAAAATTGAGGCACCAGTAATCAGGTGCAGAGCGGTACTAAGAGGGAACATGTAGAGAAGACAGTGTGCGTGGAAGTGCCGGATAAAAGCAGACAGTTCGAGACACAGAGCAAGACAATACATAATCAGGGAAGGAAGCTTTAGACATTTTTTAAGGAAGGCTGGACTGGAACATGTACTCATCAGCCACTTCACTATGGTCACCTTGCTAGTGCTGGGTTGGACCCCCTTTTGCCTTCCTTCAGAACTGCTCTAATTCTTCATGGCATAGAGTCAGTAAGGTGCCAGAAACATTCCTTAAAGACTTTGGTCCATATTGATATGATACAGTAGCACCACATCTGAAAGGGGCTCTACTGGATTGCGTCTGGTGGTCTGGTGACTGTAGAGGCCATTTGAGTAGTACAGCAAACTCATTGTCATGTTCAGGAAACCAGTTTCGAGATGATTTTATTTTTCTACAAAGCTGTAGTTATAAAGAGATGGTCGGCAATGATGCTTTGCACCAGCAACCGTGATAAAAGGCAGGATGGATTTGTTGCATGGTTTGTTTTTGTTTATGCCAAATTCTGACCCTACGAACTAAATGCCACAGCAGAAACCGAAACGCATTAGACCAAGCAACGTATTTTTTTCCTATTTTCTAATTTTGGTGATCCCATGTGAATTGTTCCCTCAATTTCCTGTTCTTAGCTGGCAGGAGTGACACCCGATGTGGTGTTCTGCTGATGTAGAACATCTGCTTCAAGGTTCATTATGTTGTGTGTTCAGAGATGCTCTTTGGCATACCTTGGTATGAAGAGGTGTTATTTGAGTTACTATGGCCTTTTTATCCGGTTGAACCTGTCTGGCCATTTTCCTCTGACCTCAGGCATCAACAAGGGATTTTCGCCCAGAGAACTGACGCTCACTGCATATTTTCTCTTTTTTCAGACCATTCTCTGGAAACCCTACAGATGGTCGTGCTTAAAAAATCCAAAATAGTAGATCTGCAGTTTCTCAAGTAAATACTCCAGACCAGCCCGTCTGGAACCAACAAACATCCATTCTGATGCTCGGTTTGAATTTCGGCAGATCATCTTGTCCATGGCTACATGTCTAACTGCATTGAGTTCCTGCCGTTTGATTGGCTGATTAGAGATTTTGTGTTTAACAAGCAGTTGAACAGGTGTACCTAATGAAGTGGCCTAGTAGAGAAGAAATGGGGAGTCAGTAATCAGGGAAGGAAGCATTGAATGTTTTTTTGAGGACATGGAAAGATGACTTTGAAGGACCAGACACCCCGTCCATGATGCCCCGAATCCCCTGGGATAGACTCAAAGCTTCCTGTGACCCTTTCCAGAATACGCCGTATAGAGAATGAAGGTCGGAAGGTGCTGGAATTAATGTTCCGTCACATCACAGCTTTATGTTAATGCACTGGTTCAAAATGCAATATAGTTTCTATAGTAACCAGAGGGTTTGTACAGCAGACGCTCCGTGTAAACAGATTAAACATGTGTGTAATCTCAGACAGTGATTTACAGTACATGTCGCACGTCTGCTCTCTCCTTCTAGAGAAAGGAACGATAGAAATGCTTCTTCTCTTATATTTCTTTAAGCCGTCACTCCCGGACAATTAGATTTTTAGGTTATTATTTTGAAATGGAGAACTGCGAGCAGGACAAATAAATGGATCCTCCTCATTAGATTAAAAGGACTTTTTTATTTAGAGTGTAGTCATGTTTTTTGCTGAATCTGTCTAATTTTAGCTACGAGCTTTCTTTTTGGCTGACATGATGCTTTACAGTGTATAGAGCCTTCTAGATCTCCCAGTGTCTCATCTTGGAGGATGGATGATTCTCACAAATTAAATGCACACACACACACACACACTCACACACACATACACACTTAGATTATGCAGCTGCTGTTTATATATATATATATATATATTTCTCCCACTCTCTCTCTCTCTTTCCACCGCCCATCTCTTTCTCAACTGTCATTTTTCATCTTTTTCATCTTTTGTTGTTTATCTATTTCGCTTTTCTCTCCCTCCTTTCCTTCCCTTTGTTTCCTCAGTTTGTTGTTTCACCCTTCCATCCTTTCATCTCACACCTTCATCTATCCCTGCATTGTCTCTTTAATCTCAATAGCTTTCGCTTTTCCTTTGTCTCCTTTCTCTTCGATTCTTTCTCCTCTCTCTTTCTGTGCATCCCCACCTCCACTTTCTCTCTCACACACACACACACACACACACACACACACACACACACACACACACACACACACACACACACACACACACACACAGTTTTTCCGCTTCCTACACATTAGGGTCAGTGTTTAGCTCGTTTAGCTCCATGGGTTTGTTTCCTATGAAAGCTGCAGTAGTTAAGATTATCAAAGCAGCACATTACAAAAAAAAAGAAAAGTGTTGCATCCTTTGAGTTCATATTTTATTGTCATGGTAAGCACAAATATTAAAATAATTGAATATTCATTAGTCTATATAACAACTGAATTGATTAATAAACTCCCTTATTTTGCATTACAGTGTACTTGATGCTGTTGCTTATGCATGTGGGTCAGTGAGTAGAAAATAAATATGTAACATTATATATATAATCATACACCGTATCATCATTACAATCGTATCAGCCACATCAACTCCACCAGGTGAATTGAAAATCACTGGTTATCAATTATATTAAACTGGTGGATGGAGGATCACAGGCACCCATGGCTCATCTTTGCCTGTCCTGTCCAAAATATAGTATAATGTTATGGTTGATCAGTGTATATGATAAATGATTTCAATCGTTTCATTTTTTTCCTATAACAAATGTTACAATATTAACTTGCTTTGTATTAAAATTGCCTAAAATTTTCTAGACTTTTTTCAATCAGTCTCTCTTGTTTTTTCATTACTAATCTCTCTCTCTCTCTCTCTCTCTCTCTCTCTCTCACACACACACACACACACACACACTGTCTCTTTCTCTGTCCTGTTTGCTGCTTTTCTTTATTCTCTGCATCTTTCTGTCCCTCTCACTTTCTTTCGATATTTCCCTCTTTTCTTATTTATGTCCCTCTCGCTTTTGCTGTCAGTCTTATGCAGTATCTTAAATAATTTAAAAGGCACACTGAAGCAGACAGTTCATGAGTTTGCTAGTGATTTATTTGGCGTGGAATTAGATTACTCTCCTTCTCATTTCCACAGTAGACCTACGTTGAGCCCTTTCCTGGAATACAACATTGCGGGCACATTTTAATACCATCCATAATGCAGGCTGCATAACTTTCCTGCCTGTTTTTTAATCCTTTTGGAACATTCTTCATTCATGCTGAAGCACTGAGGAGTCATGCAGTGGTTTATGTTCATGTTTTTAAAAAGTAAAAAAAAAAACTATTTACTCAGTAATTATCCATTATTGGATATTGTTTTATAATGTGTTTGTTGTTTAAAGTGGGGTGAATACTGAGATGCTTTTCTTCTCAGCACGGTTTTAAACAGTGATTACTCTCTCAGCTCGCACCAGTCTGGCCGTTCTTCTCAGCTGCCACGGTTACTAAAGTCACTAAAGGTTGGCGGTGGAGTGGAAGCACAAGAGTCATGTAGGGAATTGATACAACGTATACGGTATACAAAGGTGTGAGCTGACAGACGTCTAGTTAGTTTCGGTTGTGTGTATATAAATGACTGTTCTGCTCTGCTTTTCCATCAGTGTGTTCCATTGTTGCATTGTCATTTTTTAGCTTAAATAACTAAACCTGGTGCATGCAAAAGCAGAGTTGTCTTTATAGAAATTTAAATGTTTGTTGGATAACCCCCAGGTAAATGACACAAACTTTAAGTGATTGCTTAATCTAAATTAGACGCCAGTTCCAACTTGAGGCGAGAGGCATTTCATAAGTGGTGATAATAGTCAGTAACAGCACTGGGACTATGTACACGACTGTCCTGGGTTTTTTAATAGCCGTTAATGTCACTAACTGTCAGTTGCAGCATGGGTGAAAGTAAATCAGTACTGGGGAGAGAGCAGCTGCCTGCCAAAACCCACACCTCAAAACCAGTCACAGAAGCACTTTCAGCAAGAAAACACATCTAATGTAAACTCTATAAACTGCATATAAACTTATTTTGTATGTTTTTAATGAAGAAATTGTCAGCAAAGTGGAAAAGAATGTACATTTTTTAATGATTAGTGTTTTAAATGATGCATTTAACACCTTCCATGATCTCAACAACAACAAAAAAAAACGAATAGAGTATTCAAATGAAGAATATGAAAATAAGACTTTAATAAACAAATAAAATATGAAAAATAAAATACTTAAGAAAAACACATTGACTGATTAATAATTGCTTCTAAATCATTCTGAATCCTCTCTGAACCATGTGTTCTTTTTTTTAATGGCAAGAAGATTATCTAGCTTTTTTATCTAGCTACCCAAGGCTAAATTCCAAATTACTATCCAACTGCTGATCAAGGGCCCTACTTGGCATGTGTGTGTGTGTGACAAGTGATTGTACACCCCTCATTGTCATGAACTGGTGGTGATGGCTCATGGTGATAGCCGTGGGCTGAAGGGGCAGGCATAAACACAGAGGGTTGTGTGAAACGTAACAAGTCTTTTATTTAAACAAACCAAAACATGAACTTTAAACAAAGGATGTTGGCTCACTAATAGGAGCATGACACATGACAACATTAACCAAATCACATGGACAGACTAATATACAAGACAGACAGGAGGATTAGCTAAGCCTAACAGAGACCTAGCCTACTAGCTGTTAGGCTGGATGATAGCTAATCAGACTAGTTGCTAACAGACTAGTAGCCAAAAGGTCTAAGGGATGAACAGACTGGGTACACAGCAGACTAGGTAGGGGGCAGACCTAGCAGGTTAGTATCTAAACAGACTAAGATCTAAACAGACATGGAGACTAGACAAACTAGGAGACTAAGAACTAGGCAGGTTAGCATCATGTAAGTAGCAGGACAGACTGAGAACTAAACATTCTAAAGTGGTACTTACACAAGGGAAACCCAAACAGACTAAAGTACAAACTAATACATTTAACAAAGACAGCTCCACAAAACATATGCCAACTTAAAATAAACACAAACTAAAACAGGACATAACATAACCAAACAAACGCCCACTTAACATAACAATTGCTTGACCCAGTTTCCCAGAACAAACAGCTATTTATAGCATGACTAATGAGCTACCTCGGTTCAGGTGAGCACTCTTATCACCGAGGTGCCTTCTGGGAAACTGAGTCTACAAACAAAAACTACAAAACAAACCAACTCAAAAACAGTGCCATCTAGTGGTGAACCCTCACACTCATAATGCAGTAGTTAACGCTATTTGGGATTCAACCGCAGAACATGTTATCAGAGCCGACATTTGTGGAAATATAACAAGAAACTTGCAAGAACACCTTCATCATTTATTCTCCTTACCTTTAGATTACATAAGAAAACATAAGAAAAACACATTTTACAGAATTTAAAACCAATTTCACTCTTATTAATTACACTAACTGTCGCTTTCCAGTGTCCCCACTCGTGGTTAGTTAGTTGCACCAAGCTTTGAAGGATTTATGTTGAAGGATACTGGTTGTCAGCATGGCTGTGATGTCTTCTGCACTTGGGCTACACCATCGCTATGGCATCATCACAGCACAACAGCACTCCCTCTAGTGTTATATTACTTAATTAGATTGTTAATTAAACCATTTTTATTAAAAATGTGTATTTGCTACTGCCTTTCAATTATGAACATCTTATAAATAAATTTTCACATTTTCACCTTTGTGCACAGCAAAATACAATGGCTTCAAAGCAGCACTTATTAGATATTTCATTTTCTGTGTCAAAACTGTGACCAGGAAACCAGGATTTGTCTTTTGGGAAATATATTTTTTAAATGTCTTTTTTTATGTTAAGCATGACAAGTGAGTGTACCACCACTGGCTCAAGTTTATACAGACCTTGACTCTTCCTTCCTTGAAAAGCACTGCTGACCAGATAATTTCTCACACAGTCTATATAGTTGACAGTGGGGGTGTAATGTTAGGCCCACTACCATTGTGAATAGGTGTGAATATTGGTATACAAGTAAACGTAGTCTAGTTTTAACCATGCGTGTATGACTGTTTCCATGCTCTGATGGTAGTTGATGGAAAATCTTGTAGCGAATGTCAGCCAAGATAATTAATAGTTAATTGATTAACTGGCATTAAGACTTTAATTGTTTTAAAAAGTATTAACCGATAAGGGTAGTTTTGCATGTAGCGGTAACCTTGACAACCCAGCTGCATGCTAATGTAGCTTAGTTGTCCTTACATGATTGCTAATAACAAATTTAAAGAGTCGGATGTCTGCAGATCTTTTTGTGAACAAAAGATTGAACTTCTTACAACCCACGTCACCATCCATCTTTATTTTCATAGAGAGCTCTTTCGAAATAGTGATCGCTGTTTTCCAAAAATGTTCAACCCCTCAACAGCATGAACTGTTGTACATTTGTTAGGGTTTCACAGACGTTTCACGTGCACACCCGATGTGTGCGCTTGGACTAGTTGGACTTTTCACCGATGCGTGTTCGTGCGCAAGAGAGAAAGGCTGAGCGAATCAATGCTCTGAACACAATGAATTAGGAATGAACTAATTTTAAATAATAATAAAATAGACATGAATATGTGGCTGTCAGTGTTGATACAGTGTCATCTGGACACACGTAAATCAGTGTATGGGAAACACTGGATTGTGCCACTAGGCCTGGTGAAATTAAACGCAAACTGAGGGGAAATGTGCATGCGGTTATCATTAATTATTCATGATTCATTGATTGTTAACATGTTCGACTATCAGTTGAGAAAAAAAAATGGGCAAAATTTACAACCCTAAAGAGACAACAGCCCTAAAAATTTAAGGTGTTGACTGTTTTATGGTGTCAGCAGTAGCATGCAAGAAAACATTCCACCTGCCAGAAGTCTTTCAGCAGCACACCGAATATACTGTAGCAGTTAATCAAATTTTTTTTTTAAGTCACACAATTTAAAATGAATTTAAAAAAGGAACACAAAACGTTTTTTTTTTTTTTTTTTTGCCGAACTTTTCCTGATCGAGGTTTCAAATAAGAATTTATTTGCTCAATACAAGCGCATAAATCATTTAAAACACAAACTACACGTGTTCACTTTCCACATATATTGCTTAACGCCAGGTCTCCTGTTTGGGAACAGTTTTTTTTTCTAATAGGGAAAGAGAAGCAGATAAAACAAAGGCAGTAAAGACAATGAGAGAGAGGTATATGCCTTTATGTGCATTCCTGATGTATTCACAAAATTATTAAATTCAATTGAATTTCCATAGCGTCACAAATTATACTCAACCCTGAGGCAAATGCAGTAAAAAAACAAACAAACAAAGAAAAATAAATACATTTGAACGATCATTTAAGTTTAATTGGAGTTTGCATCCTGAAAAAAACATAAGCAATTTAATATAGGTTATGCATTAAACCTGGTCTGACTATCAATATTCTTAAAATCGGGTTGATGTCTGGATTCCTCTCTAACACTGATTTGAAATTGATAGCTCCAATAAACTTTTATTATCATGGGACTGCAGTGAAGAATGAAACAGCTGTCTACAGCTGTAAATGCTTTTTTGATAGCCCTTCCATGTCTGTCTAGGATCCTTATTTTATTACACGTATTACAGTCAATATTCCAAAAAAAAAGTGGTACAGCATCTAAAAGAGGATTTGAGGTTTACTGGGACATACAGGGTTTCTACGAAGGTGTTCAAGTCAAACCGAGACTTTAGATTTTTTTGCAGAATAATAGAACACAGTTATTAAGATTTTAAAACTCCCTTTATTTCTCTATATCATCACTCACTACACTAATGACTTTTCCCAGCATTTCACTAGTAATTGGATACCATCAAGGTACAAAGTTTTCTCAGTATGCTGGAGCCATGGTCAGATTGCCTGCTTCACATCTGAACTGCTGGCCCCCTAGGAACTCATTTGATGTATGAGAGATATGATAATAACTCCCAGCCAAGTACTGAAAAAAAGTACCTGGGAGGCCAGCATTTCAGCAGTGACATAGATGTGAAGTCGGCATGGGTCCAACCATGGCTCAGGCGTACTGAGAAAACTTTCACCCTTGATGGTATCCAAGCATTAGTGAAAAGCTGGGATAAGTGCATTAGTGTAGCAGGGGATACCTTACAGTAAAGAAATCAAGAGATGTTTTTCCCCTTATAACTGTGTTCTGTTATTATGTACTATCAAAAGTCCCGGTTTGACTTGAACGCCACTTTACATGTAAGATTCTCAGTGTGTGTACTTCTTTTCACAGTCACATTGATCGGGAGGTAAACTCATTCTCGCTTTGAGCCTCCCCTTGAGTCATCTCTCTCTCTCTCTCTCTCTCTCTCTCTCTCTCTCTCTCTCTCTTCTCTCTCTCTCTCCCTCCCCCTCTGCTTTCACTTTTTATGATGCCTTTCATGAGTGTAGATTGAAGTCACTTGCAATCATCAGCGATTCTCTATCGAGCATCCCTGGGTTTTTAACACCTTCAGGCTTTTCACAACAATATTTTGTCTCCAAAATATGTCTCCTTAGATTATCTCACACCAGCCATTTTTAGGGATTGATATTGTCTTATATTATACTTCTACTTAATTATAATTATCCTTGCATACTGTGATGTTTTTATCTAAGCATTTTCCATTATTTTCAATACTAAAAATCAATGTCTAAGTGTCAGTATTGAATCATTTTATCATTAGTTTCCCGCTACACTATTTAAAGACATCATTTTTTCAAGTACACAAGCTGAAGTTGCTGAGTAACTGAGAGCGCCCCTCCATACGTCTTAACGATAATAAAATCCTAGTTTGAAGATAGATGGAGATGGATGTAATGTCTGCAACATCATCTGGGAGCTTTTAAAACAGCCTGGATCAGCCTGCCAGGCCGCCTGCCTGACTCGACAGCCGATTGAGTTCACTCTAGCTGCAATATGGAAAATTAGGGTTGGCAACCGTCCCTGATAATACACATCATCCTGTATTAAAATGTATGTTGCTATTTATTCTATATTTTCTTCGCAATGGAGCAGAGAATTATGTGGGCTTGCTATAAGATTGCATGTCTGCATCATGGTTGTTATGGTTACAGAAACTGAACGGCATGGAACGTTTTTGAAAAGTCTTCCACTCACAATAATAATAATAAAGATAATAATAATAGTAATAATAATAATAAAAGTTGACCTTTAAAATTTATTTTACAACATCAAAGGCAACCTGTATCTTATTTCATGGCTAAAGATATCATGCCAATTAGTACACTGCAGAAAGAAGGTTTTTTTTGTTGTTGTTGTTGTTTTTATGTGGATTTGTGCAACATATTAGATGGGCGGAATAATCGATTTAGTTATGAATTGCGTTTTTTGTGTGTGTGTTCCAATAATTTTTTAAATTATTTATTACATTTATAATAGAGATGCATCAGTCAATTAGCTAGTAAAAGGAAATTGGCAGTTTTTCAGCTTGTAATTTCAGTACATTTTTAAAAGTTGCACAAGTTAAAATGCCTCTGTTCTGCCTTTTTCTTCAAACTTTGCGAGTGAACTCTTGAAGTTTGAAATATTTGAAGTGAGAAAATAAATGGTATAAGGAACGGGCCGTGCTGTCCATTTAATTACTCGTGTTCAGTTTAGTTGTGAAGATAATGAATAAAGCGAAGGTATACAACTTGCGAGTTTTATGAAAATGTTTTAAAAGGATAGTTAAAAGGATATCACCTTAGGATATTTGTAAAATTGTGATGAATACAGAACCGCAATATCAATCGAATCGGGGCGTAACGGGTTATTCTTATCCTTAATGTAGTTTGAAAACTTATATGGGTGATGTGCACAAAAATAGTGATGATAATTAAATAGCATTATGGTCATGTGTTAAGTACTGTATATGGACATACATTCTTACACTCTCCCCTTCTCTGTCTCTCTCTCTCTCTCTCTCTCACACACACATACGCACACACCCTGGTTTCCACCTTAAGTCTACAAAGGAGAGGTGGATACTGCAAGACAAACCTATGTGAAATAGGTAGTTTTGATTACTCATATCATGACGCATGTCAGTAAAGCTGGCCTTTGCCTTTATGTGCATTTTTTTTTTTTTTTTTTTTTTTTACTTCAAAACCTTTTTTGGATGTTTATAAGTTCAGGCTGAAGTGCACTGCATAACAATATACTGTAGAACAGAAGTAACTAAAAGTTTACAAGACATGATTACTTTCAGTTATAAAATCAGATGATCTGCCTTCAGAATCTTCCAAGTGGTGTAATTTAGGGATGCATTGTTGTATTAGTTGAACGGTATACATACTAGGGTGTGTCGAGGAGAGATTTAGAAATAGCTTTACTAAAAGACTTGACCCCAGGAGTGGTAGGTCATTATGTCAACAAGAATATTTAAGGCAGGGATATTTTATAGAAAGTCCAAGGGAAATAGGCGACAGCATGACTGTTGGACTGTTGTCTGCCAGAGCGTCTGTCAGATGCCTCAAATGTAAATGCCAGGAATGGCAACAATTATCGTTCAGTGGCGACAAATAAGTCACACATTCAAAACGGTTGATCTGTGAATGTTTTACTTGTCACCGGCACTTAATGTTACCATTCTGGACACTGTATACCTTATATCAATTATGCTTTTTTAAATTAAGAATAAGCGCATACTTCTAACTCTAGACATTTTTTAGTTGATGGTCTTTTTGCTTCTTAGATCTTCTTAGAGAGGGTAAAATAAAACAAATCTATTCCTGCTTTAACACTGGGTGGGATTTATTTGCTCTGTGCCTTTGTACGATTGATCTCTCCCCTCCGGCCAGATTTCACATTAGTAAGCTTGTTTCGTTTAGAGCAGGTGGCAATACAGTATGTATCAGGTTGGGTTGCGAGCTGCCACTAAACACATAAAGTAGAAAGTATGTCTGATATTGATATTTTGGGAACACAGACATTTCAAAAGGAGACACAGTGTTGATGCCGTCTTGTATTAAACATCAGTCCACTTTCATGTTTAGATACGGTTAATTACCTTTCAAATTTGATTCAGATTGTACCCGAGAAAACCGTACCTTGATCAAGTCCCCTTGACGATGTATGGAGTGCTCATAGTACGTACAGTAAATGACTGAACTTTGGGGTCAAGTGTACTGAGATCTGTTCCTGAGATGGCTGTGTGAAAGCTCCTTATAAAATTATATGAAAGATATATTATTTATACAAAGGCATGTGCAGCAGGAAGCCTCAACAGAAGACCTGCTACATCAGCGACAGTTTGGTTAGTTTTTTTATAGACAGGTTTTTTTTTTTTTTTTCCGTACAATGTTTGTGTACAGTATGCTACAATATTTTTAAGTGCTTTGTTCACTACCCTGAATACTTTGCTGGGTCATCATCCAGCTGTTCACCAGTTGCTGAACCCAAATTTATCCTAATGTACATTAAAGGTCACATATTTGACTATTATTTAAGCAAGTTAACACATGTCTCAGAGCTCCCCTAAAGTATGTGTGTGTGTGTTAAAGCCTCCTCAGGTAATGCATATTTTCAGATCTGAAACTCTCTTCATTTCACTCCTCCTTGCAATACGGAATTTCACTGTTTTTATGAAAATCACATCTGGGTCAACACCTGGGTGCATAATTTTTCTCCTACCTCCTAGAACAATGCGAGTTTGTGGACTAGCTACTCTAGGCATAGTCGTGCTAAGCACTTATACTGTGACCAAACCTGATTGTTCCCATCACCACTCCTTAATGGCTCCCAATGGAACTTAATGTTCTGTACCCAAGCACGCTTTTACAACGTCACAAGGAAACTTTTTGAAGTTGTGGTTTTTGTACGTCGTGATACATGACCCTTTCTTCTAATACATGCAGCACAGGTATTTTTATTCATTTGTGATGGATACATTAGAAGATTTTATTAATCCTGGTCCTTTTTTTAATCTACTGCACCACTGCCCAGGATAAAGGTGTTTTCTTATTGTCTGCACAGCTGTTTAGTCCCAATCCTGTGCGTTCTCATTACATTGTGCATTTCTATTAAACATAGCTGTTTTTTTTTTTATTATACAATTTCACCAGGTGTTTCAATGTGATTTCTTTCTTCTTCAAAGCTGATGATTCAGCACTAAGCTTACATGTTTGTCAATGTGTTGAAGGGTTCATAACCCAATTCCAGTAAATTCAAATATCCTTAGTTGATAAAATTTTAAACAAGAGGAAATGCATTTGCTAAAATCCACCACAAGTACATGCCAGCTTATTAATGTTGAATGAACACGTAGCTGAAGCCACTTGTGGGTTTAGATGTAAAGTACCTAAAACCACATATGAAAAACATAAAAAAAAAAATCATCCAGGGTTCAATATGTAATTCAATTTATTATTAATAACATCTGCAATACCACATGCCTGAATTGGAATAAGGTGTATAGATAATGGATGGATAGATGGATGAAATATTTGCAGTAAACACCATATTCAGATAAGAGTAAGCTTTGTGTGCTAAGCAACATACCAAGCGAACAGTAAAACATCCCAAAGACAGAATAATGGCTGTCAAGTTAAATTTATTATTTTTTTTTTTTTTGGTTTAAAAAAAAAGAGCAGTTGCAGGTGTGTATATCAAGATTTTTTAAACATCTTAGCCAATTAGATTCAAAATTAAATATATCCGTTTTATTATTATTATTATTATTATTATTATTATTATTATTATTATTATTATTTTCATTTTAAGTGGTCAAATAATACGGAGTAAGAAATGATTTAGGACTCAAAAGGGTTTTTTGTTGTGTGTAACTGTACATGATAGTTTGTGTGGGTCTGTGTGAATGTGTGTGTTACAGAAAGCGTTGCCTTAGGCTAGTTCAGGTGTCTTGGAGGATGTATAGAACAAAGCTCTAGTACAGAGGTTAAATAGCTGTCACACACACACACACACACACACAGCACACACACAGAGCGCTCAGTGGGCCTGTCCTGAGCAGGGGTGTGTCTCCTGCCGTTTAGCCGCCTGTGCAGTCCTACAGCTGCTTTTCAGCCACTGACAGTCAAACAGAAGAAAACACACGGGTAAGTTTTTTGACATACAGTACCTACGGTATAGATAACAGAGACTGACATAAGTATGGATTAAATGATGATGATAATTGTGTCTACAGAGCTTGTAGGTTTTAATGCTGAAAGCGTGTTTAAATAGTTCACGGGTACATGGTAATAGTTCACGAGTAGAAAGAGGAATGTGATCACACCCATTTTCTACAAGTTGCTGGCTGTTTGACTTTATAACTCCTATCCCTCTGGGGAAAATCTTTAAGCTTCCAAGAGAAAGAAAGTACTTTTGATTGTAGCAGTTATGTAATAGTGTTAGTTGCTTCTGACAATTGATGTTAGACATGATGTGCTGTGAAACGTAGGTTTATTGATCAAGTCCCTTATTAAGGGACATGTAGCAATTCCTTGTATTCACACAAACACAAACAAGAAAAACAGATAAAGAGAATATTTGGGTGTCGCAGCATTTTGATCAGATGAAATAGCACAGAAATCGTGTGATTGCGAATGAATAGTGATGGAATTACTGAAATGTAGCTGAGAAAATAGAAACTATGTCCTTTAATAAATGTGAAGGTAACAAAATGAATTCACTGTCATAGTTTTCTCTCTTATGTGTTGTTGTTGAAATTTTCCCCATTTCAGGAATAAACGGATGAAATCATGTGATACAGCAGCAAAACGCTCAAGGGTTTCCCTCCTCCTAGCCAGACAGAAAAGAGAGATTGTGTGTGTGTGTGTGTGTGTGTGTGTGTGTGTGTGTGTGTGTGTGTGTGTGTGAGTGCATGAGTTTTATGATTGACCCATTTAACTGCTAGCGCTTGTGTGTTTTAGACCAATTATTAGGCCAACTGTTGTCATACTGTTCTATTATAGCATTATTTCGCCTTTCAGTAATTAGAGCATTAATAGAGTTTAATCTGTTAAGTCATTTGTAAATGATATAACCATTCAGAGGAGGGGAATTTAGGCCATGTTTCCTCCTTTGACTGAAAAAAGAGTCAGTACTGTAGTCAGACTGTATTTTTTTTATCGAATACTACTTAAATTAATGGCTGTGTTACATACTTTTCTGTAGCAAACGTCTGATAAAAGTGATTTCTATGCAGGGCTAGGAAGTCTGAGAAAGTATATCACTAATCTACAGATTCATACTCAGATCTCTCTTTTTATCAAGGAAAGTGCAAGAACAGCACTAGCGTTGTGTGTTAGGATTGTAGATGTAGTGAAACATACCCCGTCTGAACAGTTAAAATACTGAAGTTAATGGTCCATGAATGGATTATTCAAATGAGATATTTTCGAAGACATAATAAAGATTTGCCTTAGATCTGTCTTATGCATTGGAGCTTTGCACACACACATACTCTGAGAATTTAGTTAAGATCTATGAATAGTTTAATTTAAAGGTAATTGAGCTAATTGAGGCATTAAGGCCAGATGGTGAGATGTTTACTTGGTACTATTTTTACAGCTTTGTCAGTGACTAATAAGATAAAGTAACTTGAACAGTCTCCCTTATTGGTTGCGTTTTGAGATGTACAAGATGCATGGTAATTTTTTATATAAAAGTTGCATTGTTTTTTTTTTTTTTTTTTTTTTTTCAATCAGTCATTGACCAATTCTGTGTTGTTGATCTGTGACGTTTGATTTTTAAGGATTAATCTTCCATGTTTTTTTTTTTTTGTTTGTTTTTTTAAAGAAGATCCTGTTCACCGTGTGAAACTGTATTTCTCTGTGGTGCATGTCTGACCATCAATACGCTCTTCTTATTCTTACGGCAGCTGGCATCAATTGCATTTCCTGCCTCTGAGTACACCACTCTCATGGTAGCAGAATAAACAGGTACAGGAGCGAGCGGGAGTACTAGTTAATTCATCATGGATGGCATCGTTCTCACAGATTTTTTAAATTGTGTGGGCAAATATATTTGGCCAGCCTGCCTAAGTACACTCTATGAGATCATAGCTTTGCTTGTTAATTAAAACAGTAAGGAAACATGAATACAAAATGGTCTGTTAACGTATATTTATAAATATATTCATGATTCAGAATCAGAAATAGTTTTGTCTGACAATTTAAATACAGACAGTCCATTAATTGCCATTGTCAACTAATCATTAACCCGTATATAATCACAGGAAATGAAAACATCTATAAAAGGAGACTTTACGTTCTTACCTTCAGACAGTGTCGATACATTAGATACATCCTTAGCATAGTTGTCTGACAAAGCCTGGCAAAGGTCATAATAGGATTTTGTTGAACTGCAACCCTCCTGATTTGTCTAAATGTCACTCTCATGTTGCATTTAAACAAATGCCTAGCTTAATGAAAAAGAAAAGTCTGAAATTGCTTTTCGATCACCTAAACCATGCTGTCTGAGATCATTGGTGCAACTCAGTTTAAACAAATGTGCAGTTAAATCAAATGCAGTGCATCTTAAAGATATATCGAAGGATGTGACTCTGGCCTTCTCAGAAGCAATCTGTGTCACGTCTCCTAACATTAACCATTTAATCTTTAAATGCCAAAGGATCCCTTAGGTCTGCTGTCTGGTTTTATTGAGTTACCGTTTAAGGTCAGCTGTTATGTTATTTAGTGTGTGCTTGTATGTATGTATGTGTGTCTCTGAATGCATGTAATTAGATGTGATATTGTCCATTTTCCTCTTATGCGGGAAGGAGCAGCTGGTCAGAGACACATGTCAGAGGTAGCGCATTTCTAATAACATTCAGTGAACTGGATTAAAACTCTCGTAAAATGCTATTCATGCCAAATGCTAGCTGTAAATTTCCAGTCTTAAGTTTATTTTGACAGACTTAAGGAGACTGTGAAGAATATGGGTATTTAATATAGTAGGAAAATGTTTGTGTTTGTGGAAATAGAAATTACTTAGTTAAAGAGAAAATATTATATGCTGCTACTGTCCAAGCAGAAAGACTGGAAAGCTGGAATGGGCAGGATTAGTCCAAAGTGTCTGATAATGTAGGTGTGATTGGTCAAGAATGTCCGAGTGGTGCAGTGGTAAAGTGCTCGCCTTATCATCCAGAGATCACGAGTTTGATTCCCTGCAGCCGGAGGCCTAAAGAGAGCTTATTGGCCGAGCTCTCTCAGACTAGAGGGATGTGAGGTACTTAGTGCGCCCACATTAATCTACAGCCAATCAGGGGCGTCTGTGAGCTCCGGAAAGAACGGACAGCGCTGTCCTCCGAGTGTGTTACGCTGTGAGCGAGGAGTTCTAAAAGATGCGGTCGGCTGGCATCACGTGGTTCGGAGGAAACACGTGACAGTCTTCGGCCCTCCCGGATGAGTGGTGGTAGTAGCCTTAAAGTGGGAGCCCCCTAGTGGCTGGGAGGAATTGGAAACGACTAAATTAAGGAGAAAAAAAAGTGTCATCAGATATGGCTAAGACTAGTAATTCTTTGAACATTATCAGAAGGCATAAGATCACTACGGAGGCCTCTATAGTGGACGAGATTGGTCAGGAGCGTCCACAGTAGTGAATGAGATTGGGCAGGAGCGTCCATTGAAATTGGTCAAGGGTGTCATCGGAAATGGGCAAGATTGGTAAAGAGTTTTTATAGAAATGGGCGGGATTGGTCAAAAGTCACTGTATCAAGAGTGTAGAATTGGGCGAAATTGGTCAAGAGTATCCACGGAAGTGGGTGAGTTTGGTCAGGCGTGTCCATAGATGTGGGTGGCATTGGTCAAAAGTGCCCACTAGGAGTGTAACAGTACGCACATTCAAATTTGCATTGTTCAGTATATGATGTTTGGAAGTCAGTGATGAACAGTATTTTAAACAGAATTTAGCATTACATCCTAAGCGCTAAATTCCGGGTGGAATTACATTATTTCAGACTTTGGTGCGTTTTAATTTTATGCGTTTGTGGGAAACTGAATGTTTGGGTTGTGTTAGCAACATGCCAGGCTAATTTAAAAATTATTATTTTTTAATGTTAACTTATATTTTCTTCCTTCAGTATAGTCAATGTTTTAGATTTAACACACAAATATGTCTATATGGTGATTCGTCCTAAGCAAATACTTGTATTTTCAGTCATATGAAAGTAAGACATTTAAATTTGTTTCAGCCATGTCGATTTGTACTCTCTGTAAAATAAAAAATAGTAGCAGCAGCAAATAGTACAACAAACGTACATTTAAAAAAAAAAATCACATATTTAAAGGAACCAGTTTTTACAATTTGCTTTAGATAGTGCTGTTAGATTTCTCAAACAACTTGGATCCCTAGATATTGGTATTTTTCCCCTTTTTTAAGAAAGGGAGGGATGCGCCTTTACGTTCATTCCTTCTGGTACATTAACTGGTTGGTATCATTACAAACCCAACGCGCATATTGACCATGTATCGGGTATTGAGTAACTCATTTGCATAATTGGTACAAATTGAGTGTAGCCATTGTTTGCATTAGCATTTTTGGAGTTAAATTGTTTCTTTTAAGCTTTTGTTTCCTCTCGCTGCTTGGTTCCTGTGTAACATCGATCGCTCACAGCATTGTTAACCTTTCTCCCCCTCCTCAGCCTTCCCCACTACAGATGTCTCCTCAGCTCCTGTAGAGATTGTCAGAGACCCAACTGTGTGTATGTGTGTGTATGTGTGTGTGTGTGTGTGTGTGTGTGTCTGTGCTCGCAAGTGAGCGTGAGGAGGAAGAATGCCACAGTATTTCATAAATGGAAAGGTTATAAGGCTTG
>JAAGKR010000540.1:137502-189610 GCA_011419295.1 Clarias macrocephalus | reverse complement strand
GGAAATTGGTAATATTGGTAATCTGCATAACCGGCTTATCCGCATTTACATTACTTCACTGGGGAAAAATGAGTTTTGCAATACGAAGAATCTCGTCTAAGGATCAGATTAAATATGTATGCAGATTTGCCACTGTAAATTGACAACCCAAACTATGGCTTAATACAAAGCAGACAAACACAATAGAACATCAGCCAATAACATGATGAGGTGAAGACAAGACTCCAATAACAAAATAAAAAGCACTTGGAGAACAATGAACGCTGTCTGCCCAGAGAAAGACTTCATGACGGATGGCATTGTAAATATGATGGTAGCTGCTTCGATCAGCACAAGCTAATCAGAAGAATTTCTTCCCTTTCAGGCCTGACCTCGTGGATATGAGCAAAGTATCAACACAGACTAGCAGATCAAACCTGGAGCAAGCATTCAATGTTGCTGAGCAGCTGGGTGTGGCTCGGCTGCTGGATCCGGAGGGTAAGTCTCATAGACGCAGGTGTCCATTATGGTCTTTCCATAGTGCATGAGCGATCTCTGTAGTCAGCTGATTGTTAAGCTTGTCATTATGAAACATTTACACTTTACAGATTCCACATCTACTTTTCTAAATGACCAGTTAGGATTTCAATTATGAAAATCGAGGGCCATTTTCCTCTAGTCTTAGAGGGCCACTAGTCTAATTTTAGTCTAGTCTAAGAGGGCCACTCTTTTAGTCTATTACAGAACCATAGTCTCATTTTGGATGCAGCTTTTGCACTAATTTCTCTCTCGTACCCCACAGACGTGGACGTCACATCTCCGGACGAGAAGTCCGTCATTACCTATGTATCGACATTATATGATGTCTTCCCTAAAGTACCAGAGGGTCTCGAGGGCATCAGCGCAAATGTGAGTAAAGAGTAGAATGATTTACTGTCCAATCATTTGCGGAGCATTTGTTATAGAAAAGAAGCATGGAAGTTTCTATCATTTACAGCAATAAATCAATACACGTCCAGTATTTATTATTCTTATTATTGTTGTTACAAAAAAATCCTGAATTACTTCACTTTTTTATGTAGGATGTCGATGTTAAATGGGTGGAATACCAGAATATGATCAATTACCTCAACCAATGGATCAAACATAATGTGTCTGTCATGTCGGACAGAAACTTTCCCAGCAACCCCGTGGAACTTAAGGTAAAACACCACATACTGTATCCTGCTGCAACAAATCACAAATAGAGAGAAGATAAATTATCCTTTGTGCAGCCTGTAGGATTTTCAGGATGTCTGTAGAAGTTAACGAGTTAAATGTGGATTAGATTTATTTGAATGATACTCCAAATAAGGTGTATCGGGAACCTGCAATTTTTTTGTGTTCAGTACCTGGTGAGGTTTGAGGTGTAACTGGCTCTCGTTCGATGCTGTACGAAAGCCTGAGGCATTGTGCCAGCTTACTCTGAGAACATGTAGCGTCCCTCTGATGTTAACGAGTATTAAAGCTTGACTAAATTTCATTACGGCTCAGCCTCTGCTCAGACAAGTGTGTAGGTGATAAGAGCTCTCCTGTACCCTTCAAAATATCAGCTAAAATTGTGTTTTTTTAGATTTCTTTAAAAAAGAATGAAGAAGAAAGAATTTGTTTTTTGTTTTCTTGTGTAAAAAAGCTGGTCGTTTTTTCCTTTCCAGGCACTTTATTTGCAATACCTGCACTTCAAGGAGAGTGAAATCCCACTCAAGGAGAATGAAAAGACCAAAATAAAGCATCTCTATAAAATGTTAGAGGTTGGTATGCTTCAGAATACTCCATGTACAGTACATGTTCTGATTTTGTTGAAGATCTCTCGAAGATGTCTTAAGATGCGCTGTAAATGATGCAGGTGTGGATCGAGTTTGGTCGCATTCACCTGCCGGAGGGTTACCACCCTAACGATGTGGAGAAGGAGTGGGGAAAGCTGATCGTGGCCATGCTTGAGAGAGAGAAGAGCCTAAGGCCTGAGGTTGACAGGTATGAATCTGTGCTTTATTTTCTTCATCGCTAGACCTTATCGATGGCTCTCGGGTTCGGGGAAAGTATTCATAGAACTTTTTGGAGAAAGGCAAAACAAGACTCCCGGCACTGAAATTATAAATGAAGTTTATTTCGGGAATTTCGCCATTGTACTGTCATTATGAAATAGAACTCAATCTGCAAAATGCACTGAGAACACCTGGAATATCTTACATTGCAAATTATACATGGTGATAAATGTCTTTCCTCGCTTTCTTCTTTTAATTGTACGCCCTAAGGTACAGTATTTGCTTGCAAATACAGCTCTGTTATTGAACAAGCTGGGAGTGGTTTGTTTACATGATAGATCTGGATAGTGGTTTGCAGTTTGTGACTCATATCAGAGGAAATCTAAGTCATATTTAGAGGCGGCACTGTGTTGGGTCTTGTTCAGGACCTCCACTGTTGATATTTTTATGGACACTAAGCTTCATAATGATATGTCTGCTGTCCAGTTAAAACAGCCAAATAAACCTATTGAGGGAGATGGGTGGAAAAGGTGGGTGTGTCAGATTTGGTATTACATTCCACGCTCTTTGAAACTAACCGTAAGAGTCTGGACATGCAGCGACTCATCTGTCTGAGAAGAATGTTAGGTGTTTTTCACCAGAGGGAAATATGATTGGGGGGCTGGCTTTTCTGCTGGAGCATGTGAGCTTATAAATGCCAGCGGATAGAGCGCTGTGCCAGCAGAAGGGTAGCGCTGTGAGGATTATGTCTCGGATGGTGGTGTTGTAGACACTGTTTCTTTTGGGTGGCCAGGATATCATGAATAGCAACGTGGTATATCGGAGTAGTGGGGGGTCATCCATGAGCAACAGCACTCTGACAAGCCTCGGCTCGGCTGAGAACTTGCTGTCTGGAGCACAGGAGCCGTTCTCCAGCACTCCGTTCTATCTTAACAACCACTCGGTGTATGGGGGAAGGTGAGGGTACTGCTGGGCACTGCTTCTTAAGCAAATGGCAGTCTGTGATATTGGCTTTGCATGCAGCTAAATGTATTGTCATATTTTTTATTGTAGACTTGAAATGCTGCAGCAAATCGCAGACAGAGTTAAGCGAGACTGTGTGGCTGGAGAAGACAAATTATCCTTGGCACGGGCATCTCTGCAATCTGTAAGTATAGGCTAGAGTCAGAACATCTATGAAATCTGTCTTTCTGCATAGGAAGTTAACAGAGCTTTATCCTGTTGTTGTTTTCTTCAGGATATAAAAAGGTTTGAATCTGGGATCCAGTTGCAGAATGAGCCTGAAATTGCAGGATACCTGCTGGAGTGTGAGAATCTGTTGAGGCAGCAAGTGGTTGACATCCAGATTTTACTGGATGGGAAGTTCTACTTGGCAGATCAACTTGTTCAAAGGTGAGAGACCCATTTCTTGAGTCTGTTGCTAAATTTTAAAGCTGCAATTGTTGGCATTTTTTACACGATTAAATATGTCTGTACTCGGTTTTGTTAAAGGGTATCCAAGCTTCGTGATGACCTCCTGACACTCAGAACAGAATGCTCCTCGGTCTACAGCAAGGGACGCAGTCTGAGCACGGAACAGACCAAGATGATGATCTCTGGCATCACACAGAGTTTGAACTCCGGCTTCTCTCAGAACCTGAATGTGGGGCTAAGTCCTGCCCTCACACCAGGCTCTGCTCTTTCCTCCAGCTTTACCCCTGCCATGACACCAGTGCTGACACCAGCCGTGACTCCAGGATTAACTCCGGCACTAACACCGGCCATGACCCCAGGATTGACCCCTGGACTGATACCTGGCTTGCAGCCTGCGCTGAGGGTTGTCGGAGGGTCCATGGAGCCAGGGGTCCTTCAGCACATGAAACACATGCAGATCCGCAAGCCGATGCTTAAAGCTTCGTTAGTTGACCCCAGCTTGTCTGAGGAAGAGGTCAATATGAAGTTTGTTCAAGACTTGCTTAACTGGGTGGATGAGATGCAGGTGAGAATGCTGTTTGGTGAATTATTTTTGTCTGGAGATATTTCTAATGATTGATGTTTATGGAAACAAGTGGTGTTTTATTTATTTATTTTTTTAATTAAATTTTTTTTTTTACACTTTTAAGGTTCAACTCGATCAAGGCGAATGGGGATCTGATCTACCAAGTGTTGAGTCTCATTTAGAAAATCACAGAAATGTTCACAAAGCTATTGAAGACTTCCAGATGAGCATCAAGGAAGCAAAAATGAGTGAGGTGGGTTTCAATTTTAATGAAGTTCATGGTGCTGCTGTTTAAAGCAATCCAAATTGCTTGGAATATAAAATGCTTGTCTTTTTTTTTTTTTTTTTAAGATTCAGATGACTCATCCACTGAAACAAAGTTACTCAGACAAGCTGGACCTTTTAGAAAGCCAGTATGGGAGACTACTTGTGCGTATGATGCTATTAAAACCTGAACTTACTACCAAGACTACCATTATGAATTGGGTTTCCTTTAATTTGCCATGATTATTTTGTTTTCAGAACTTTTCTAAAGAGAGACAGAAACACCTGGAGAGCCTCCATAGCTTTGTGTCACATGCCACCCAAGAGTTAATTTGGCTTAATGAGAAAGAGGAAGAGGAGGTCGCCTTTGACTGGAGTGATCGCAATAGCAGTATCTCCAGGAAGAAGGATTACCATGCTGTGAGTCCACCTGGTCTCTATCATGAACTGTTTTCTTCTTTTTCTCTTCTTTTTCTCTAGCTAGTCAGCCTCTGTCAATTTAATAGGTTGCAGTGGGTTTTATATAATACTGTACACTTAATGGTGTAGGCTCCACCATGAGCCCATGCATTTGTGCCAGTATAGTTTAAAACATGCCAGAAGGCATAAAATGGTAGTAATTTGCCTCACCCTGCTCCACCACAGGACCTGATGAGAGAGCTGGATGAGAAGGAGGGGGCAATCAAGTCAGTACAGGACCAAGCCGACATCCTTTTACAACAGAATCATCCAGCTAGGCTTACTATAGAGGTAAAGCACAACTGTATGTTTTGAAAATTTAATTCACATCAGAATGGATTGTTACAAAAAATTAAATAATTTGTCTACTGGCTTGTTTTTTCCCCCTTAGGCATACAAGGCAGCAATGCAAACACAATGGAGCTGGATCCTGCAGCTCTGCTACTGTGTGGAGCAACACCTGAAAGAGAATGTGACTTACATTGAGGTAGGTTAGAGTCTATTTTGTGTTTAACAACTCGATATTTTTCCAACTTGTCTGACTGAGCCTGTGCTTTTCTAACAGTTTTTCAACGATGCCAAAGAGTCTATGGACTACCTTAAAAGTCTTCAGGATTCAATTACAAGGAAGTATGGGTGTGACCGTACCAGCAGTCTGCATAGACTGGAGGATCTCATTCAGGAGTCTATGGTTAGGAATCTGACAAAAACACTACACTATGTGTCATTAGTCATCACCAGTAACTTTCTTACCTGATATGTTATGTTTGTCACGGTAGGAAGAAAAAGAGCAGCTTCTTCAGTACCGCACCACTGTGGCTGGCTTGGTGGGTCGAGCCAAGTCTGTTGTCCAACTCAAGCCCCGCAACCCAGAGAACCCTGTCCGAACATCCCTACCTGTCAAGGCCATCTGTGACTACCGGCAGATTGAGGTGAGATTGAGATTGAAAGTCCCTTAAAAAACATGTTTCTGATATTAATTAATTTGTTTATTAAATAATTAGTTTCTAAATCCAATGTCTTGGCTAAATCCCATTTCCGATTATAGATCACTATCTACAAAGATGACGAGTGTGTGCTGGCTAATAACTCTCACAGAGCAAAATGGAAGGTGATCAGCCCTTCAGGGAACGAGGCCATGGTGCCTTCTGTCTGCTTTACTGTCCCTCCGCCCAATAAGGAGGCAGCTGAGATGGCCAGCAGGTGAGCACCATTATCAAATCTTTTCATTCCCTTTAAAAACCTCAATGCTCCTGCACCACTCCCCATTAACCACAGTATCAGTTTCCCTGCTTGTACAGGCAACACAATGCTCTGCCCTGCCTGTAACCTCATCTGGCTTTTGAACATGAATAGGTTTCGTGACTATGTCTAAGCATTTCGTATCTTTGCGTTTTTTTCCCCCTTTTGATCAGAATTGAGCAGCTGTATCAGAAAGTCCTCGCTCTCTGGCACCGCTCTCACGTGAACATGAAGAGTGTGGTGTCCTGGCATTATCTCATGATGGATATCCGCAACATTCGCAAAAGCACCGTTGCCTCTGTAAGCATTTTTGCCACCATGAATTGTCTGAATTATCTTGTTCAAATAAGTGAAAAAATAAAAGATTACATGCATGCCAAGCTCTGATCTAACTTCATCACCAGAAGGCATGATGCATCAACATGCCGTTTATTAAATTAAAAAACCACAGCCTGTCAGGGCAGGTCTGCTTAACAACTTTTTTTTTCTCTTTTTGCTCTTTGTGGTAGCCAGAATTAACTTGGCATAAACTGTTCTCCTCAGATTAAGACTACATTGCCCGGCGAGCACCAGCAGGTCCTGAGCAGCTTGCAGTCCCACTTTGAGGAGTTCCTGGAGGACAGCGAGGAATCGGAGGTCTTCACAGTGGCAGACTGCTCTCAGCTAGAAAGAGAGGTGCTGGGTTCGAAAGAGTACTATGAAGAATTGCTTAAGTCTGCAGAGAGAGGTAAGCCACTTAAAACAAATTACCCCATCATGCACTATTAAGCCTCTTGGATAGAAAACTAAAATCTTGCAGAACTATTGTTTATCCAGTTTTGAACTATTCTATTAAGACTGTGGTCTACATAATGCATTACTTTCAAATCATGATTTAGAGCATAATGAAAAAAAAAACATTTATTAGAGTGAATACGTTTTTTCCATGAGTAGTTTAAAAAATATCACCACTTTGACTGGCACTTCTTCATGCGGTCAACAGAGGAACACGAGGAATCAGTGTACAACCTGTTCATATCTGAGGTGCGTAACTTTCGGATGCGGGTGGAAGCACACGAGGAGCAACTCATTCGTCAGATCCGGTCCCCTCTCGAGCGAGATGAACCGAAGGCCATTATGCAGCGCATCATTGACCAGGAGGTACGTTTTCTCAACAGGCCGGGTTTCTCACGCTCAACCATGCAACTCAACTATTAGCACTGATTGAGGTCTTCTCTGTCTGGTTCTTTTCACACCCACAGAGGAAGAAGGCCGAGTTAGACCGGTTGAACGAGGATCTCGAGGTGCTAAGGGATAAATGTGAGGTGTTCCTCAGACAGGCGGCTAACTCTCCTTCGGTGCCCACGCTGTCCTCTGAACTCAATGTGCTCACGCAGAGCATGGCTCAGGTCTACTCCATGTGCTCCATTTACCTGGAAAAGTGAGTGTCATCTACTGGTGTGATCAGAAGGAGTGTTTGACAGTTTTAGACTGGCTGAGTTCTAAATTGCTAACTCATCTTAGGTTGAAGACAGTGAGTCTGGTGGTAAAACATAGCCAGGGCGCCGAGGCTTTGGTCAAGCTGTACGAAGGCAAACTATGCGAGGAAGATTCCGTCAACGGTGACATTAGATCCATTGACGCAGTTATGAGCACTCTCAAGGTAAGCAGTCCAAACAAATATGTCTTTGCAGCATGTTTGTTTACAGTTGCCTTTGTTTCATTTTCAATGTTGATGTTTTCAGCAATGGAGGTCTGAGATAGATGAAAGACGAGATGTCTTCCATGACCTGGAGGACGAACTGCAGAAAGCCAGATCCATCAGTGATCGTATGTTCAAAACCCATAACGAGAGGGACTTTGACCTTGACTGGCACAAGGAGAAGGCTGAGCAGCTTGTAGAGAGATGGAGGAATGTCCACTCCCAAATTGAAAACAGGTCAGTAAGGCTAATAAGTAAAAATTTGAATATTCCGTGCAGTGACTTTGCCACCTAATTTGTCTGATGGAAATATTTGATGTTCAAATTCGTGTACATTTGTCAGACTTCGAGACCTGGAAAGCATGAGCAAGTCTTTGAAATACTATAAGGATGCGTACAGTAACCTTGATGAGTGGAGCAGAGAGATGGAGACCAATCAGCTGAAAACACAAGAGAACCAGCCTGAGGACAGCAAAGCTTTGGCTGAGTTGCTAAACCAACAGAAGGTAAGAAATCCATCTTTTTATTATGTAAACAGCGTCCTCTGTTAATTGATTTTATTCACATTTTTTAATATTTTGTCATATTCCTGTCTTTTAGGTGCTCGTTGCAGAAATTGAACGTAAGCAAAGTAAGATTGATGAGTGTCAGAAGTACTCAGAGCAGTACTCAGCTGGAGTAAAAGTAAGACAGGCTTCTAAATCTAAGGCTTCTAAGGTTATTGAACCTTATGGTGAACTAGGGAAATGCGGCATCATGTTGTTCTCTGCTTCCAGGATTACGAGCTTCAACTGATGACCTACAGGGCCATGGTGGACTCTCAGCACAAGTCTCCAGTTAAGAGGAGGAGGATGCAGAGCTCATCAGATACCATTCAGCAGGAGGTGAGAGAGAACAGTCATGATAAATGTAGTCAGCAATATCAAGGTGTCGTTAAATAGCAAAACAACGATCGGACCTTACTCATGTTGTGCATTTTCATTTCTTTTTTCGTTTCTTTTAGTTCATGGACCTCCGCACTCGCTACACAGCGCTGGTTACTCTTATGACGCAGTACGTGAAGTTTGCTAGTGAGACTTTGAAGAGGGCAGAAGAAGATGAGGTAGGTCATTCATATGACTGTGTCGATTTTTACTATTAAAATAGCCTTTTGTTCAAGTACATGCTATATGGAATGTTTTCGGTGTGCTGGCTTTGCAGGTTATATTCAAGTATAATCTTGAATATAATGAAATGCTTGGTGTAGAAATTGTTAGAGCTGCATATATGTTCTGCAACAGGTGCTTTTGATAACTGTGTATTTGGTTTTGGGTATGGTATACCTTCTGCCATTTTGCAAACACCTTTTAGTGTGCTGAGAATGTTGTGTGTAGTTTGAAAACACAATTTGTCCTAGTTGACACTCTAAGTGTTTTGCTTCTTCACAGGCAGAATAAAGCAAACAGCTCCCTTTTACACTTTCTTTAAATTCAAACACTGCTTTTTAATACAAAATATTCATTATTTTGTATTGTTGAAGGTGGAGGGGCATTTTGATGCTTGGGTTGGTAAGTGTGCCAGAGCTCTTCCTTAAGCCACATTTTCCTTCTCTAGTCAAGAATTGGAAGGTAATTTTACCTTTAATTGCAGAGGAGGACATGTATGGACAAAGCTGAATATAGGAGCTGGTTGGATAGTACAGAGCTGCAGAAGGTGGCAAGCGAAGAGGAGATCGCCAGGCTCAGACGGCAGGTACTGGAACTGGAGGCCTCCTTATCCGACAGACAACAGCAGCTGGACATTCTGGGAGGAGAAATAGAGATGCAGAAAAAGTGTATTGAGGAACTGAATGTACAGAAATCTAAGGCAGAGTATGAAGCGCAACAATACCGTGTTGAACTAGAGAGTGCTATTAGATCCAAAGCTGCCACTGAACAAGAGTTAAAAAATTCTCGTCAGTTAATTCAACAGGCAGAGGCCAAACAGCAGTCCCTGGAGGAGAGTCTACGTGTGCTAAGGAAGAACATAGAGGACAGCACTTTGGCACGTAGAAAACTGGAAGATCACTTGCGACGCAAGGACAACGATGTCCAAGGTCTGGAGGAGCACAGGCGTTCATTGGAGAGGGAGCTGAAAGCCAAGGAAGGCGCTGAAGCAAATCTCCTGAGTCAGGTTAGGACCATGGAAATAGATCTGGCTCAAAAGTCTGAATCTATACTAGTGCATGGGGAATCACGAAAGGACATTATACAGAAATCCACCATCTCCATCTCTGCACCAGAAGCAGAGGCCCTGAAGTTCAAAGTGGATGAACTCACGATGGGCAAAATGAAAGCTGAAACTGAGATCAAGACATTGAAGTCTGAGCTGAACTCAGTGCTCATGCAGAAGAATATGGTTGACGAAAAAGCACAACGGTTCAAAGAGCTCCTGGATGACGCAAACAACAGGCTGATGAAGCTTCAGGTGGAAATGGAGTCAGATAGAAGCGGCATCAGACAGAAATCGGACGAACTGAGGCAGGAAGCCTCTGAACTTAGGAAATCTGTCTATATATATCAAGAACAAGTTAAGTCCCTTCAGCGAGACAAATCTTCGCTAGAGCACAGAGTTCTGTTTCATAAAACAGAGGTTGATGGATTAAAGGAACAACTTAAGATCAGTCAAGGGAAGCTTCTTCAGTGGAGTACCAGTGAACAAGAGACTTGTCAGAAAGTGAGGAGTCTAGAAGAAGAGATTTCAACAAAACAGGTTGAAGGAGAACAGATAAAATTTAAAGTAAATGAACTAAACAGAATGAATCAGATGTTGGAGGGTGATGTCAGGCATCTGAGGGTAAGTATTGAGTCATTCCAGCAAGAAAAATCACATTTTGAGCAAAAGATAAAAACCTTGAAAAGTGAGTCTGAGAACCTTAAGGAGCAACTGCAGAAAGCCAAAGAAGAAGTGAACATTAAGGCAAGAGTAGAAAAGGATTTGCAGCTAAAGATAAAAAACCTTGAACTAGAACTTCAGAAAAGTGATGTTCAAGTGACACAACTTACGAAGAAAGTAGACGATTTAAGAAGAACCATTTTGGACAATGACCGGTCTGTAAAGAATCTGAATGCTGAACTTGACAAAGCTCATATGGACATTGGCAGCAAAGATCAGCAAATCAGCATATTTAAATCACAAGCGGAGAGTGCAAAATCTCAGTTAAAAATAATTGAAGAAGAACTTCTAAAAAAAACCCAGACATCTCATGAGCTTCAGTTAAAACTTCGTGACTACAATGAGGAAGTGAACAAAACTTCAGAGTTTCAGCAGAAAGTCAAAACTCTCAATGCAACCATTACAAATTATGAAACCGAAATCAGAAATCTGAAAGCGGAGCTGACATCCATGTCTTTGGAGAAGAATTTATCCAATCAAAAGGTTCAGGAGCATAAAGTGGAGATTAACAACTTGAACATGGCATTACAAAAGTCCAAGGCTGAGGCACAGAAGGAATCCACAGAGGGTAAGAAGAACATGGCCAAGTTGAGAGAGCTTGAGAATGAACTTGTACGATGCAGACAAACCATAAGCAGGGTGAGCGGCACTTCTGAAAAGGCTACGGTCAACCTTAAACTGGACATCTCTACTCTTCAGCGGGAAAAGCAAGCTGCTGACCAAAAGTTGCAAGCTTTGAAGACTGAATTTGATGAGCTTAGTTTGACGCTCAAAAAGACAAAAGATGAGTTGTTCAGAGTGACACAGGAAGGGAAACTAAATCAGTCGAAAGCCAAGGAGCTCGAGACAGAACTGCAGAAAAACAGGTTGATCATTAAAGAAATTAACTCTAATTCTGACAAGTATGCAGCAAACCTACAACAGGAACGTTCTAACCTTCTTAAAGAAAAAGGTACGGCAGATGACAAGGTCATGAGTCTGACCACTGAAATTTCACAGTTAAAAATTAAGCTGAACCAGACTCAAGAAGATCTGATGCAAAAGCAGAAGGAAACCTCAGCTGCCAAACTGAGATCCCAAATGTTGGAGGACCAGTTGGAAAATTGTAAAAGAATGCTTGAGGACCTGAAAGGGAAGCTTGAATTGCAGAAGAAGGGCTACGAGACACAGTTGCAGTTAGTGCAGAATGAGATGGAACAAAAACTGGCATTGCAGGAGTCTCGCATGAAACTAGAATATGACAGAAAATCAAAGGAACGTTTGCAAAGCACTGAGTCAATCGAACGAGACAACCAGCAACTCCTGCAAGAAATTGAGAAGCTGAAAACTTTGCATTTAAATGCCATGAAAGCTAAACAGGAAGCTCAAAAACAACTTGACAGTGTGAACTCTCAACTGGAGCAAACCAGAAAACAAAAAGGATCTTTGGACCTTGAATTGCTCAAAGCAAAATCTAAGATTACAGAGCTAGAAACCGAGAAAATCCGAGTGAAATCCAGTATATCGCAACTCGACAACATTCGCAAAGAGAACACTGAAGAAACTTCAAAACTTAAAAAAATGTTGACTGAGACTAAACAGAAATTAATGATGGCAGAAAATGAAGCAAGATCCTCGAAGGACCAGATTGCTTCCTACATAAAAGAAGTGAAATCTTTACAGGAGAAGAACTTAAAGCTTGAAGTGACTTATACCTCAGAGATAAAACGTCTGAAAGAGTCAGAAAGTATGAATCAAGTCAATCATCAGTGTGCCAAAGATGGCGAGCTTGCAAAGCTCAAAACCGAGTTGATGTTAACGCAGAAAATAGTATCTTCCTACGAAGAGGCAAAGCTAAACCTGGAGGAGGAACTCAAGAAAATGAAAGTGACTTCAGAGGTATGTATGAATAGGCATTTATAAATGTTTTAGACACTATGACTTAATGTAGATTTTTCATGTTTTGCATATATTTACCTGAAATAAATACTTAATAACTATAATTTTTCACCATGCTTTCAGATCGCTACTTTGAAGAAGGACAAAGTACTGGAGGACCTGAAAATTGTCAAACAAGACAAAATTGTACCACCGGAGAAGCCCTCACATGAACTAAGGATGACTGAAAACTCAAAATTAAATTCATCTACACAAGAACAACTGTTGAATCTGTCCACTGGTGACAATAATTATTCTGAACATACGTTTTCCTCCATGAAAAGCTCACTCTCGGACAAAAGCAAGTCTGGGAGAAATCAGTCTGTAACATTTAACATCATCACCACTGAGATCTTTGATGATAGCACATCTGATTCCTTAAAGCCGAGCCAACAGAATGATTCCAGTTCACCAAAGCTTCAAGGACTCAGGGGTCGGATCAGTATTAAAAAGTTGATTAAGACCAAAATAATCACTGAGGAAATTGCACTTAAGTTAAAATCTGGACTGATAACTATGGATGAGGTTCAAGCATCACTAGCCCAATTCAGTGGCAAACCTGTCTCAATTGCTGGGATCTATATCGAATCTGGCAAGCAAAAGATGTCTTTCATGGATGCAGCTAATGCGGGTATTATGGCCAAGACGTATGCAATTGAGTTTTTGGAAGCCCAGGCTGCCACAGGAGCCATAATCGATCCAATAACTGGTGTAAGCTACAGTGCTTCAGATGCCATTGATAAAGGCATTATTGGTGGAGAAATAAGGGACAGGATAACAGATGCTGACAAAGCGGTCAGTGGTTACCCTCATGGTGGAAAACTGCTTTCTGTCTTTCAAGCTATGGAAGAACGAATTTTAGATAGACACAGAGGGAAGGGAATACTTGAAGCCCAAATAGCAACTGGAGGGCTGATTCACCCATTAATTGGCATGCGAGTTCCACTAGATTGTGCTATTGAACAGGGACTCATAAATCAAGCCACCCTTCAAACTCTGTTTGATCCCATCTCGAATCCAAAAAGCTTCCACAACCCAGAAACAGGACAGAGAGCATACTACAGTGAACTCCTCAAATTGTGTGTCTATGATGTCGATGGTGGAGTTTATCTTCTACCGTTTGGAAATGACCATATCTCTAGCTTCACGCCAGCGAGCACTCATAGAGTGTCAGTCATTAACAGTTCTACCAGGACAGAGATGTCAACATACGAGGCATACAAGGCCAATCTCATAGATAAAAGAATCTACCTGTTCCTCTCACAACAGGAAAGTGAATGGCAAGAGACAACGGTCGTCGACTCCACTGGGAAAACTTTGCATATTTTAACTGATCAAAAAAGTGGGCGGCAGTTTTGCATTGAAAATGCTCTTAGTCTGAAGATTCTTCAAACAAGTGAACTTCAAAGCTATCGTAACGGTAAAATGGGCATCTGTGAGCTTGCTGACCTTCTAATTTCTAGAAGGTTTGTAGTAAACAACAAGCACAGTCCTATTGCAGGACTCTGGGATGTAACATTTAAAAAAAGGCTCTCTATTCTCAAAGGATTTCAACAAAACCTTGTGGATCGGCTCACTGCAATGAAACTGCTTGAAGCTCAAGCTTGCACCGGAGGCATCTGTGACCCATCATCGGGTGACCGATTCCTGATTGCAGACGCTCTTCATCGTGGACTTCTGGATGAAGGTTTTGTCCGACCTCTGCACCAGTGTGAGCAAGCCTATTATGGCATCACCCATCCTCAAACTGGAAAGACATTGTCAGTGAGTCAGGCAATGCATGAGAACCTCTTCCCTAAAGATACTGGATTAAGGTGTCTCGAATATCAGCTCGCAACTGGAGGCCTGATAGACCCAAAAAGCCACGACAGGATTTCTTTGGAGGACGGGGTCAAGAGCGGGCTGATCGACAAAGCAACAGCTGCGCAGTTGAAAGATGACCATCCACACAGTAAAAATATCACCTGCCCCAAAACAAAGCGGAAGATTTCTTTCAAGGAAGCCCTGGAGAAAGGAGTCTTTGATAACCATACCGGACTCCTGCTGCTTGATGCTACGAAGCCGCATAGTATCGGGGCAACATCGTCTTTCCAATATATTTGGACCTATCGTCACTTCTAGAGCCGTCTTTAAAGATATTTGCGCTGAAATATTCAAAGCAGAATTGTGTGATTGGTACTGACTATGAATGAAAGTGTGAATGTAAATTGGCAGCTATTAGCTTCCAATTATTGTTAGCATGTTACTGTAGTTTAAGCTATTTGTTAAATATGACAAGGTGTTGGCAAGAAACATGACAGAAATATCAATTAAATGGGCTTATGAGTCACAGAAAGTGTGGTATGAATGTATACATACTGTATGTATCTATGTGTCAAAACTGAGAAGTATTTTTCTTGTCAGAGGTGTGTATATTTGTTTGTTTAATATTTACCATGATTTGTTTGATACTGATAGACAGGATGCAACTACAGAACACAACCTATCTAAAGCATTTGTTAAAATTTGTATTTAATTTTAAGAATTAACTTCTCAAGTAAAATGGCACGGAGGTATACCTACTCAACTCGACAACAATTAGTCGACCTTCTTGCTTTTGTATAGTAATTCATTTTTTACAACGTCTTTTTCCACAAACTTTAGAAATCTGTTGAAGAGGAGAGAAAAGAGCATGGTGCTAAAGTTAGCAAGTTATTAAACTGGATGTCTGATGTGAAATCGGACGTGAACAAAAATGGAAAGGCTGTAAATGATGACAAAGGCAGCACAGACAGCTCTAATAAGCCACAGGTAAATCATTTTCCACAATGTCCCATAGCCCAGCACCCCTCCCCCCCCTCCTTTTTTTACTTTTGTTTTTTATAGCTCTTGGAAATAGCTTCAAGCAAGTTCATAGTGTTGAGAAAGTAAATTTTTACAGTATGTGTGGTTATCTCTTGTAATAAAGGAGTTTAATAAAATATTACTTTTACATGATGATGATATCTTGAAAAGTTTCACAAGCACACAAATACAATTACACACTCACGTTTGTCATATATTGTATATAAGAGATGGGGGAATCGTTTTGGTTGTGTATTCCGATTTTTTTTGTGTTGCAATTTTTTTTTTAAATACATTTTTTAATTGATCTATGTTTGCATATATGTTGCAGTTCCTGTATGATCCTACAGGTGGCTTGCTATTCACATATTGACAAGGCAGCACAGCTAATTAATTGCTTAGTTTGTTTAGAATTTAAAGATAGATAGATAGATAGATAGATAGATAGATAGACAAAGTACTTTACTAATCCCAAAGGGAAATTGTATCATTACAGCAGCCAGTTCACATAATATACGACAAGTAAGCAGCAAACAAGAATTGCAATGAGGGAGGAGGGGGAAAAAAAGTTTTCAATTAAGATGCATTAATGAACACTTAACAATTCACGGTGCATTAAAATTAAGGTGCATGATGATTGTATGTACTGTACAGGTGGGAATGAAGTATATCTGAAAAACAAATTGAGATACTTACAGAATCGCAATATTACCTACACTAGGTATTGTTATAATATCGTATCAGGTAACTCCTGGTGATTCCCATCCCCACTATACTGTATATACAACATTTATTATTTTTATTTTAAAATGATACAATTTTATTATAATAAAAAATATATATTATAGTAAACAGTGCAGTTGCCCTGGATATTTAAATATTTCACATTTCATTATGGCCAAGAACATATCTCTGTATAACATATGAAGCATCTTCACTTCAACTCAAATGATATTATGTGAAACCTGTAAAGTACAAAGATGACGGTTAATTATTATTATTTTTTTTATTATAGAGAACCCCATCCATGTTTTTACACATGCAGATACATTTATTTCAAGAAATCATCCTTTATTATTTATGACAAACATTTCCCTTCATTTAAATACATGCACACAGTATATTTTCACCTGCATTTAAAAGTCACCCATCATTTGTACATACTGGCCGAATAGAAAATGTTGCATGCACTTATGGCAATAGATTACAGAGAGCTCTCAGTTGATCAGAACACATTTATTTAATGAGTGAACATCAGAGATGCATACGGGCCTTTGTGTCCTTTTTTCATCATTGTTCATATGCTACATTAATCATGACAGTTATGATTTATAAAAACATACCCCATAAAAAGGTGCAAAGCGTGCTTACACACCAACAGTGTGTCTAACATGCAGCATAATAAATAGCATTTTGAATGATTAAAATAACAATCAATAATTTTTTTTTATATCCATGACTTAGTGGAGCAACATGCAGGATTCTCTACACACAGAATACATTTGTATATATTAACACAATAAATATTATATAGTATGCGATGTAATGTGGGCAGAATTTTTTTTCTATATCTATCTATCTATTAACTAATTCATCTATTTTTTTGCTTATTATACCAGATTCCTATGGAAGAGGTTTTGTCAAAGAAGGAACAAATAACAGAAGCGTTAAGAAGTACAAAGGCGATACTGACCAAGCACAGTGACAAGTACGTTTCTTTCTTTTTTTTTTTTTTTTTCCACATTCATCATAACATTAAGAATTTTTTCCACTTTATTGTTTATATCAGCTGAATCATGAATGGTTTTCTTATTAGGATGTCTGAGGAGGAAAAGCGTGAAGCCAATGAGCAGCTACAACTCCTAGAGCAAGCCTCCAGCGAGCTGTCTCAGATGAGTGACAACCAGACGCGCGCTGCTGAACAGGTGAGGCGGGTGAACTTGTTCTACTGTAATTAAATGAGCAACGAGTGCAGTTCTCGATGCATGGCTATCAATGTTAAAGCTTCAGCATATTGAGCATGACTCTGTATGACTGTAGGAAATGTTTGAAATGTACATTCACTCTAACATTTTAATCATCTCTGGGTAAGGTGTCCATGTTACTGTATTTTTGGACAGAGTGAACTGAGTATGCTGTAAACATACCTATAGCAGAGCATGGGTTTTCAATGCTGCTCGTTCTTTCTTCACGCAAAAGGTTTTCACCACACCACAGTACTACTCGTTGTGTCGCCTTTTACTGACATTGTTGTTGTTTGTGCAAGATGCTAAAAATTCTGTCCACAGATGCATGAGTGCTTTTAATTCTACTCTTCTTGCTGTCTGATTTGACTGTTGAAAATGAATGTTTAATGGGTGAGTACATGGTTAACATTATAAAAAAAAGTTGAAAAAGCTGCAAATGATTCACCACCTTGGTTTATGTTAAATTCGGATTCTTTCTCTTGCAGGAGTGTGAAGTCATCGAAGGTGTTCTCGATGTGGAGAAGGGAGCAGTGCTGTCTGTATGTCGTGCAGTACAGAATGGTCTCCTTGACCACTGCACTGGGCTCAGTCTCTTGGAGGCCCAGCTCATAATATCTGACCTCATCCTACCTGAATTGCACATGTGCCTAGACTTGGAGGATGCATTCAAGCACAACCTTGTGGACGAACCCATGTATAAGCAGCTGCAAGACTTGAACGAAGCCCATACACGTGTTCAAAGTCCACGCTATGCCTTTGAACCCTTGCCAGCAGTAGCTGCGGTGAAGGACGGGTCGATTTCCGAACGTCTAGCTGTAAAGATCATTGAGATCCAACTAGCCACTGGTGGGTTAAGGGTGACACACACTGGAGAAAGTTTAAGTCTTGAGAGAGCATTTGAATTTGGTCTAATTCCCCAGTCTCTCTATGTTCAAATATTGCAAAGACAAAATACCTGGAAGGATTTGATCGATCCTAATACAGCTGAAAAAGTTTCTCTTATTCAGCTTGTGCAGAGGAGCGTTGTCCACGAGGAAACAGGGCTTCGTTTGCTTGCGGTAAAGCCCGGAAGCGTAGCGTTTAGATCGGGAAGCGAGGTGAGCATTCTGAGAGCCATGCATGAGGGTCTGATAGATGGAGAGACCACGCTCCGCCTGCTGAGCACACAGCTCTTTTCAGGAGGCATAGTTGATCCTAGGACAGACTGTAAGCTTACAGTAGAAGAAGCCGTATCTGAGGGGCTTATTGATCAGGACACTGCCACTGCAATTCTAAGTCACCAAGCCCAACACGGTGGCATCGTAAACCCTAAAAACGGCGCTAGAATGACAGTCGATGAAGCCGTCCAGTGCGATTTAATTAGTTCCAGAAGTGCTCTGTTAGTTCTGGAGAGGCAGAAATGTTTCATGGGGCTCCTCTGGCCACACTCTGGTGAAATCCTTCCTGTCTCAATGTCCATACAGCACGAAATCATGACTGAGAAACTGGCACATGAGCTTCTGTCTAACCGACATAAAACAGCAGCATTTTACATGCCAGAGAACTCTGAGGTGCTTGATATTGACACTGCTGCCCAGAATGGTTTCATCAATGCTTGCACATTAGACTTTTTAAAAACGATAGAGATACCTGATATGCTTCCTGATCTAGATAATCTCAATGACAGATTTTCATCATGGTTAGTAATGCGTGAGCTTCAAATTGATGGCTCCAGAGAAGAATCGGAGGTTAACGAACCGAGCGTGAACGCCCCGTCTTCCTCGGAAGCCAAACAACTTTTTGTTTCATTTTTAATGATGAACAGCTACATGGACCCCAAATCTGGACGGAGGCTTTTAATTTTCGACAGGCAGATAAATAAAATGGCCAAAGTACTGCTAGAAATGTCAAGTGTAGATGAGCACTTTCCTGATGATGCACACTGCTACACACACACTGGCGAACTTGCAGTTTTGCATATCGATGAGCCTTTACCAGAAACAGCAGAAGCGAGTATTTCAGAGGTCCCAACCGAGGGTGGTCATTGTATAACAACGTCAACTATTGAATCTGACAGTCGTGTCACAGGGGCAAGTGAAAGATTTAGTGTGGCAACAGAAAGTACTCCATACGAAGTGTCAGTGTTTGAAATGAAAACAAATGAAAGTGCACGTGAGGACTCTGAATTAACAGATCCATACACAAATACAAATGACATGCTTAATTCATTAGTTCAAACTTCTATAGGAGAGCACATTTCACTAAAATTAAATCCTGAAGTTGTGAATCAAACTAATTTGCTTTCTGACGTAGGAAATAATGTATCTTTGAATCATGGGGAAAGTTCAATTCAAGCTAAAAATAATGACTCTGTAGTATTGTGCAGTAAAAAAGCAAAAACTTTGGATCTGCTCACTGAATCCACGCATTGTGAAGGTGTGTATGATAAGCTCGACAGAGATCAGGTGTTAAGCCTTTTGAGTGAAGTAAGAGAAGGAGGCATTTTAGATGTTGCTTCTGGAAAGCGATATAACCTTGATGATGCTTTTGATAAGGGCCTCATTGATGGACAAACTGTGTTAGAGGTACTCGGACTACAGCTTGGAATGCCCAGTGTTAAAAGAAACAACACTGCTACCATGTCAATACTAAAACAAGCTGTGTCACAAAGCTACATTTCATCTCAGTTGGCTTTAAAAATCATACAGCAGCAAAATTTACATAGTGGTTTCTGTGACTCATCTGGAAAAAGCGTTAGCGCTAGGGAGGCATGGGAGACGGGTTTGAGTACTGATGATATTGGCAGATTTGTTTTTGGTTTAGAAGGAGCCCAGGAGGATACCGCTGAACTTGTTGAAGAGTGTGTTTGCAGTGTGTCTAAGGCAAAGACAGTTCATGATAACAAAGCAGATAGTGATGAGATCTCTGCTGTGAAATGTCCAAGTACTGAAAAGATCACTCGACAGGAAAAATGCAACATTGAGATCCTAGCTGTGGATTTAACTGAAAATTGTCCAAGTACTGAAAATACAGGCATGCTAACAGAAGAATTAACAAATTTAAATCAAATGACCAGATGTTTTGATTCATCACTCATCTTAAATACTGTTAGTGACAAAGACATCTCTGCTGAAAATTCTCTAAGTACTGAACATGCAAGTAAAACACCAGATGAAGTCATTAATCTTTCAACACTTTCAACAGAATTGACAAATACCTTGGACTCATCGTTTACCTTAAAGATATATAGCGATGAGAAAATTGTTCCTGAGGACTCGGGTGAAACTCTTCAATGTCCAAGTACTGAGCATGGATTAATGAGAAAAACTGAAAGCAGCGCCCTGTTAACAGATTTAACACAATTCACTAGTAGCTCATCATCTAGCTTAAAGACAGTTACTGGTCAGGAGTTCACTGATGAGGATTTGTTTGAAAAGTGTTTAAATACTGAAAATGAGGGGAAGCAAACAGACAAAGCATCTAATCTATTAGCAACACAATCAGCAAAACTGACCACTAGCTTGGACACACCACACGATAGTGAAAAGTGCAACACTGATGGGAATTTCATTCATCTGTCAACAAATTCTAAACAAACTTCTATTGGTTTAGAACCACCATTCCTTTTAAAGACAGCCAGTGATGCAGAAATCACTGCTCTGGAGAGAGAGAGTTTTGAGATACCTGCTCTGGATTTCAGTAAAAACCGCCAAAGTATTGACAGTGCAGTAAATAGAACAGAAGCAGTGAATTCAAAACAAATTATCAGTAGTTCAGATTTAACCTTAAATACAGTTAGTGATGAGATAACTACTGAACAATCTCCAAGTACTGAAAATGCAATAAAAAGAACAAATCATCATCAGATCATTGATTTATTAACAGTTTCAACAGAATTAACCAGCAATTTGAACACATCAACCACCATGAAGACAGTTTTTGACAAAATCACTGCTGATAGTACTGAAAATAAAGTGGATACATCAGAGGATGACATTCATCCGCTAACAAACACATCACGAATGCCCAGTTGTTTAGACTCATCATTGTTACAAGCAACAGTTAGTGATGATGTAACTGCTGAGGAAAAATATACAAGTACTGAAATTGAAATGAAAAGACCAGACCAAAGCAATGCTCTTTTTACAAACACTGCACAGATGACCAGTAGTCTGAACACATTATTGTTATCGCCACTTAGTGATGAAAGTGCTGATGAAAAAAGTCCGGGTGGCGAAAATACAGTGAAAAGCACACCACCTTCAACACAAATAGCCAGTATGTTAGACTCATCTTTCAACTTAAAGACAGTTAGTGATGATCAGATCACTCCTGAGGGACTTGGTAAAAAATGTCATAGTACTGGATATGAGAAGAAAATATCAAAGGACCTAAAGAGTTATGAGATCCCTACTGAAAAATCCCCAATTACTGAAAATGCAAGTACTGAGGAGAGAACAGAGAAAGACACTTTTGCATTTACCTTAAAGAAAGTTAGTGAGGAGATAACTGAAGCCACGTTTGGTCGAAAAAGTCCAAGTACTGACAATTTATTTAAGACAACAGAAAAAACTCCTTTGTCTACAAACTTAACAAAAATGGCAAGCAGTTTGGATTCATTATTCACCTTAAAAACTGATAAATATGAGATTCATGCAAACGATCTAAGTGAAAAACATTCAAGCACTGAAAACACACTGGACATAACAGAAGAAACCACAGATTTTATAAACACAATAAAAACACCACATATGATATATGGCTTGGACTCATTATGCACCCTAAAAACTGATAGAACCGAAAACCCTGTTCTAAACTGTCTAAATACTGAAAATGCACAAAAACAAACAGATGAAGCCAGTCCTTTATTAACATCATCACCAATGCCCAGTAGTTGGAACTCCTCATTAACTTTAGAGACAGTTAGTGAGGATAAAGAAGATGCGTTTGGCAAAGAATATCTATGTACTGAAAATGCAGTGAACATAACAGAGCAAGCCAGTCCTCAATTAACAACATCAGCACAATTGAACAGTAGTTTGGATTCCTCATTGATTTTAGAGATAGTTAGTGAGGAGACCATTGAGGATACGTTTGGCCATGAATGTCCAGGTACAAAAAATGCAGGAAGGACATCAGAAGAGACTTCTTTGTTACCAACCTTCACACAAATGACTTGCAGTTTGGATTCATCACATGCCAGCTTGATAAATAGTGAGGAGGATTTGAGTAAAAAATGTCCAAGTGCTGAAAATTCAGTGAGCAGAACAGAGCAAGTCAGTCCTCTATTAACGACATCAGCACAATTGAACAGTAGTTTGGACCCCTCATTGATTTTAGAAACAGGTAGTGAGGAGACCATTGAGGATGCGTTTGGCCATGAATGTCCAAGTACTGAAAATGCAATGAACGGAACAGAGCAAGCCAGTCCGCTATCAACGCCATCAGCACAAATCAAGAGTAGTTTGGACTCCTCATTGACTTTAGAGGCAGTTAGTGAGGAGACCATTGAGGATTTGTTTGGCCATGAATGTCCAAGTACTGAAAATGCAGTGAACGAAACAGAGCAAGTCAGTCCTCTCTTAACAACATTGGCACAAATGAAGAGTAGTTTGGACTCCACATTGACTTTAGAGACAGTTGTGGATGCGTTTGGCCATGAATGTCCAGGAACTGAAAATGCAGTGAACAGAACAGAGGAAGTCAGTTTTCTATTAACGGCATCAGCACAATTGAACAGTAGTTTGAACTCCTCATTGCCTTTGGAGACAGTTAGTGAGGAGACCATTGAGGATGAGTTTGGCTATGAATATCCAGGTACTGAAAATGCAGGAAGGACATCAGAAGAGACTTCTTTGTTACAAACCTTAACGCAAGTGACCTGCAGTTTGGATACATCACACGCCAGCTTGATAAATAGTGACGAGGACTTGAGTAAAAAATGTCCAAGTGCTGAAAATTCAGTGAGCAGAACAGAGCAAGTCAGTCCTCTATTAACGACATCAGCACAATTGAACAGTAGTTTGGACCCTTTATTGACTTTAGAAACAGGTAGTGAGGAGGACATTGAGGATGCGTTTGGCCATGAATGTCCAAGTACTGAAAATGCAGGAAGGACATCAGAAGAGACTTCTTTGTTACCAACCTTAACACAAGTGACCTGCAGTTTGGATTCATCACATGCCAGCTTGATAAATAGTGATGAGGACTTGAGTAAAAAATGTCCAATGGCTGAAAATTTAGTGAACAGAACAGAGGAAGTCAGTTCTCTATTAACGGCATCAGCACAATTGAACAGTAGTTTGAACTCCTCATTGGCTTTGGAGACAGTTAGTGAGGAGACCATTGAGGATGCGTTTGGCCATGAATGTCCAAGTACTGAAAATGCAGGAAGGACATCAGAAGAGACTTCTTTGTTACCAACCTTAACACAAGTTACCTGCAGTTTGGATTCATCACAAGTCAGCTTGATAAATAGTGATGAGGACTTGAGTAAAAAATGTCCAATGGCTGAAAATTTAGTGAGCAGAACAGAGCAAGTCAGTCCTCTATTAACGACATCAGCACAATTGTACAGTAGCTTGGACCCCTCATTGACTTTAGAAATAGTTAGTGAGGAGACCATTGAGGATGCGTTCGGCCGTGAATGTCCAAGTACTGAAAATGCAGTGAACGGAACAGAGCAAGCAAGCCCTCTATTAATGACATCAGCACAAATCAAGAGTAGTTTGGACTCCTCATTGACTTTAGAGACAGTTGTGGATGCGTTTGGCCATGAATGTCCAGGAACTGAAAATGCAGTGAACAGAACAGAGGAAGTCAGTTTTCTATTAATGGCATCAGCACAATTGAACAGTAGTTTGAACTCCTCATTGCCTTTGGAGACAGTTAGTGAGGAGACCATTGAGGATGAGTTTGGCTATAAATATCCAGGTACTGAAAATGCAGGAAAGACATCAGAAGAGACTTCTTTGTTACCAACCTTAACACAAGTGACCTGCAGTTTGGATTCATCACATGCCAGCTTGATAAATAGTGAGGAGGACTTGAGTAAAAAATGTCCAATTGCTGAAAATTCAGTGAGCAGAACAGAGCAAGTCAGTCCACTATTAACGACATCAGCACAATTGAACAGTAGCTTGGACCCCTCATTGACTTTAGAAACAGGTAGTGAGGAGGACATTGAGGATGAGTTTGGCTATAAATATCCAGGTACTGAAAATGCAGGAAGGACATCAGAAGAGACTTCTTTGTTACCAACCTTAACACAAGTGACTTGCAGTTTGGATTCATCACATGCCAGCTTGATAAATAGTGATGAGGACTTGAGTAAAAAATGTCCAAGTGCTGAAAATTCAGTGAGCAGTACAGAAGAGGCCATAACTTCATTAATTACTTCAACACAAATGACCAGTAGTGTGGATTCATTCACTTTAAACCCATTTAGCGATGAGATCACTCATTATGGGTTTGCTGAAAAATGCCCAAATAATCAAAATGTTTTGAACATAGTAGGAAAAGATACTGCTCTAAGCATCTCAACACAAATGGACAGTTGTTTAGAATCATCGTTCATCTTTAAGGCAGACACTGATGAGCTAATTGACAAATTGTTATATGAAAAAAATGCAATTTTTGGAACTGAAGTGAACATGACAGAAGAAGCAAGTCCTTTACTAAACATTTCAACTCAAATAATCAGTAGTCTGGATTCAAATGTAGGTAATGATGCAATCACTGATAAAAAGCTAGGTGAAAAATGCCCGTCTACTGAAACTGAAGTGAACAGGACAGGGGCAGCAACTCCTCTATCAAACATCTCAACCCAAATAATCAGTAGTTTGGACTCAAGGACAGGTAGTGAGGCAATTATTGATAAAGATTTAGGTGAAAAATGTTTAAGAACTGAAACAGAAGTAAACAGGACAGAGGAAACAACTCCTCTATCAAATATCTCAATCCAAATAATTAGTAGTTTGGACTCAAGTCCAGGTAGTAAGGCAATCATTGATAAAAAGCTTGGTGAAAAATGTTCATGTACTGAAACTGATGTAAACAAGATGAAGGAAGCAACTCCTCAATTAAACATTTCAACTCAAATAATCAGTAATTTGGACTCGAGTCCAGGTAATGATGCAGTCACTGATAAAAAGCTAGGTGTAAAATGCCCATCTACTGAAACCGAAGTGAACAGGACAGAGGGTGAAACTCCTCTATCAAACATCTCAATCCAAATAATCAGTAATTTGAACTCAGGTCTATGTAGTGAGGCAATCACGAATAAAAATTCAGGTGAAAAATATTCAAGTACTGAAACTAAAGTGAACAGGACAGAGGAAGCAACTCGTTTATTAAACATTTCAACTCAAATAATCAGTAGTTTAGACTCAAGTCCAGGTAGTGAGGCAATCATTGATAAAAAGTTAAGTGAAAAATGCCCATGTACTGAAACTGAAGTGAACACAACAGAGGAAGCAACTCCTCTATCTAACATCTCAACCCAAATAATTAGTAGTGAAGTAATCACTGATGAGAAACTGGGTGAAAAATGTACTGAAAAGGTAGTGAAAAGAACAGAAGTCACCACAGATGAATTAACAGAGCCAGGACAAATGTCTTGTCTGAAGTCCACATTCATCTTAACGACAGTTACTGATATTCCTACAGCTATTGATTTTGATCCAGGAAAACAAGATGGGGTTGATGTCCATGCCCATGATTTAAAGAATCTGGACAATTCAGATTATTTGGATACCAGATACAATGGGGGTAGAAATCATACAGAGCATAATGGAAAAGAGATTAATGGGATTTATTTCAATAATGCGTTATGTCAAGATCATTTAGCTGGTGTTAAGGATGAAGCAGCACCAAACCAGAGAACAAGTGACTCTGGAATATCCTGTCCTTTACAAAGTAATATTCATTTAGATGACAGGAAATCAGAGAGCTTAGTAAATACACAGCAGTTCAGTTCTTTCAATGAACCAGAACAAACACTAAGTACATTCACTGATGAGAGAGGTTCAAAAAGTTTAAATGCAATAGAAGATAGTAAAACACTTACAGATAATGAACTGTCATCGTCTTCACTGTTACAGTTATCAGACATGAGTCCCGCATCAAGGGAAAACAGGCAGGATCAGGAACACTGGGAATCATCTCAGTCAATGGGTTGTTCCGTTCAAACAGATATGAATGGAAAATATCTGAATCAGTGTACAGTTAGCAAGACTAGTGTGATTGTGGAAGGACCTGAGCATGAATGCAAGTCAGGAACTGTGAAAGGCCATGACATATTCAAAGCAGTAGAGACCCAATCTGATCATATTGTTGTCGGTGCCAACAATAAGACAATCAGTGATTTTGACTTGGCCAGTGTCAATACCTCAGAGTCTATGGACATGTCACTGTGTTGCTTCGAAGACACTAGCAAAATAAGTCCCACCTCAAAGTTCCTGCCAGATGTAAATTTTAGTGATGAATCAAATAATAAGCGACTCACCAAGCAAGGAGTACCTGACACAGCAATAGACTCCAACCTGCCTTACTCAGACTTTGATATATCTGAGAAAAACAGCTCTGATAAAGGAACTTTACAGAATAAAACCACCATTACTCCAGTGCACACTGTGGATGAACAGTCTTCAGAATCCGTTGCATTAAAGATTAATATTCCACCAAATTTATCAGACAAAGACTTGCTTAATATTCATACACCCCAGGAGTCTAACAGTAATGGGGATAAGCTGTGTGCGAATTCTTCAGAGACAGAGAACGAATATCTAGCAGTTTGCTTATCTGAACTGGAAAAAGCTGCAGTGAAAGAAGCTCTTAATGAGATCAAGAGTGAGGAAAGGCAAGCCCTTGACAGCACTGCGTGCATCTTAGCCAGTCCACATGATTCAAATATCACTAAAGTCATTGATGAGGTCTCAGATCTAAGTCTGCACAAAAATTTAAGCGAGCATGAGCGAGTTCTTCCAGGGAGTGTTTATCAAGAGAAATGTCCATCCTATCTGACTGGCCATGCTCAGGAACCAAGTAGTCCGGTGCTAATGCAGTCACAGATTCTAGAGGTAATTCAGGAGCTATCTGTTGACAAAAAAGTCAAAATGCTGGGAGATGAAGGCTCTTGTATGGAATCTGTTGAAAATCAGCCAAAAGCCGCTACTAATGATGGTTGTGATGATAACGTCTTTCAGTCGGCTTTGTCCAATCAGCAGCTCTTCAAGGCAAATGTTTCAACCACTGATGAAGTGGAGGAAGTTAAAATAACACCCAGAGTGAGCATTTAACTTGAGATACATTCTGAATTTAAATAATACTAAATCTATAAAGAATTCTTAAATAAACATTATATTGCAATATGTTGCAGAAATGGTCCACCCAGGATTATTTGGAGTGTGTCGGTAAACTCCAGGATCACTATGACGCACTTGAAGACATCAGGAATGATTTTTTGACCCAAGGGCCAATAGCAGCACACACTGAAGTTTTACAAAACCAACTGGAAGCAGCTCAGGTTTGTCCATTATTGCATTCTTGTTTTTTTTTTTTTCAGTTGCATTCTTCTGACTTTGTACATCTGATTTATTAGCTAGATTTGTCTTCATCCATCTCCATTTATCATCATGTTCCTGTTTGTACAACATCTTATCACAAACATTTATGTTTCTAGTCATGGGAAGCACAACTTGCTGCATTTCCTGGAATTTTAACACTAGATTTGGAGGTAGCCGAACAGCTTTTACAATCTGCTGATGAACTCATCCCCACACAAGTCCAACACGATTTAGCAACAGTGTTTGTAGATTTGCAAACCGCTTTTACGGATGTTTGCCATTTATCATCTGAAAGACTTAACTCGGTTCTCCAGGCCATCGATGCAGCCAAGGTCGGTACCTGAGAAATAGACCATATTCCTTTCTTAATTTAGGATTAGAATGAAAAGTTAGTGTTTACACGTTTTATTTAAATTCATATCTGAATATTTCTCAGGCAAATTTGGAGTTTACATATGAAGATCTTCTCAGCTCCCTTGGAAAGCTGTTATCCTGTATTCAGGATAGTTCTGAGATGCTGTCTAAGCTTGACATCATGAACACAGACGATTTGGAGACAGTTAAATATAGGATTCAACAGAATAAGGTATGATTCATAAAATTTTTTTAAAAATAAAATAAAGCATACTGAAATTGAATAATCCCAAAATCATTAAATCATCTAATTTTTTTTAAGGATCTGGAGAAGAACCTATCTGGCACTCGACAGAATTTAGAAGACATAGCTTTTGATGTCCAGAACTTTATATCTGAGTATGCACAGTTCCTAAACCCAGCCCAAAGCAGACAGATGCTGAAATCGCTCAGTGCTACACAGAAAGCCTTAAAGAAAGTGACGGACCGAGTGATTACACAGAGGCACACGTTGGACCTCAATTTGGAGATCCGTGAGGACGAGATTCAGCAGCAGGTCTGAATGACTCCATTTGAAAAGTGTTAAGTTGATTTCGAACAGGACGCTTTTGCTGATGAAAGAATCATTATGCTGTTGGTAGGAAATGCTTACATAGTCATGGTTTGCATGATTTCCCTAACAACACAACAATAACACTGCATGATCACAGCATTAAAATATTTTCTGATCTTGTCGACATTTTGCAGGCTTCAAGAAACTGTCGAGCACTTAATCGAGAGGACCAAAGCTTTTTACTGTGCATCTCTCTCTCTGGAATGCTTTCCAACAAGTCAGCCCTAACACATCCAAGAAAACCTGTCTTGTTTTTGATCAAAACTCAAAACACTAGTCTTGTTAATAGTCTAGCATGTTTACAGCATACTCAGTTCTGTTGACTTCGTCGAAGATAATATTAATTGCAAGAAAATTTCATTCAATAACGCAAGTTGTCTTTTGCGCCAGAATGCTGTTGAGAGGCAGAAGGAGTTTGTAGACAAGCTTCAGGAGCTGTGTGATGACCTGACGCAAACTGAGAACCGTCTCATCGGCCACCAGCAGCAATCCAGCAATGCAAAGAATGTGGGAGACCTCCAGCAATACCAACAAGAGAACCAAGTATACACACACACATCATATACAGTTAAACCTTGGATTGCGAGCATAATTCATTCCGGAAGCATGCTTATAATCCAAAGCACATGCACTGAGACTGAGCATGGGAGACGATCACCCACAATTCTGCAGCGCGAGAGAGAAGAACTATTGGCTCAGTAGTGATCACGTTACAAAGCTTTTTGCAAAACACTCGCAGGCCAAGTTACTCGCAATCCAATGGTTTTCTGTACTATATTTTGGCAAAAAGTGATTCATTTAAAATGTAAAACTGTATTTCAAACTTAATTCTGTTTATCTGCAAGTGCAATTTGTTAAGATTCATATACTTAGTACTACACTCCTGGTCTGTTTCCACTGTTCGATCAGGCTTTACAGAAAGACATCCAGTCTAATGTCAGTGCCTTGAATGAAGTCATCAGTAGCTCTAAGAAGTTCCTGGAGGAGAACCGGAACAAGCTGACACCTGAGCAGGTGGCTGCTATTGAGCTTAAGTCAGAAGAAGTGAAGAGCAAGGCCAATATGCTTAACCAGAAAGCAGAAGAAACCAGGAAAGACCTGGAGAAAGTTGTGACAACTGTTATAAAACAGGAGACAGAAAAGGTTGGACAGCTTCTGCTGCTACTTGTGTTAGCACATATAATTACTAGCTTGTTATAAGTATTTTAGTTAATTTTTTAATTTTTTTTATGTGTTTAGGTTGCAGCTGTGGAACAACTTGAAGAGACCAAAAATAAAATCGAGGTTCTCTTAGATTGGGTATCCAATATCGGGAAAGAAAATGCAATGGAAGGAATGGTTAAAGAGAATGGAAACATACTGATAAAAGGAAAAATGACAGGACAAGAAGATGACCCTAATGGAAATGCAATGGACACTACAGATAACGCCTCACAGTGGTCAGGTGAAGACACTAAGGAGTTAGATATAGATCAGCAATATGAAAGGCTTAAGGTGAGTAAAAGAGTCATGTTGCTTAATCATGTTTTAGTGAGCCGTATAAAAGTATTAAAAGATTTCTAAGGATTGAGAAATAAATAACAGTGTTAAAACATCTTCTCTACAGGCTCACCACCAAGAAATCCTCTCCCAGCAGCAAGACCTAGTCATTGCTACACAGTCTGCCCAGACACTTCTGGACAAGCAAGGTGACGTTCTCTCCCCAGCTGAAAAAGAGAAGCTACAGAAGGACATCCAGGAGCTGAGGGGGCGCTACGAGGCCTCACTCACCCAGGCTGAGCAGCAGATGAAGCAGATGCAGAGTGTTCAGGAGGAGCTACGCAAGTTCCAAAGTGACTACGAGGAATTCGGAGTGTGGCTGCAGCAGGCGCAGGAGCAGCTGGCAGAGCTGGGAGCCCCCACTGGCCAAATAGATGATCTGCAGGAGAAGCTTCAGAAACAGAAAAGTTTCTACGAAGATGTGATTTCCCACAAGGGAGACCTGCGTTTCATCACCATCTCAGGCCAGAAGGTGCTGGATGTGGCCAAGGCCTGCAGCCTTAATGAGTGTAAGGAGAACCCGGGATCGCTTGAGGTGGACGCATCGGGAACGTGTGCTGCTGTGAAGGAGAAGCTGGATTCCACTGCTACTCAGTACAAAGTCATGCACACACAAGTAATTTCACTTTATCTTTGCTTGTTCTTGGTCTTTGCAGTGTTTCCTATCATGGTGCTTTCCATTCTTGACCAACAGATGGCAGCATTTCTTGATACCTGAAACTCAAATAATGATAAACTCTGTGTGACACATCATCATCCAAAGCCGATAGCTCAGACTGTCAACCCCTTAAATTATTGGCTGACTATACAATTTAGCACCTTCATCACTTACTATGAATTATTTTAATCATACATAAATGTCAGTAAAATTTTTTGCTCCTTTGGTAGTGTTTATTAAAATATGTTTATGGTTGGTTGGCTTCGCGTCACAGAAAATATTAAATGAGTGGTTTAACTGTTATATGAAGAGCATAAAAACATTTTACTTCTTTTTAAAGAAATTCACGTCATCATATCATGTTCCTAATCACATATACTGAATTCTGCTTTGTTTCAGTGCAACCAGCTTGGAAGCAATCTCAAAGATGTTGTGGACAAGTACAAAAAGTACGAAGATGCTTCGAGCAGCTTATCAACATGGCTCAGTAGCTCTGAAGCAGAGGCCAGACGGCAACAGTCTGAACCGATTGCTGCAGACCCCCAAACACTCCAGAAACAACTGGAAGAAACCAAGGCATGAAAAGAGACACACTTTCCTCACCATACACAGCTATGCTGCACGAGTCCAAACATTTACATTTCTCATAGACAACACGGAATGCAAAAGTTGGTCTCACATTCACTTCAGAATTTGCTCATAGTCCTAAAAGGGTCCAAAAAAGGTTTGAGCAGACATTATACAGTATATGCAGCACACATACATTTTTTCCACAACAACCTACAACAGTATGAACCACACAAACTACTTTAGGTTAAAGGTGAGCCAGCATGCTCCAGTATACTATCTGTATTAATTAAGGGCAGTAGTAGGTCAGTGGGTTAAGGCTCTGGGTAAGTGATCAGAAGGTTGATAGTTCAAGCCCCAGCTCCACCAGGCTGGACCCTTGAGCAAGGTCCTTAAACCTATCTGTTCCAGGGGAACCATATCATGGTTTCCTTCAAGCTGGGATATGTGAGGAAAAGAATTCCACTGTGTAATAATGTATATGTGAAATATAAAGTTTTCTGTATGCTCACGCTGCAATTAATATAAGGGAAAAGTGATATTAAGTGTGTAGAGTATTCTATTTATAGTAGTTATTAGTAGAGTAGTAGAGTATTCTGTTAACCATTCTCTTGAATTATTTTCAATTGCCTAGTGATGATTTTGCGTTCTGTTTCAGGCTCTTCAAGGGCATACCACCGGCCATCAGGTGGCTCTGGAGACACTGCGCAAAACAGCAGATGCTCTCATCACAGCAGAGGGAGACCTGCTAAAAAACAAGGATGACATTCAGGAAGCAGTTGGTGGGACTAACTTTCTCAAATTTTTTTGCTTACTGTACTCAACTTAAATTTAATTTCCGTCAGAACAAACCAAGTCCTGATAATCATATATTTCAATACATTTTTTTAGAACACCATGTTGCTGTAGTATGCTAGAATTCTGTCAGTCTCGTATAGTGTTTGTGATTGAAATGGTTTGTGGTGTCCATACCTGACTCTGTGTCTAAACCATTTGCAGATGACATTGTGGAACGGTACGATAACCTGTCCAAGTTAGTGAGTGACCGAAATGAGAAGCTGCAGGTGACGTTAACACGATCGCTCAGTGTGCAGGATGGTCTGGATGAGATGATGAACTGGATGAAGAAAGTGGAGGAAAGTGTTGAAGGGGAATCACAAGTGCCCCTAGACTCAGCTGCTATTGCGGATGCTCTCAGCAAGGAGGCAGTATGTTGCTTTTTTTCTTACCAGTAGAAAGTTCTTAAGACATTTTTATTTAAGTAGTTCACAATTCTACTTGTAGTATCCACTTCCTGTCTTCCTCATAATTTCTCAACTAGTAGACACCCCCCTCCCCAATGGTGACAGTATATACTGTAGATCATTTTGCAATTAATATCATCATTAATGTTAGCGCATTTTATGGCACATTTAGACAAGAAAATCAAAGGTGACCAGGTGATCACTTTTTTTTTAGGCTCTGGAGCTGGACATATCCAGCAGACACAGCAGTATCTCCACTATGAAGGCCAAAGTGAAGAAGTTTATTGAGACTGCAGAGCCAGCAGCAGCAGCTACTCTCCAGGCAAAGATGGAAGGACTGGCACAACGATTTGACGATGCCTGTGAGAAGCACAAGCAGAAGATTTCACAGATGGAGCAGCTGAAGGACAAGGTGGAACAGTTTGAGAAAACATCTGAAAAGGTCCAGGAGTTTGTGTTAAAGCATTCAAATGCTCTCTGTGAGAGCGACGGACCTGGGAAAAATGTAAACGAGCTCTCGCAACTGGTGCAGGTAATCCCCAGGCTACATACTGAAGGAAATCGTTACCTTTACAGCTTAAGACAATTAATTACATGTGTGTAAATTAATCGATTTAAAAACATTTCAAATCTGTCTTTGTAGGATATAAATGTAGAGCTGGCTGAACACGTGAAGGACATGGAAACACTGCACTTGTTGTCAAAGGAGCTTTCTAACTGTGGTCCAGAGGGAAGCGCAGCTCTAATTCAGGGCAAGATGGCGAACTTGTCTAACACATTTAATACCTTTAAGGACACGGTTAAGGAGAAGTGAGTGCTGTTTTGTTTCAGTGGAGTCCAACTTTTTTTTGCTTAGCCCTTTATACAGAATAAAACAGAAAACACTGGCATTCTACTGGGTTCTATTATTATGTGAGAATTAATACAAGATTAATCTCAATAATAAGTCATGGCAGCAAATATAATTATTGCCACCTGCATGGTGGACCTCATTAGTGTTGTGTCATGAGAACATAACACTATGTGTGTGTGTTTGTGGATGTTGTGTATTACAGACAGGAGGAGGTTTTGTCTTGCCAAGACCAGCTGAGTGAGTTCAAAGCAGCCGCAGGGGTGCTGATGAAGTGGCTGGAAGAGACAAAAGAGCAAGTGCCTGTGGTTCAGCCCAACTGCAGTGAACAGGGCCTGGGAAATGACGTGAAGAAAGTGAATGTGAGTGCACCCCCTTCATTCTTTTCCCACACAGGTGATATTTTAGAACTGAGCTCAATTTTATTTGCGGCCATAAAAAAATGCAGCTATTTCCGTTTAGAGAAAACAGTGAAGTAGAGGTGTGAATTTGAACTGGGATCGCGTGGGACCTCACCAAAGTCGTGGGAATGGGTTTTTTTTAGTCTGATCGGGGACGGGAGCAGGCAGGCAGATATTAAGCTCGCGGGACACAGAAATGCCATGTTAATTAACACGTGGTAGTGGGGGAAACGGCTTGATGTGACACGTTTATTGCTTCCTGTGAAAATTGGGGCTTTGCTTAGCACTGCTCAGGGTTGTAGTGGTTTGCATTTTGTTTATATTTAGCGAAATAGAATCAACGACATTGAGTAAAAAATATTGCAGCATATACAGACATGCCTTGTTTCCATTTTGGCCATAATGTGATTGTAGCTTGGGGTCAGTTGTGAGAAACAGAATGAGAGTAAATGAGAGAGAGAGAGAAAGGGGAGTGCAAAGCTGCAGCAAAATAATCTAATAAGAGAGCAGAACCGGATAGAGCTGGTACATTTTTTCTTTTTTATTTCTTCCTAATGCTTGTATATTAATTATCCTGAGTTGTCGCTGAGGCTATGCCAATTTGTTCTCAATCCCATTTTCCATGTAGTTTGGAACTACACAACAAAACATATGATCTTGAAAAGGGCTATCTCCGACAAAAAAAAGGACCACGATATCCTAGAATACAGTAACATCGCTCCTGAGCGTATAACATGGACTTAATTATGTGTTAATCAAATAGTTGTCTTCCAACACACTTTCAAGCAGCAGAATTGAACCCATAAATAAACTTCAGTTCTTTCTCTACAGAGTTTGCTAGAAGAATGGACCACTAAAGCGCCTGCTGTCCAAGATATAAATAGCAAAGGGTCTGTACTGTGTTCCCTAATCAGTGTTTTAACATCACCAGCCAAAGCCAGAATGCATCATAAATCAGGTATTCCCAGAAATTATTTTCAGGAATTTATTAGCTCACTTATTGCGCCTGTCTCTGTCCAAGGCAATGTTTTCAGTATGATCTTAAATGGATGAAAAGCAATGCACTCTATTTTACTGCCCTAGGTTCAGCAGTCAGTAATGACTCAGGTCCTGGAGGTCCATATCTAACGAACAAAGGTAAAAATGTTAGGTTTGACATTTGATAATTTTTTTTATGAATCCCATGCATATTCTACATATATAATTAAATTTTTATAACTTTAAGCTCAAAGAATAATACTAAGCTGGTTAAGTCATATCATAAGTTACCAAATATACCTTATCTTTACATTTTATTCAGATTATTTTTTCCTGTGCTTTTTACAGAGCTAATGCTGGTGCAGCAGAACATGTCCAGCATCAATGAGGATTATAGCAGCCTTGGGGAGCTGCTGAAGAACAGGGGCTCAGAGCTAAGCACGCTGCTGCTTAAGGTCCAAGGGGTTCAGCATGAGGCTCAGTCAACGCTGCAGTGGCTGGAGAACATGAAGAAGACAGCGGAGTCTTGGAACTCTGAGCCAGCTGGCGAGGGCTCAATGAAAATGCAAATGGAACGGCAGAAAGTGAGTGCGCTCATATTTATACATAGTTATGTGTAGTCGTTTGTATGAATATACACATTTCAATGACAATTAAATACTTTCTTGTATTCGACTGTGAAATCACATTTCTTTTCTCTTAAAAGGCTTATGAAGACAAAATGCACCAAAAACAGCAACAGTACCAAGAACTGAGGCAGAAGCTACTCAACCTGATTGAGGAAAATCCTGATTCACCTGAAGCAGAAAAATGGAAGAACATGCTGAAACAGATGGGTATGTATCTTTAGAAATATTAATCTAATTAATAATTATTAATTAATCTACAATCCATTCACTTGAGAAAATTTTAGAACCATAGTGCAAAATATTTTGCAGGTGCAAACATTCACACTGTGTACCTTCTGTGTAAACTGTGTAAACCCTTCATGTAAGAGCAGTTCTTCTGTTAGGGAAGCCCATGACCTCATGTGCAGTTTCTCCTCATGAGAGATTTTGAGTGATGTTCCCTGTGTTATGCTCCATGTCACAGATGAAGGATGGGAGGAGGTCAGGGGCTCTGTGGAGAACAGGAAGCAGCACCTAGAGGAGTCATCCCGCATGCTGGAGATCTTCCAGACAAACCAACCGCAGCTTTCACAGTGGCTTCAAGAGAAAGATCTGATGATGAGTGTTCTAGGCCCTCTGTCTATGGACCCCAATATGCTCAACACGCAAAAGCAGCAAGTCCAGGTATTAAAGCAGAAATCCTGCTAGAGGAACACTGATAACTAGAAAGTGATTAAAGACCCCAGTCAGATGTGTTCAAAGATCATGGTCATGTACATACACACGGTTTTAATGCAACCACCAGCCTCTTGGGAAGCATCTGTTTTAGTTAAACTGTATACACTTGAAATGTTTACATGTTCACAGTGTCTCCCAAGTGTGCATGTAAACTATTTTGGTGTCTACAGATGAACGGCGGCTTTCCCCCATGGTGTTTGCCTAAAACCCTGTACATACCCCCCCACCCCACACACACACACACACACACACACACACACACACACACACTTAAACCGAAACATGAACTGCACCTAAACACATTGTACAACATATCTATTTGAATCCTAGATTCTGCTGAAAGAGTTTGAAGGCCGCAAACCTCAGTACGAGCAGCTGAACGAGGCTGCCGTTGTTGTCAGTACTGCATCAGGAAATCAGGACCCTACTGTGGAAAAGGTAAAGAAACAGCTGGATGTTATCAACCAGAAGTGGCAGGGCCTGACAAGCCAGCTATCTGACCGCGATGCCCTCATTGAGCAAGCCGTGGGTAAGACCACTCGGTTCCAGGAGCTTCTACGACACCTAGGTCAGAGTGCAGCAGATTTGGAGTTTCAGCTGAATGGCCAGCAGACTCTTAGCACACAGCCTGATGCTGTCAAGAAGCAGCTAGAAGCCACTAATGCTGTTCTGGCTAAGCTATGTGAAGAGAAGAAGAAGCTAAAGGAGGCAGAAAGTGTTTGCTCTGAACTGTCAGCTCTAGTGACTGAGGAGTATCTTAGAGCCAACCTTGCGGCACAGCTGGAAGGTGTCTCCAAACCCTTTAAGACGCTTGAAGACAAAGCAGGTTTGTTGGATTATATTCACTAACCATGGTATTGTTAAAAAAAAAAAAAAAAAAAGCTAAAAAGACAACATTACTGTCTGACAAATTAAAAAAAAAATTCCAGAACATGAACAGGATGAGCAGGTTTTGTTGTAAATAGCTAACACATTTGATAAACCGATTGTCTGGCTGTCTGCCCACGATAATTGAGGTATAATGTTGAATAGCAGAATAGATTGTCATTTCCTTTGCTTATCTGACATTGTGGCCTCAATCTTACTCCAGGAAAGAGGATTCAACATCTCACCTCCACCTTTGCCAGCTCCCAAGAATTTCATCGGACGTCTAAAGACTTCCAGAGCTGGCTAGAGCAAACGCTTAATGAGCAGGCTGGACCGCAGTCAATCTCAACCAAGGAGGAGACACTGTTACAAAGTATAATAGAGCACAGTGCTGTCCAAAGTGCATTGAGTCAACAAGAGGAACCGTACAAGAACGTTATGCGGGAAGCAGAGGCACTCCTACAAAACACGGAGGGAGAGGAAAAGCTGGCCCTCCAAGGCCAGCTTTCTGCCCTCAGGGCTAACTGGGAGAAAGTAAAGTTGAGCGCAATGGAGAAAGCAGAAAAACTTAATGTTGCACTAGAGAGGGCCAAAAAATATAAAGAACATACAGACAGCTTTGGCACTTGGCTGCAGGAGTGTGAAGACAGACAGAACAAGGCAAATTTCAGCGTAAAGCCTGTAGAGGTTGAGAACGCTCTCTCGCATGTAAAGGCCATCCAGAGGGATCTGGACAAGCATCGCGGTCAAATGGAACTGCTGAACGTCGCTGCTGACAGCCTTCTAGAGGTGGCCACAGCAGATTTAGATGATGTAAAGGAAGAGAAGATTATGATCGGAAAGAATGTGGATAAGTTGACAGAGGGGTTACAGCTCAAGAAAGATACTCTCGAGAAGCTCTCGCAGAAGTTGAAAGAGTTTGGGGACACGCATAAAGAACTTTCAGACCAAATTGAGGGTGCCAGAAAGCAACTAGAATATCAATCTGGTCTTGGTGTTCAAGGTTATAGTACAAAGAACCTAACTAACATGAAGGCTCATCAGAAAAATTTAGAGGCTGCCCAGAACCAGGTAGAGAACCTAAAAAGCCTAGCTCAAAGTATGGTTGCTGATGGACCAGAAGTTGAAGGGGTGGTAGATCTTCTCCTTCAGGCAGACGCTTTGGAAAAAGAGCACATCTCCATCAGTAAAGCAATCGATGACAAGTGCACCACATTGGAGAACAAACTTCAGGGCATTGGACAGTTCCAGCACAATATTCGGGAGATGTTCACCTCCTTCGCGGATCTGGATGATGAATTGGATAGCATGGGTCCAGTAGCCAGGGACATGAAAATGCTAAGGGAACAACAAGGGACCATTCAGAACTTTGTGACAAAACTCCAGGATCTGATGAACAACACAGCCACTGCCAGAGATAACTGCAAGAAAATGCTGGAGTCAGAGACCTCTCCAGATCTACTAGGCCTGAAGAGAGACTTGGAGGCCTTGAGCAAGCAAAGTGGCAAACTCATGGATCGGGCCATTGGGAGGAAAGAGCAGGTTGAGGATACACTGAAAAATCTGGAGGAGTTTTACCATAAGCTGGACACTTTCACAAAGAAAATGGCTGGTGCTGAGGAGCAGGAGGAATCTCAAGGTCCAGTTGGCATGGAGACAGAGGTCATTAACCAACAGCTGGAGGCTTTCAAGGTAAGATAACTTTATATATTATTTTGACTTGTTGCTCTGTGGTGTGGGAGAAAACAATTTGCTTCTCATTCATTAACTGAATAATTACATTCATGATAGCTTACTTTATAACACACAGATTATTTTCTCATATCAGGCTTATTTTTGTAACATAGTGATGCATGTAAGAACAGCGTCAGTCTGTTTTTGATTAAACACTATATCAGGTGTCATAAACATGCAACGTGCAAGGGCATGCTGGACAGACAATAAGCAGTGTTATATTTGATTTAAATTCAAAAGACATGCACTGTACAGTATTGTATAATGATAAGAAGATAGACTTCTACTCTATACTGTATATTCTATAAATTGCTTGAGAACAACCTTCTAATAATTTTATTAGTGTCCTTTGAAAAACAAGAACATTTAAAATCCATTAAAACCCTAATTTCTTAAAGAATTTAAACATTTGGCAGTTATTGCAAATTATTGCTTTTGCCATGAAGTTTATTGATAAAAAAAGAAAAGAAAAGAAAACCCACACAAAATTAACGTAACTGGAACGTTGATAAATATGCTTGTTATTTCAATCCAGATTTTCATATTTAATTTATTTTTGGTAGTGCAATAACTACGAGGGAGAGACAAAATTATCTGCACTCTGGCTGTAAAATTTTTTTAAATAAACTTTTAGAAAAGACAAATAGATAATTTTTCACCATCTCCCTGTTTTCAAAACACTTTGTGAAAGTCAAATGGAGCAAGATCAGGACTATAGGGAAGATAACGCGTTAACACAGTGTGAACAGAAGTGTGTGGATGTGCAAGATCATAATACCAGCAGTACTCTGTGTTTAATCTAGAGTTGAGGCTTCAGCTAGTGACTGGGGTGACAGTACTCTTGAACGGAAAGCACTAATAAGATCAATCAATCCAGTCAATTTTGTTTGAATATAATAAAAGTACAGATAATTTTTGACTCACCATTGTATGACTATATAACTATATTACACTTACAGTTGACTCAGTTAGTGTGTGTCTCTGCTTGGTTGGAATAAAAGCCTGAACCCACATGGCCCTTTCCTGATCCAGTTTGACACCCCTGGCCTGGCTGGTGGAGCTTTTTGCCACGATCCAGACCTTGACATGCCATTTAGTTGGTTTGAGTGGGAGACACAATGCAAAAGGCATGCCGTCCCTTAAATTTCACCGTGCTTTCTTTCATTTACTGTCACAGAGCCATTCATCTTATAGAGTGAGTAAAATTAAGTGGTAGTTTTCACAACTTTTTTGAAATGTAATTAAAATAAGGGAATCTGTGCCAGGTTTCCTGGACAGATTCGATTCGTGTCTCAGGTCTGCATTCATGAAATTTGCATGTTCTCCCCATGCTAGGTGGGTTTCCTTCGGGTCCCCCGGTTTCCTGCCACAGTACAAAGACAGGCAGATTGGGCTAATTGGCATTCCCACATTGCCCCGTAGTGTGTGAATTAGTGTGTGTGTGTATGTGGGTGCCCTGCGATGGATCGGCACCCTGTCCAAGTCAAGTCAAGTCAAGTAGGCTTTTATTGTTATTCCAACCATATACAGTTAGTACACAGTGAAACGAAACAACGTTCCTCCAGGACCAAGGTGCTACATACATGCAACAACATAAATTAACAACACAAATTTTTACATTTTTAAGTTAACCTAAAAAAAAATCAATACAAAAAATACACAATAGACAAAGTGCACGTGCAAATGTGCAAACAAAGAGCTACATGACAAACACAACAATGTAACACATAACAGTAGTTTTTTTTTTTTTTTTAACCCCACCTCATGCCCTAAGTCTCCTGGGCTTCAGACCCCCTGCGACCCTGAATACAGGATTAAGTGGTATAGACGATGAGTAAGTGAGTGATGAGTGAAAGTCTGTCGCTTACCATGTCTGTGGGGAAGCTAGTTTGGAAAAGCCACTTCTTTTGTCACCACAGTTCTCCATATCTCCCAGGTTATTTGTTCAAATAAAAAAAATCAACTATTGCTTAATAGTCTGACATATTGTGGCCACATGCTTGGTTATGCTTTGAGATGCCCCATTCAGCTTGTTCATGAGCATCTGGTGGTAACAAAAGAGTGCCTGCTCATTGGCTCTTTGGTGCTGGAGAACGTTCTGCCAGCAGGGAGACGACGTGTGCCTGTGTGCACTAGTGACCCAGCACTCCTGTTTCATTCTGCCTGAGAGACATGCCCCGGCCAACAGCTCACTGCTTAAAATGAAGAGGTTTTATTTGATCCCACTGGCTAAACCTTTATCTATCTAAAGATATATAGATAAAAATAAGATCAAACTGAATTAAATAGGCTTGCATATCATTTTTATGCTTCCATGTCAAATTCCAGTAGGATAGCTCGTGCCAGCTTCAGCAATACAGAACGAAGTTCAGCGTCTGCATACGCATCCCTTCTGTTATCTGTTTGGACCATGTGGTTCTCCGGATGAATTGGAAGTTATATTTCATGACCTCAAACATATCCTGCTGCTGTGAGCGGAATTCCTAGATGTGTTCAAGAGATCCAAGATTTTAAACACTTGTGATATAAACCTTAAACCCAGCATTTCATACAGTGAAATGAAAAAAAAAAAGCTCATATTTTTTAAGCCAGTTGTTCATAATTGAATCATTTAAACAAGGCTAAAGCAAAGCACAAATATGAGCAAAAACAAAATCTTATGTATGTGAAAAGAGCATTTGTTCGCATAGTCGGGGTTGTATTAGGAGTTATCAGCTGCAGCTGATCGTTTGGGCCTCATGCTGCTCATGCTGTCGTTCTTTTGTCCTGCCTCAGCGTCTGGGAGGCTCCTCGCTGCTACATCAGCTGCTGGGTCAAAATCATTATTGTTCTCGATGGCCCGGTCATTTAAGTAAAAAATTAACCGGCTCAATAAATCACCAAAAAAAAAAAAAAAAAAAAAAGGATTTTTTTTTTTATTAGTTGGCTGCCCAGGCTGATTAGTATAATTTGTACAGAATTAGCTTGCAGCAGAATTCCTCTGTGAAGTAAACACAAAGAATATTTCTAATGGCTTCAGCTCAGGCTTCTATTGTTTAATTTGGCTATTCAGTCAATTCATTGAATCTGATTCAGTGGCTTTTCAGGACTTCCTGAAAACTAAATCTACTTGCTTCCTGAGGACGTTATTGCTTCTATATTCTTTCACCATCTTTTTATATTCTGCTCATTGTGCATACAGTATAAAATAGTACATGCTCTGTTTAAGGAAGACAACTTGAGGAGTTTGTAATGGGTGAGCGCATGCTTTTTTCCACTACTTCCATGACCTCAGCATCTAACATGAACCTAAAGAATTTTTTTCTCTGTCTCAGTCATTCCAGTGCCCAACTCTAAAGGTGATGACTGTTAAAAAAAAAAAAAAAAAAGTGCAAGCCCTATGAAGTGTACAGATTCAAGCTTAGTCATCGTCCTGACTCTCTGTGAAAAACCCCCAAGAGGAAACCTGAGATGCTTGCACCAGTACAACAAGCCTATTGCACATTATTGTGTGATCATGACCTTGGAATTTTATAGCGATCCCCTTTCACTTGTTTCAACAGTGAGAGTGGAGTTGGAGGAACACCCAGTGTTCATGATCTAAACTGTGAGAGCTTTAAAAAAAAAAAAGTGTTCGGGACATGCTTTGTTCTCGTGAAACATAGTTGTGTGTTTCATTAACTGGGCCTATTGTTTGTGTGAGCAATAAAAGACACTGTTGACAGAGGATTTTTTTTCAGATGTGCCGGTGTTCCTGTTGTCTTTGTGTGCCTTGCCACGCATTCTCTTGATAACCATTCTCTTTAAAGCCCAAGAACATCTAATTATAAAGAGTTTATTACATGCTGTACAAAGCTGCAACAGTACTACAGTCTAATCAGGTCTTCTTTTAGACATGAAAAAAAAAAACAATAAACCTTTAAATAGTATTACCTGAATACGTTTTATAGTAAGTAAGCTGATGTGTGCCATGACAAATGTAGCACTTAGTTTAAATCGGTGCCTGGATTATGTCAAAAGTATGCGTGATTCATCCTTACTGTAAATCCCACAGATCTTTTTAAGCACCTATGCATCACTGCCAGCTTCACATTATTGTCTCCTCTCAAGGATACTAGACCATTTTGAACCACAGTCCTCTGGATTTAACAGCAATAGACACAAAATAAATTTTACTCCTAAATGGCTTTAGCTACAAACATTTTCCGAGGCTGATTGCTTGCTATAAAAACAAGCACTTGGACAAGTTTGTAAGCGTTATCACCTAGGACCAGTACCTCCTAAAACATTCCAGAGTAATTAAGACAATATACAGATGCGTAGACAGCTTGTTGCATGATCGTTCCAGAGAAAGAGAAGAACGAAAGGAGGGAGAGAGAGAGAGAGAGAGAGTATCTATTTCTGCTCTGTGTGATCTCATGCGGGAGGGAGCTGTTCACTCTTAAAGCTCTTTATATATATATATAATATATATACACACGTATATATATGTATATATATATGTATATATATATATATATATATACACATTTCATTTTTTACTTTACTGAAGAAGGGGAGGGTTTTATATATATATATATATTCTCAGAGCTGGAGATGACGAAAGTAAAGTCAACCGGGCCACACTACAGAGACAGAAGGGGGAGAATTTAAAAAGGCCCAAGCATCTACCAATCAACATGTGCTCTCAGGACAAATGGAGCTGTGGCAGATGTTGCCAGAATAATAAGGAGGGGGGCGGGACTTTGAGCTCATTGCCAGAAGGGTGGATGTCATAGCCGGGTGGACCACAAGAGAGAGAGAGAGAGAGAGAGAGAGGGGCAGGAGCAGCTTTGTGTTTATCCTGGAGCCCTGCCGCTTTGTTTTCACAAATTAGAGGATTTGTTGCAGGATGTCACCTTCAAGCGGAGATATTTTTCTGGGGCATGTCTGACCACTCAGGAGCGCATGGAAATTCAAGCACTTTTTTTCCTCCATGGTATTCTTGCCGGAACTTAGGACTGAGGAAATAAGCAACATTGGGCAAGTTCTGACACTGAGGAGATATGGAAATGAATGATCTTGACTGCATCTTGAAATAGGATATTCTTAAAAAAAAAAAAAAAAAAGGAAGTATTAAAAGAAGAGCTCTGTACTGTGGAATGTATTGTTTATTCTGTTTATAGCATCTTAAAAGCATTTTATATTTTGTCTTTTTTACTAGGTTTTATAAAATTATATTTTATAAGATTTTTAAAGTTCTCTATATTTTTTATGCAATTCTGCTTATGAAACCGATTATATATTTATTATCCAAGGTGTCTTCCTTAAAATGTGCAAAGATTCTATAGCCTTTTTTGCTTTCAAGTAAAAGCATCGTTGCACTGAAAACATTTACCTCAATATTAAATTGTCATCAGAATGGGCAAACCTCTTAGCAGACCTGACTGTCTGCGGCAAAACCCCTCCTGTGTGGCGAAACCAGAAGAAGAGGACCTGAACATCGATGACTGTTATGTTCCCCAGAGGTCCATTTACGACACTGTGCGTCTGAATGAGCAAATCGACTCGGGTTCGAAGGGAAGCTTGGCGTCTCGGCACTTCATTGGCACGCTGCCTTACAGCCACCGCACTTTGGACATGGCCACGCTTTGTGGAAATGGTGTTTTAGCCTCCTCCAGCACCCTTGATTTGCGCAGCAGGGACGTGACGCGACTGGACGAGCGGCCGTTGTTTGATGGGTACAAGCTTAATGGAGACATTGTTCGGGGAACAGGTACCATTTTTGGCAGGCTTCAAGTACAGGGTGAGAAAAAGGAACCCCCACAACACCGGCGTTCTTGGAAAAACTTTGGGCCAACCAACCTCAATGAGTATGCAACCTTGTGTGTTGATGGACCAGACCGGCAAGCCCTGGTACGAGTGAGCCACGGTAGGAGCATGACCAATTCTTTAACTTCAGAGGATGACTCCGGCCTGTGCAGCCCTACTACAGAGCAGGAGCGGAGGAAGCAGCGAGCCCTGCTGAGACCAGGTCCAGGTACCAGGAGCCTCTCTTCCACTGAGGCTGCCCTTGAATCTGATGAGCTTAATCCGGGCCGGTCCATCAGTTCGGGACAAGAGGAGTTTCCATTTTCCCCTGTCAGAAGCTTGGTACCAACTCCAGTGTGCTCCACAGACTCGACATGGCATGAGGACCAACATTGTAAAGACACATGTACTATAAATGCACACAATAACAAACACATCATTTCCAGTGATTATTACTCTGACTTACAGAACAGAATAACAGCAAGGTCAACAAACGGAGCACCAAACTCTACTTATGACAGCCAGACCAGGACTTTCCTAGGATACAATGAGCTACCCACAGTTGAGCTTCGTGAGGACACATCTCAAGATGATTGTGAACTCTTGTGTGTGGTTGTGACACAGCCAGAGCGAACCCCGCATCATAGGACAGCTATAGAGCAACATGTGATCAAAGATGCAGAATGTTATGAAAGTGAACAAAGAGCAACGGAGTCCAAAATGGCCGATTTGGAAGAGTTTTTGTTGTCTGTGGAAAGGGAGGCAGGTCTCACCAATGGAATCAACCAGACTGTGAATTACATAGAAGATGAGGAGCTAGAGAGCTTTCTAACCTCCCTAACCGCATGTTCTCAAATGGATCTCATGGACATGCAATGCTCACAGGTAGTTCACAAAAACCTTATCTTCTTGGGTGGATTTATGGATTCCTGGGAAGTTAGCTAGTGCTGATCTCTCTCTTTATCTTGATCATGAGCTGGATAAAGGATGTTTGGTGCAATAATCTGTGAGTGACTCAGCTTGTCTGATGCTGCACAGATATGCATCGATTGCAGCTCCTAGACAGAGACTTGTTTTAGACTGTATGCTATGTTCAGTAGAGACTCTTGCCATGTAAGGAATGAGTAAAAGTAAACATCATTCAGCTACCCGACGCCGTAAAGTAGCAGGTACTCAAATAATGGTTTACACTGAAAAGAATTTCTTCCATTTCAGCTTTTTATTTGTAGGGAGCTGTCAGTCCCTGCCCTAAACTACTCAGACAGTTTTGTAGTTCAGGAAATACAGAAGTACTACCATAAATCTCTTGCTACTATGATTTACTGTACATATAGGTCTACCAATTAATAAATACATTTTCTACTAAAACTAAATACTATTTATATCTATTTGGTTTTGAGATGTGCAAGAGTAAGTGCTATAGGAGTCAAGCCAGTAGGGTTCAATATTTTATTTAACGCACAGCTTTTGTAAACAAGCTTTTGTATGGAGGCTTTGTATGTGCCAGTTGCTTTGTACATCCTGTGAAATGGTTGAATGGTGCAAAGGTGGCTGATAGGGTGGATACTGTCCACACAGATGGTTTGTGCTGGGAAATACAGGCCCGTGATGCAAGCTTTAAATTGTTCAACCCACTTTATCTACACTGAACGGCAATGTTATCAAGTTCATTTACTGTGTAGGTCTCCTCGTAGGTATACAGACACTGACTAATAACTACAAACCCATTTTTAGCGCAGCAAGTGACACTGACATGGTAGTGTTAGACAAGTGCTGGTACAACTGTGACAGATGAAGTAAACATTAGATCCGTGGTGGTCCTGTGCTGATGCCCTAAGTGCAAAGGTCTTATTATTTTGACCTTGACTTATATGGTATGAGAGGAAAATACCCAATGACTATCAGTGCAAAGTTTACATGCTCTATAATTGACAACTGGTTGTACAGTATACGAATAGAAATGTATTTATTATTTAAAAAAAAAAAAAAAACAGACTTGCATTTTTGGTGTTGATAGAAGTAACGTATAATGAGGAGAATGGCTGTGGTTCTGTGCTGGAGATCAGAAGTCGCAGTGACTTCGAACCCAGCACTGTTAGCAGTGAATGCTTGGAGTGTATTCTTTCTTGTGATCCACGTGCCAGACGAATAAATGTGCCAAATGGGTATTTATTGTTTTTTTTTTTTTTTTTAAGCAAGACTTCAGAATGGCTTTAATCAGTAACTACTCAGCAAACCATAATAAATTACTCTGTCACTTTAAGCTATGTGTCTTAATGAGATTTGCATGACTGTTTCCATTATGGTTCTGTGTTTCCTCACTGATTTCAGGTTTTCCAGAAGGAAACGATCGAGTCACTGCAAACCCAATTGCAAGAGGTGAACTGTTTAGGCCAAGGACTTATTCAAAATGCATCCAAAGGGACCAGCACCAAAGCTCTTGAACATGACCTGGAGGACATTGGTACGAGATGGAACACGCTGAACAAAAAGGTTTGGACAAATTTGATTTCAAGCATCAACTGAGAAAAAAAAAAGTTCTTTCTTTTTTCCTCTTTTTAATTTTGTCGTAATGTCTAAGTTGTCATGTCTGCAATGCTGTCAGGTAGCAGAACGTTCGGCGCAGCTTCATGAAGCTTTGCTGCACTGTGGAAGGTTTCAGGATGCTCTCGAGTCCCTGTTCAGCTGGCTTAAAGACACAGAGGAACTGGTGACCAGTCAGAAGCCTCCATCAGCAGAGTTTAAAGTTGTTAAAGCACAAATACAAGAACAGAGGGTAAGAGGTTAAACGGTCTACACAAGTTCATCACCCTGAATGTATTGTTGAATAAACTACCATTAATATTAATGTTATTAAATGTTACAATTATTCATGATAAATAATAATGTTATTGATGTTAATAAAGTAAGACATTGAGATCAGGATTTTCTATAGATTTGGAGCTTCTGGTTGGTTATATGCATCATGCATATTGGTTTTCCTTACATCCCAAATGTTTATTTTTCTCTGGGTTTATTCAGCTCTTACGGAAGCTGCTAGATGATCGCAGACCCACAGTGGAGCTTATTAAGAAGGAAGGGGGGAAAGTGTTAGAGATGGCTGACTCTGTGGATAAAGAGAAGATTGGAAAGGAGATTGATAGCCTAGGGAAGAGATGGGATGCTCTGCTGAAGAAAGCAGAGAGCAGGTAAAAAGATTTATATCTTGACATCAGGATAATTAGAAAAACAATCTATGCAGTTATTACTTTGTTAATTTTTATTAGTATTGATGAGATTATTTTTTAAAAATAGCTGGGGGCTCAAGACACTGGACTGAAATCATGTATACAGACATAAATCTTTTCTTTTTCTTTAGCGTAATTAAACTGGACTCTACTGTAGATACAGTATACTGTAACAAGACCAAAGGTGGCAATATCATAACATTTAAAGTTATATGTTAGTGAATGGTATTTTATGAACATATTCATTATTTGAATATGGTATGGACCTATATATTAGGTGTGTAACACAATGCCATGATAAAGTTTACACATTGGTATTTTTATTTTATATTCATTGTTAATTACTGATTATATTTTGAGCCATTATGTTTATTTTATTTTATTTCATTTTTATTTAATTTTTTTCTGCAGACACAAACAGTTGGAGAGCATTTTGGGGGTGGCTCAACAGTTCCATGAGACCCTAGAGCCACTAACAGAGTGGCTGACTGCTACAGAGAAATGCCTGGCCAATTCCGAGCCCATCGGCACCCAGACCTCTAAGCTCGAAGAGCAGATCTCCCAACATAAGGTACACGCATAATTGAGATACTTCTGTGTTCTGCCTCTTCTTAGTAGTTCATTGTAAGGACCCATCAGATTTGTTTTTATTGTTTGGCAGTAGCTTTATGCTCCTGGTACTTTTTGTTTGTTTTTTTTCCCTTTGTGTTCTTTATGTTTGGTTGTTTTTATGTTTATTTTCTCTTGATTTTCCCATTCTCTTTATGTTGGAATCATCTTCCCTCCACTCATACGTTTCGCCCCATCTACACCCCATCTGCCCTAATTGCTAATCAGGCTTTAGAGGAGGAGATTATAGGGCGCAGTAAGAGCTTGTACCAGGCAATGAGTCTTGGACAGGCTCTGCGGTCAGTCAGCTGTGTGGATGATAAAGAACTCGTCCAAGCTAAACTGGACAGCACTCAGGGTGGCTACATCGAGTTGCAGGAACGCTGTCGCAGGAAGGCTGATCTGCTGCACCAGGCCCTGGCCAACGCACGGTTGTTTGGAGAGGACGAAGTAGCACTTATGAACTGGCTGGATGAAATACACGGCAGACTGAGCCACATCTCTGTCCAGGACTATGCACCAGACGTACTGGCAAAACAACATGCTGACCAGCTGGTAGAACAGACATCCTCCTCTTCAATCTGTTTTTTTTTTTTTTTTAAACCCATCATCATTAATTTATCCTTCATCAGTTTATTTTATATGATTTATGTGTTTAGTTAATCAATGTTTGGTCATTTAGTTACGAGGACTGCAGTTAACGCGCATGTTCTATGTTTAGGCACTTCATGAGGATATTGACTTAAGGAGACAGCATGTTGAACAGGCCTTGCAGAATGGACTCGAGCTCCTCAAACAGACCACAGGCAAGACTTTTCCCCCACAATTAGATGTGTTTTCATTCCTTTATTTCTTACGTGGCATTTAATTTTAAGTTTACAGCACTTGTTGATATCTCAGTTTTGGATGGACAGAAGGTGTTAATTAACTACTTTTTTATTTTATTTTTTATATATATAACAGCACAGTTGCTATAAAATGCAAAATTTATATAAATGTACTCCTTTGCATGTTTATCGCAGATGATTCATGTGAACATATTTAAACAACATTTTCTATAAGAGGATGTTTATTTAGGGAGATTTTCTACCTCTGTGAGTACACAGTGGACAAGTGAGAGAAGAGACAAAAAGAAAGGCTGGTGCAAGAACAACGATTTATCACTGCTATACGTGATAGCAAGAAAAAACAGTTGATTAACATACTGTAACTATAAACAAAAGTAACATAATATTTGGGAAACTGTTATAGTATGAGAGGCATAAAGCACCTCCTGATGTGATGTTATTGGAAAATAATCCACCTTGGGGTAGTAATGTATCACACCACTTTGTGTTATACCTATTCTTTCCTCAAATAACAAGTAAATAAATCTTTTAAACTGCAGCCTCACTCCTTCTGTGACTGGCCTGATAGAGAACATAGCATGGAAATGACATCATTTGTATAGTAACATTGTACTTGTATAATATATCAGTTCAGGAATGCATTTTCCATTTTTCCTAACTGTTTCAAGCCCTCCTGTTTTGTGCAGGCGATGAAGTCATCATCATTCAGGGCAAACTGGATGGGATAAAGACGAGATATTCCGACATAAGCGCAATGAGCAACGACGTAATGAAGACCCTGGACAAAGCACTGTCTCTGGCCAACAAAGTACAACACACGCACGAGGATCTGCGTTTCTGGTTGGAGAAAGTGGAATCCGAATTGGCCACGTTTGGAGCTCAGGAGTCAGTGGGAGAGCAACTGAGCAAGGTGCAAGAAAGGCAGAAAGTGAGTACCCTCCTTCGCCTTGAAATTAAGGACGGCTAGATCAGATAAAATCTAAATACAACTTGTATTTATTGAATGTGTTTCCTGTCCAGGCATTAATGAAGGAGGTTCAAGAGCACAAGTCAGTAGTAGATACATTGAATGAAGCGAGCAGCGCTCTGTTAGAGCTGGTGCCATGGCGTGCTCGAGAGGGGCTCGACAAACTGATCACAGAGGACAACGAGCGCTATAGGTCAACTAGTGATGCCATTTCTCAGCATGTCGACCAGACAGGAGCTGCCATCTTAAAATCACAACAGGTAACATGCTGCAAGTATGTCGATACTAACAAATAGACTTTTGGAAGGCTACTGGTTATTGCCTGTTGAGTTTGCTATGATGGACAGACCATCTTGACCAGACCTTCAATAGGGGCTTCACTGCATAATCTACTGTTTTTAAATGTGTTTTTATTTTGCTGTTCAGTTTGAACAGTCTGCTGACACAGAATTGGCCTGGCTGACTGAAGCAGAGAAGAAGTTATCATCTCTAGGGGACATCAAACTGGAGGCAGAGCAGACCACAGCTCAGCTGCAGACTCAAAAGGTCAGTCTGATGCCTTCAGGTCATTTAGTTGTGTACACACCACAAAGACAAACAGTGAACATGTGTATGTGTGGGACATGCCATTAACTGAAGTACTCTCTGTGTTCAAGGGCTTCTCCATGGACATTATGAGGCATAAAGACGCTGTGGATGATATCACTAAGACAGGCGAGGCCATAATGAACGGCAAAGACGAGACTGAGAAACAAGCTCTAAAGGTAAGAATAAAATGTTTAATTACATTTAGATGCTTGATTTTTTGGGGGGGATGTGACCAATGTGACTGTGTCGTACAGGCTAAGATCCAGGCTCTGTTGGAGAAGTACAACGTGGTGAGCCAGTTGAACTCAGAGCGCTGTCTACAGCTGGAGAGAGCACACTCTCTGGCGTGCCAGTTCTGGGAGACCTATGAAGAGCTGTGGCCATGGCTGCAAGAGACCCGAGCCAACTTTACCCAGCTCCCGTCCCCTGCTATTGAGTATGACACTCTCAGACAGCAACAGGAGGAACTGCGGGTAAGAAATCCCAAGAAAACACAACTACTATATCAATCAGAACTGTTGGGGCAACTCCATCTTGCAGTCTATTTGAAACAGTTTCTCTTTAAATATGACTTTATTTTTTGTTCAAGTTATTGTTATTAAAAAAGTTAACCTAGATAAATAGGATCTATTGAAAAGTACAGTATTGCTAAGCAGAGATTAGGCTGCTGTCGTCATTATAATCCTTTTTGCTATGGTTGGTATGACTGGGGCTGGGGTCATCCACACCGATAGTGCCAGCTGTTGTCTGTAAGCTGTCAAACACGGCGTGTCCCTCTGCTTTTAAGTTTATTCCGTGTGCCTTCAAATGTTTCATTAGATTTGACGCGTTTCCCCCTTTACACGCAACTGCTGTAAAACATTTACTGCACGTCACGGTGTCGGAATCCTTTCTTGTGAAATATAGCCACACTTTCGACCGTTTAGTTTTAGGCATTTTAACAAAAGTTAATTTAGCAAGTTAAGATAGCGGTAGACCACCTGTTGCCGTCAGAGTACGTGTAATGTTAGTTGCTGCATTCACGCGCATCTCGACTGGTCTCATTACCTGATGATTTGCGCTTTAAATTTTTTTATCTAATCTAATAAACGTTTAATTTACAAAAATTTATTGGACAGTAGCATTACTGCAACAGTGTTTTGGATTTGTATTATCAAA
>JAAGKR010000540.1:25195-137482 GCA_011419295.1 Clarias macrocephalus | reverse complement strand
CATTGTGTGTGTGAGACAGTTTTCACTTCTCCATTTTTGCATCATCATTGTAGAATTTTACAACAAACCCATGCAGAGTTACACCAGACCTTCTCCATACGTTTAGATTTTTGTTTTCGTATCACAGACAATTGTATGATTTATTCCAATATATGAATTAGACCCTATTGTGTGTGTGTTTAAACTGGAAGAGTCTGTGGGATGAGAGCCAAAATCAACGCTGCAGGGAAATATTAGTTAACTATTAATAAATTATTAATAATTCACTGGAGCACAAATAACAACATTCCTGGTAATAAATGTGCGCTTCCACAGCACTCCGGAGAAATGCGTTTGAAAAGGGTTCACGCTCAGGATGGAAAAAAAAACATGTTGGTTAGATAAACTGTTGATGTTTTCCTTTGAACTGATGTTTATGGTTGAAAATAGACAGGCGAGGCCATAATGAACGGCAAAGACGAGACTGAGAAACAAGCTCTAAAGGTAAGAATAAAATGTTTAATTACATTTAGATGCTTGATTTTTTGGGGGGGATGTGACCAATGTGACTGTGTCGTACAGGCTAAGATCCAGGCTCTGTTGGAGAAGTACAACGTGGTGAGCCAGTTGAACTCAGAGCGCTGTCTACAGCTGGAGAGAGCACACTCTCTGGAGGAACTGCGGGTAAGAAATCCCAAGAAAACACAACTACTATATCAATCAGAACTGTTGGGGCAACTCCATCTTGCAGTCTATTTGAAACAGTTTCTCTTTAAATATGACTTTATTTTTTGTTCAAGTTATTGTTATTAAATTGAATAAGTACTAGCTGGAAAGCCATAATAAAACAGAATCTATGTTACATTAATATTTTACAAATCGTTTGACCATTTGTTAGCCTGAATGCAAGATTTGCATTTTGCAATTAACATTACATTAGCCTACTACTAATCTGCGGAAAGGCTGCTGTCGTCATTATAATCCTTTTTGCTATGGTTGGTATGACTGGGGCTGGGGTCATCCACACCGATAGTGCCAGCTGTTGTCTGTAAGCTGTCAAACACGGCGCGTCCCTCTGCTTTTAAGTTTATTCCGTGTGCCTTCAAATGTTTCATTAGATTTGACGCGTTTCCCCCTTTACACGCAACTGCTGTAAAACATTTACTGCACGTCACGGTGTCGGAATCCTTTCTTGTGAAATATAGCCACACTTTCGACCGTTTAGTTTTAGGCATTTTAACAAAAGTTAATTTAGCAAGTTAAGATAGCGGTAGACCACCTGTTGCCGTCAGAGTACGTGTAATGTTAGTTGCTGCATTCACGCGCATCTCGACTGGTCTCATTACCTGATGATTTGCGCTTTAAATTTTTTTATCTAATCTAATAAACGTTTAATTTACAAAAATTTATTGGACAGTAGCATTACTGCAACAGTGTTTTGGATTTGTATTATCAAAGTCCTCAAGATTTTTCTAATTACGGAAATAATTTATTTTTCCTATCATTTCTGACACCCCATGAATGCAGTATTAAAATTTTACTAGCGATTATGTGTGTTGATGAATCTAATGCTTATTACAACCATGTCATCATAGCCGATGATTAATACAAACGTATTAATCGACAGTTCAGGCAAGTGGCACCGAAATGAGGCACCGAAATTCGTGTTCTGTTTCGGTCTGGTACATACCGGTTATATAGGTACCGGTGCCATATCGGTACCAACCCTAGTCCTGACCAAATGAAGCAACAACAGATCATAACACTGCCCACACAGGCTAGTACGATAAGTACGTATAGACATGATGGGTGCATGATTTCATCCACCTTTCTTCTTACCCTGATGCACCCATCCTTTTGCAACAGAGTACATCTGTCATCAGACAACATGACCTTTTTCCAATGCAGGACAGTCCATTCTTTATGCTCCCTAGCAAGTTTAAGCTTTCTTCTGATTAGCCTCAGTGATAAGCGGTTTACTTAAAGCCACCCGACTGTTTAGACGCTTTAACTCTCCTTGTTGTCCGTGTTGAAATGCACTTACCTTCACATGCATTTCACTTTCGCTTTTCATTCAGGATGTCTTTCTGTCCACAATTCTTCTTCTAAGATGATGGTTCATCACTATCCTTCCAGATTTTTAATAATGCTTTATGCTTAATAACGTTTTTTCAGTTCTTAACCCAGTTTTAGTAGTTTCAGCAATCTCATGTCTTCTGATTGTCATGATTGTTTAAGAAATGATAAGCTACTCACTTAATCAGTTAGGGTTAAATAACTTGTTGCAAGGTGAAACATATTAATCACTGCAGTAATTATCCGATGAAAGGCTCTTAACTATTTGCTTAGTTAAATCCAGCTGGTGACTTTGTTTTTTCGCCCGGGCAGTGTATATGCATTCTTCCATACCCCTTTTAAATTGTATATTTTTGCTTCTAGCAACTGAGGGAGCTGATTGCAGAGCATAAGCCACACATAGACAAGATGAACAAAACGGGACCTCAGCTGGTGGAGATCAGTCCACTGGAGGGTGAGCCGATCAGAGAGAAATACCAGGCCACAGACAAGTTGTATGCACAGCTTAAAGCAGATGTGAAGCAGAGAGCTGCTGCCCTGGACGAGGCCATCTCTCAGTCTACTCAGGTTTGTTTCAAGTCTTTGATTCTTTAGCTTCATAAATAAAATTTGCTTTGTGCCTAGCTTTTTTCAAATTCTTTAATGTTAAGGGGAAAAAAAAGCTAAAATATAAAGGAAATCTGCCATTTAACAAAGCGTGTTAGTTGAATATACATAAAGATAATTTAATGTCATTGTTCTCACTGTTGATTAGGGAGAGTATGAGTACTCTTAGTTTAATTATATGTCACTTGCCTTGATTTGTATGTGCTCCTGTCAGAACATGGCTCCAAAAATAGCTGCTGTTAATCTTATCTTCAGTACGTTATGTTTCTATGAAATCCTTCATGTCCTACAAACACAAGTGACAGCTTGTTAATGAAGTGTGCAGCCAAAAACAATTTGACGGAAGTAAATCTTAAAACACTGTTTATCGGGGAAGGATATATCAATCATGTTGTTACTGATAAGACCAGGAGGAAATGTGAGGCCTGACATAAAGTTTCCCTTAAGAAACTTCCTGACAAACTCACGATTAACATGTCTACAAGTGATTACCTGCTTTAGTGAAAGGTCTCCTGATTGGTCCTGTTGACAGACTTAACCATTGCCTGATTGCCCAGCTGCTTAGGGCTTCAGCTAAAGTATTTTAACAGGTGTTTGAAAATTCGCTCATTTAACACTGCCTTTTTTTCCCCTCCCAGTTCCATGATAAGATCGACCCGATGCTGGAATCTCTGAATCGTATAGCCGAACGTTTGCGCCAGCCCCCCTCCATCTCTGTGGAAGTGGAAAAGATTCGTGAGCAGATTTCTGAGAACAAATCTGTGAATATGGACTTGGAGAAACTGCAGCCGTCTTATGAAACACTGAAACAGAGAGGAGAGGACATGATCACTCGCTCAGAGGGCGCAGACAAAGACCTGTCAGCCAAAGGTAAGCATTCTTATTTATAAAAGGTATAAATACTTTAATATTCTGTAGTGATCTAAAGGTGAACATTTGTTTGTTTGTTTTAAAGCTGTACAAGACAAACTGGATCAGATGGTATTTGTATGGAATGATATCCATGCTCTGCTGGAGGAGAGGGAGGCTAAGCTTCTGGATGTTATGGACCTGGCTGAGAAGTTCTGGTGTGACCACTGTGCGCTCATCATCACCATCAAGGACACTCAGGACTTGCTAAAAGACCTGGAGGACCCTGGAGTCGACCCCTCTGTTGTTAAACAGCAACAGGAGTCTGTGGAGGTTAGTGAGCTCTCATCTCAGGTTTAACACTTTACTGGAGCTAATGATCTGTTATTAGTGAACAGGATATGTTATATATAACTAAAGCAGTTATATTTAACCTATATATATATGTCTGTAGTAGGAAGTAGCCTGGTTATTTCTTTTTATTTCACGTATTGGGCTCATGGTGGAATTTACTGGCTACAGGGGTACAGAGAGGAGATCGATGCTCTTCAGGAGGAACTGAATGTGGTCCAGAATTTAGGGGCAGAGCTGATGATGGCCTGTGGAGAACCAGACAAGCCTGTAATCAAAAAGAGCATTGATGAGGTAACATTATATACACTATACAGTATGAAGAAGCATACAGGTATATTACACAAAACAACATTATTACTAGTTTGGAAATACATATACAGCACAACAAATTGCAGTTATATTGTATAATAAATTGCTACTGACTATAATGAGAAATCTTTACCTTTTAATAACTTTTTTTTGTCAGTCTTAAGTAAATAGTTCACCGTATTAGACATGTGTTCTTGTGTTTTCTACCAAAAATTATATTCAATCCTCTGTGTGCTCTTGCCTGCTAGGTGAACACGGCATGGGAGACTCTGAATAAGACATGGAAAGAGCGAGTAGACAGACTGGAGGAAGCCATGCAGGCTGCTGTACAGTTCCAGGATGGTCTACAGGTACAGTGAGTCACAGAACGACTCAGAAAGCGTTTTTTCTCTGCTAGAGCAACTTAGAAAAATAATAAAACTCACTATGACAAAACTGGGTTTGAGTATTTTTAATTTTATTTGATATAAATTAAAATATTTGAATTATATATTTGTCTATTTTAATCACATCGCATCCTATGATTTAAATCTATGCAGAAAATATCTTGAAAACATGGAAAAATATTACTGTTTTTGTGTGTTATTTGAGTGAAAAATGTAAGGCAAGCTTAAATTGGTGTAAAAGTTGTTCAGCTGACAAAGAAAATAAATGTTTTAATTTAATTAGCATTCACTCAAAATTTGTTCTGAATGAAAAAGATGACATGGCGTAGGAAATCATTACACATCGTACTGCAGAATCGCAGCTTGAACAGGCTAAGGCGTGATGCAGTTTTCCCACGCGTCTAGTGTCTGAGCTTCTCAAATGAAGGTAATAGTGTAACTTGAGTGTACTTTGTGTTAATACATACCAATAGCTTTTCATTCTACCTCTGTAGGGCATGTTTGACTGGGTAGACATTTTGGAGAGTAAATTGGATTCCATGTCACCTGTGGGAACAGACTGGAAACTGTGAAACAGCAGATTGACGAGCTGAAGGTATTTCTTTTTACCATGTTTCATCATAGGGATTTTTGAAGTAGAATTATTGCACATATGTGGCAGGCCAATGCCAGCTGTGTTTATTTAGAGGATTATCATGTTATGTGCTCTCCCACAAGTAGTTCAAAGATGCATTGTCTAGTCAGCGTTTAGCAAGCTTGAGACGTCTCTTTATTGTTGATCCATGGGCAGATCTGGATTTTTAAGCGCTATTCACTAAGTGATTTTAAACGTATATCTTATTTTAACCAATGTTTGTTTTTCTACAGGAGTTTAAAGGTGAGGCATACCAGCTTCAGATTGAGATGGAGAGGCTGAATCACCAGGCAGGACTGCTCCTGAAGAAAGTATTAGATGAAGAAGACCGCGTTGCCATTCAGGAGCCTATGAACGAACTCAAAATGCTTTGGGACAACCTGGATGAGAAGATCATCAACAGACAGGTAAGGTGTTAACCCATTACTTCCTGGTGTCATTTATGCTCTTAACGTTGGCTTGCCCTCCGGATCTAGATATGTGCTGCACGTGAGTGTCTTGTCTGTTTTACAGCACAAGTTGGAGGGAGCCTTGCTGGCTTTAGGGCAGTTCCAGCATGCTCTGGATGAGCTTTTGGCCTGGCTGACTCATACTGAAGAGCTGCTTAGTGGACAGAAGAAAACCAGTGGTGACCCCAAGGCTATAGAGATTGAGCTTGCCAAACATCATGTAAGGCCATTTAAAAATACAGCACATTTATATTTACAATATAATGTTTGTAGTAACGTATCAGACTTGTGAAATCCTCACAGTCACAACAGCTTTAAACTTTATCATTATGTTGTCTCTTTGTCATGAGATCTGCATTTTAATTTGAAAGAATTGTTTGTGGTCTATAATAATAATAATGTTGTCTTTAACACCAGGTGCTGCATAATGATGTACTGGCCCATAAGACCACAGTCGAGGCAGTTAACAAAGCTGGCAAGGATTTGATAGAGTCCAGTGCAGGGGAGGAGAAAAGACTGAGCAGAGGAGGCAGCTTTTGGACAGCGCCTTACTCCAGGTTCTTCTCAAACACACAGAATAGCTCACTGGAGGCCTCGTCCAGTTTAACAGTGTGCTATTTATGCATGAAAAATGTACTTCTTGAAATAATGAGAAAAGTATCTGTTTTAACTGCTCAGTAACTCAGCTCTGGATCTGGCCCAAACATGGTCATTTAGTGAGATGACTTAGATCCTGAAGATTACTTGCAGTACGGTAGGGGTTCACAGGAAACCTTTCAGATTTAGAGTATATTAAGTTTTCATTTTAACAACAAAGCACAACACATATGAGCTTTGTTGAAGATCTCCCATTTTAAGAACTGATTTTGATAGTAAGCACTTAATATATCACTTAATAATGCATTAACATATAAGCTGATTTTATTACTGTAATTCAGCTTCTATATCAATGCATTATTAAGTGATATAATTCTACATTATTTTACATAAATATAAATTTACTTACTATCTAAATAATTTCTTCATTCAAAACAAATAGACGAGGGAATTCTCACTCACTTGCCTTATTCATTCATCCTAGACTAATATAGAAGAATATCCATTTAATCTAAACTTCTTTTCACGTTTAGAAGCCTGCACGAATGAGAATAACGTGAACTTCATTGTTGTGATGCTAGCTGTATTGTGTTGTAGGCCCAAGGTTTCCATGGGGAGATTGAAGATATGCAACAATGGCTGAAAGAAACAGAATGTCAGCTGTTAGCATCAAAAGCAGTTGGAGGCCTACCAGATACGGCCCGCGAGCAGCTTAACACCCATCTGGTATGTATTTAAGACTACAAAAGGCCTACTTCTGATGGCAAACTTGAACACATTTTATCGCACCCAATACAGGGCTTTTTTTTTTTTGGATAACAGTCATAAAAAGAGCAGTTAAGACTAGGCATGTTCAAAGGTTTTCATAAAGTTAGGATTAAACAGGGTATATTCAGAATATTTGTTTTATTTGCATCATTTTTTTTTTGTGTTTTTTTTTTTTTTAAGTACAGACTCTAAAACTTTCTTGATGAACCTGCTAACACATAATAATTGCATAGACACTCAACAGGGGCTAAACTTTCAGCTTGAACATCTCGTACCAATATGCAAAATATACTTATTATTATATAAGTATTAGTAATGCCAAATGTTCCTTTTCTGGAGGAAAAAGAGATGTATGGCTCTTAAATATTGTGTTGCAACTGTGGCCTCGTACCACTAGGATCGAGGGTTCAATTCCCATCTCTGGTCTGAGTGTGTAGAGTTTGTATATGCTTCCCATGCCGATTGGTTTTCTTTGGGTGCTCTGCGATGGATTGGTACCATGTCCAATGTGTACCTTGTCTCTTGGGATATGCTCCAGGCCCCTAGTGACCCTGTATACAGGATAAGCGGTATACTGTTTAAGATCAATAAATTAATATTGTGTTGTCTTTTGCATGTGTTTGTAGGAGTTATGTAATGCAATGGAGGTGAAGGAAGAACTTTACCAGAAGCTTCTTCAAAGAGGTCAGCAGTTGATAGCCATGACCCCTGAGAACCAGGACAGCAGTACTGATCAAGACCTCCATAACCTTCAAGAAAAGTGGGAATGTGTGCAGGCCAAAGTGGCTGAGAGGAAGGCAAGTGCTCCATTTATTTATTTATTTAAAAAAAAACTAATAAATAAGTCACTCAAGCAGCTTAACTACAACTTCAGATTCAATGAAGGAAATGGTTGATCATGCAGCTTCATGTCTGATCTCAGAGATGAGAACTGTAATGATGTCAGTGCGAATGTGGTCAGAAAGTGTGGGGGTGGCTGTCTGGGGAAATTGGCAATCAGTATGAGACATAATGGTCTGTTTGTGAAATGTGTCATATGCCAGTGCTTATTAAGGGCTGTGTCATACCTTGAAGAAAAATATAGACTGTCCTGGTCCAGACATGTTCTTGAACCCAGACCTAATGCTCTTTGATGGATGATTTCGTAATTAAAGCTTGACTTGAACAAACTCGAAGACATTGCTTTATTGCTTTATTTATTAAATGTCATATATATTTCAAAGTACCTTCCTGGGAGCAATTTGGCCTTGACTTTTTTCAGAAAGGTTTATGGAAGCCGCTTATTTAATATCGTTAAATGCTTTCCAAGGCTCCTCAGCTTTCGCTTAAGAAAGACGCCGTGTACCAGATGCACGGTGTGAGTCACCCTGTTGAATATTGAATCAAAGGACAATGTTTTTGTGCCTGCAGGGGAAATGTTTCTTCTACACATCCTATTTTATTTGTCATTATAGCGCTGAGAGATCAACACTTCCTGTCCGTGCTCAATCACAAGCGGCTCTTGATGCTATTTTGGTCGCGCTGATGTAATTATGGCTTGAATGAGTAAATCTTTGTGTATGTGTGTGTGTATTGTATCTAGGTGAAACTGGAAGAGGCATTAGCGATGGCCACAGATTTTCATAATTCTCTGCAGGACTTCATTAACTGGCTGACTCAGGCAGAGCAGACCCTCAACATGGTCTCTCCAGGCTCGCTCATACTAGAAACTATCTTGTTCCAGATTGATGAACATAAGGCATGTTATCTTTCTCATGGAGTTTTAGTTGATTGAAAGATGAAAAAAATTTTTTATATATACCATATAAACTAGAAATGATATAACTTCCACTTTGTTGTATATGTACAGTAAACACAGTTCATGTAAGCTTCACTCTTAGGCTTTTAAGACTTGTAAGTCCCAGCTCTATCCACTTAGCTTCTACCTTGCTTTCTGACAGATCTTTGCAACAGAGGTCAACTCACACCGGGATCAGATAATTGAGCTGGATAAGACAGGCACCCATCTGAAATACTTCAGCCAGAAGCAGGATGTGGTCCTGATTAAAAACCTGCTCCTGAGCGTTCAAAGCCGCTGGGACAAAGTAGTGCAGCGATCAGTGGAGCGAGGGCGTCTGCTGGATGATGCGAGGAAACGTGCGAAGCAGGTGTGGAACTAACAAGTGCACAAAAGTGCTTAAAAATATTTAGAGATACTATTAACTTCGAGAAGAGAGTAATCAAAACATATACATATTGTATTTGGTAGTACAACAAGTGCTGCATATTCGGAGGAGTAGTTTTAGAGTTAAGATTTGACTGCCATTATGCTACATAAATATATACAGTATAGCAAGTTTCTCATGGTCTTTACCACCTCTGTGCTTAGAAGATTGAGCTAATCTGGCTCCACTTTAGTGTCTGTTAACTGGTGCATTTCACTCCACCTCAAACTTGAGACTTGAAACTTCTGTATAGTGATAATACAGAACTCAATGAAACATTTTTATCTTCCTGCAGTTCCATGAGAGCTGGACCAAGCTGATGGAGTGGCTCGAGGAGTCAGAGACAGCACTGGACTCGGAGCTGGAGATCGCTAATGACCCCGACAAGATCAAAACGCAGCTGACTCAGCACAAGGTGACTGGATCTCTCCACACCCTTTCCCTTTGAAAACCATTAATTACACACTTCCCAGAATCCTGCTGATCACTGCATTTTAACCAGTTCCGGTTACACATCAATGATGAAGTACTGTAGGGTTCTACTTTCCACTAGCATGGCGTGAATCATGGCATCAACCAGGTGCTCTTGCTCATCTCAGCTGCTGTGTTATTTCCGTTCATAAAATTACTCCTTCACAGTGAAGGAATTAGATTTTTTTTGTCCTGTTTGGCATTAAAATAGTGTATACTGTCTCGACAAGTTTAAAATAAAAAAAAACATTTAAGTAACAAAAGCTTACTTACAAACAAGACCTACAGTATAGTCATTGAGTATGGCTGTGAGGATTGTACAATTAAATTAAACTCTTGTGATCACTTTCTTATTATTCCCACAGCACAGAAGTATCATATTGATTTGCACCTCATAATCATAAATTATTTATAACCATTTTCCCCCTAAAAAAAAAAAAAACTGATTTTAACCCTACTGCTGTTCTCTTCTAACAGTAGCATGACTCAGTGTTGTTGACCATAGAGAAGAGAGCACAGTGCCAGCGCCATGTAATTAACAGCTCAGCAGTGTGGCCTCAGCAGATTCTCTCGCATTCTGTCGACTCAGCCATCTAATTCCAATCAGCCAAATCAAACTTCTTGTTTCACTGTGTGTCCTTGAGGCTAAATGCTCTCTCTGGCTCCTGTAGGAGTTCCAGAAGGCCCTGGGTGCCAAGCATTCTGTGTACGACACCACTAGCCGGACAGGCCGAGCCCTGAAGGACAAAACCTCACTTCAGGATGACAACCAGAAACTGGACGACATGCTCTGCGAGCTCAGAGACAAATGGGACACAGTTTGTGGCAAGTCTGTAGAAAGGTAAGTTTATATTCTGTAAGCCGAGTATCAACTGCCTTAACATACACATTGAATGGGTATCTTTAATCAAACTGAATGCTAATGTTAATTAATTCTTCTGTAAAAGATTCCAGTTCAAATAAAATTTTTTCATAATTTTCTATGGATATTTAACTGAAATGTTAAAACTGCAAGTATTTGACTTGAAATGTCACATAGGCAGAACAAGCTGGAGGAGGCTCTGTTGTTCTCAGGCCAGTTCACTGACGCTTTGCTTTATAAAGTGGAGCCGCAGCTTGATTTAGTTCTCAACCGCCCTCTGACTGCATTCTTTGGAAATGTTTCACTGTAAAGCACAATGCACACCTAAAGGCTTTTCAATTAGCCCAATACAGAATTAAACTGGACTGACTAATTATTATATTACATTTCTGCTTGTATGAGTTCATAGAGTTTTGTTTAGAAATACTGTTTTTTGTGCTTCTATTTTTGGGCTTCTTGGTTCTGTTATGTTGTGAAGATGTCAGTTTTCTTTTCCTTCGTCTCTTTTATCCAAGTTCGTCACTGCAGGTTTCTATTAGACAACTTAACTTAAGTCACTGAACAAAACTTCATCTCATCATTTCATTCCCCTTTACATAAGCCTCTTTTTGTTTTCTGGATTCGATTTAAACTTCAGAGACAGAACTGTGCCAGAAAATTTATGTTTCTGTCGGGGGGTGGAGTTTGATTCAACAGAAAGCAGATATTGTTGCTATTTGGTACTGAAGTACTTGGTTTCACATTGCACATATTTAAATGCACTATAAAGCATCCCATTAATTAATTGATTAATAATTAACCATTAACGACTCTAATGCAGAACTCGTTGCAGTTCGGTAGTGTTACAAACCTGGTCAACTTAGCATTCTGGTAATGTAGCATCTACAGAAAATACTCTGTATGAGTATATCAGGTGACCCGAATCATGACACCCATATGTGGGCATTTCCTGATCCATTGAAACAAAATTGGAAGTTAGACAGGATGCCTTTGTATGTATTACAGTTTCCCTTTACAGGAACTAAGCAGCCCGAACATGCCAGAGCATGCCAATGCACCATGCACAGAACAAGGGTAGTAAAGACACGGTTAACTGATGTTGCTGTGAAAAACCATCAAATCGTCCGCATAGAACCCTGACCTTACCCCTTTGGGATGAACTGATAAGCTGGCTGATGGACAAATCCCCACAGCCATGCTCCAAAATCTAGTGGAAAGGAAAGTCTTCCCAAAAAGTGTGTAGTCTATTATAACAGAAAAGTGGGAATAGATATGGAATGGGATGATAAAAAATAATTACTGTAAATTAAAAGGCAGATATGGGTATGATGGCCAGGTGTCCACATAGTTTTGGCCATACTGTCTATATGCCTACAACACAAAGGATAAAATATTGTTGGCTCCGTCCCTGCAGTTGGGCCATTAAACAGGTTGACTCTCTTTCTCACAGGTGTTTCAGAAGGAGCTCGGAAAAAGAACAGGTTCTGTACAGGCTCTGAAACGTTCAGCCCGTGAGCTTATTGACAGCAGCCATGACGACTCTTCCTGGGTCAAAGTTCAAATGCAGGAGCTGAGCTTGCGCTGGGAGACTGTGTGTACCCTCTCGGTGCAGAAACAGAAACGACTGGAACAAGCTCTGTCTCAGGTAAACCTAACATTGTACTGCATTACAGTTCACACCCAAACAACATTCTATTTTGATTGTAAATTAAGTCTGTTCTCAAATATATTCAGATATTGCAAAAATGTAAATAACAGAAATATAAAAAATATATAAAATAATATTAATCTTAATCTGGTTGGCTTTGGACAGAATTCTCTGAATGGTACATGAAGTAAAATAACAAAATGATATGATCTTTACATAGCAATGTGAAATGTGTTTCTATACTTTATAACTATTATGCGTAGAGATAAAAGAATCCTCTCATGAGAAGAGGAAGCTTTGAGAAAAAGTTATATTTGGTCTTCTATTCTGGGTCTGAAATTCATATAAGGACCTTTGGACCCCCTTTTATTTAATCTGTCATGGGCTTGTGAGGATATTTAGGGGTTAATTAGTTAAAATAAAATGGCTTATAAGTGCATGATTTCAAATAAATGGTATATATTCCGTCTTTTTCAGGCAGAGGAGTTTCACTCGACTGTCCATATCCTGCTAGAGTGGTTGGCTGAAGCAGAACAGAGCCTCCGTTTCCACGGGTCTCTGCCTGAGGACGAGGAAGCCTTGCGTGGCCTGATATATTGGTCTGTAGTAAACGTCAATGTCAATACGTCCGAGTAAATTCTTATTGTTTTGACTATGGTGGTGTTGCCATTTGACTAACGACAGACACATTGCTCCACGCAGGAATTCATGAAGAAGCTGGAAGAAAAGAGTGTGGCTTTAGGCAAGGCGATCAGCATGGGCGAAGCCATCTTAGCTATCTGCCATCCAGACTCTATCACCACTGTGAAACACTGGAACACCATAATCAAAGCTCGCTTCGAGGAGGTCTGAGGGTTTTTTTTAGTCCTAGATTATGTAACAAAATACTTGACTACATTTGATTGCTTCAGAGACTGAAAAAATTACATTGAATTACTGATATTGTACAAATACGTAATTCCATTAAGTATGAAAGGAAAACAAGGTGTATCTAAAAAGAGATAGAAAGAGAAGAGAGAGAGAGAGAGAGACAGAGAACAATACAAATCATAAGGCAGAATTCAGAGATAAAACAGCTATGTTAAAAGTAATTGGTGGAGGGATAAAACAGGGGGTTGGGCAAGTTCTTATAGAAAGGCAAGATAATGTTTTCATTTTTTTTTTTTTAAAATAAACTACTTAAAAAGCCCATTTTGTCTTTTTAAGTAGTTGAAATCTAATATTCTAAATGTGTCCACACTAAATTGCTCCTTTGGATTTTTAGGCACTTGTCTGTATAATATTATATACACTACCCTCGAAAAGATTGGACCTTCCACGGTCTTTCCTGATTTCTGTTTTGTAAAACAATGCTGAAAGCATCCAAAATATGCAATAATCTTCTTTGAAGATATCTCCGTTGATATTAAGAACAGCTGACCTTCATGTCTTAAAATAACAACTGACTGCTGCTGTTTTTGTTGTTACTTAGTTACCTAATTCCATATGTGTTATTTCATAGTTTTGAAATCTCCAGTATTGTTCTCCAATGTAGAAAATAAATCACACAAACCAAAAACCATTAAATTAGAAGGTGTCGAAAATGTGGACTGGTACTGTACATACTGTGAAAAGAGATCTTTAATTTATGTAGCTAAGCTGGTTACAGTGGGCAGAGACCACGCTCACTGAGAAAGACATGGAGGCCCTGCCTCAGGAGATTGAGGAGGTCAAAGCTCTCATCACTGAACATCAGGTACGAGGAATATGCACTAAATCACTTCACACCTAATACGACTATTAGGCTAAGCGTGTCAAATGTGAAATAATTTGACCGACTCTTTTTATATTGTAATAATCTCCTCAGCTCAAAGAGTTCGCCAACTTTGACTTTGATGTCTGGAGGAAGCGATACATGCGATGGATGAACCACAAGAAATCACGAGTCATGGATTTCTTTCGTCGCATGGATAAGGATCAAGATGGCAAAGTCACTAGGCAGGAGTTTATTGATGGGATTCTTTCTTCAAGTGAGTAAAGCTTCCTTCACTAGTTTTTAGACAAACCTGGTCTGCTTTGACAAAAATCTCATTTGCAATTGACACTAGCATTAATTCAGTGTTTTCTACATTCAGTTTTGTTTGAATTGTTACTTAAAGGTTCCCATATTTTATCTTTAACAAGTTAACATGAGTATCGGAGCTCCTCCAGATGTGTTACTGCTCCAGCTAAAATACACTTCAGAAGATGCATTTTTCATACCTCGAACTCATTTCATTTTCTATGTAAATTAGCTACTGCTAAGCCACGTTCGTCCAGATAAAGCGGAGCTGAGCATAAAGCCAGGACAGGACACATTTTTATGAGGTCACAGTAGGAAAAAAGTAGATAAGCACCCAGTGGGACTCTGTGAGGAATGCCATGAAAGTGAGACTGTCGAGCAAGTTCTGCTCTCATGCAGGAGAGTGGCACAGCTCAAAGAACTAGGGAGAGTAGAACGCAGTGTTAAAAAGTCTTTAAGAGTCACTAATCAGGGGAGGAAACACTTAACATTGTTTTTTGAGAAAGACAACTGGAAGGTCGGCTTTAAAAGCCCGGAGTTGAGTGAGAGTGAGGTCTATAGGTGGCGTTAATGTTAATTACAGGACTTTAACCAAAGGCGCAGAGCGGTACTAAGAGGGAACAAGCACTGAAGATAGCGTGGCTGTTGTAGACAAACACAGAGCAAGACAAGAAAAGTTTCAGGGAAGAAGGCATTTTCCAGTTTTTAACAAAGGCCTGACTAGAGGGAGAATGAGACCTACATTAGTCTGTAAAGCAACCTACTGATTTCCAACTGCTGTCAAATGAAGAAGAAAATGGATTGTCTAATTGGATTGTGTAACCCCGGGCAATACAAACAAGCTGTGAATTGTTTCTTTGTATACACACATTGAGACCCCCCCTAAATGTTTAAATATGACTGAAAGTGAATTTGAAGAATAATACACTAATCATTCTTTCTCTGCTCCTTGTAGAGTTTCCCACCAGTCGACTGGAGATGAGTGCTGTAGCAGACATTTTTGACCGTGATGGTGATGGCTACATTGACTACTATGAGTTTGTGGCTGCTCTGCACCCAAATAAAGATGCCTACAAACCACTAACTGATGCCGATAAGATAGAAGACGAGGTATGGACTTGCTGTTAAGATTGTTTTTTTTTTTTTTTCTCTTGTCAATAATTTTTTTTCCCATCCTAATATATTGACTTTGTTTTTTAGGTAACACGCCAAGTGGCAAAGTGCAAGTGTCCTAAACGGTTCCAAGTGGAACAAATTGGTGCAAACAAATACCGGGTAAGAAAGTGTCCATATTATGTACTTTTATCTCCTATTGGCATTTGTGACGCATCCTGCAGCTCATATCTAGTCCTGTGGTGAAAAGTGCGTTCAATGGCAGTGTAAATTTGTGGACAATTGGTAGTGTGCCATTGGCTGTTGTCCAACTACTTCTTGAGGCAGACCTCCCTTCTTACAGCTTTTGCCAGAAGGGCTGACTTCATAGCATTCTCATGTGACGTTAAATTTTTCACTTTTCACTAAGAGGGCAGGTGGACTGCCAAAACATTGTTAACTCCTTACTGTAGAAACTCTTGTACTGATTTGTCACAATTCTGCAACAGAATAAAATACAGAATGTTGATAAATGATAGTGAAATCTAATGTGTTCTAATGTTTGTTTTTTTATTTTTCTTTGCTGTTCAGTTCTACCTCGGAAATCAGGTATACAGTATACAGCTTTCTCAACCTTGTGCTGCTGTGATTGCCTTTTTTTGGGGGGGTTCATCAATTTCCTTTTTAATACTTTATCAGATTTTCACCCAGTCACTAATGAACTCAGAAGCCGATAAGCAAACAGAATTTTAGGAATTCCAGGTCTCGACAACACTAGTTTTGTTTTCCTCTGATCCTGGCAAATTCCTTGGGAGTATTTCAATGGTGTGTAAAATCAGGTGGAGCTGAGAGAGAGAGAGAGAGAGGGAGGGAGAGAGAGCTAAAAGCGTTTACTCAGAATGACACCAAAAATGGTGTGGATTGCTATAGGGTATATAAAAAAAGAGGCTAAAAATATTCATCATGGTTCTCGGATGTAGAACATTACTTTACTTTTAGTGATTATTAGTGTCAGATTAATGCTAGCATGAGCAAACAATTTGAAACCGAGGTCAGGATAAAGTAGAACTGAGTGCTCTGTCTTAGATCCCAATTTATGTAGGAAGAAAAAGAATGTTAGTCCTTTTTAGGAAGTTTTGACATCTCATGGATTTTATGATCTTGCCTATCTGCTTTTGAGTCACAGTGCATTTTGAGCAACCTCCTCCTTTCCCTCCCATCGCCAGGATTTAAGTTGATTTAATGTTCATCTTTTGATGGCTTTGAAGCTTAACATATCATGGGTGCTTGCCTTATATTGCCTTGCTAAATGATTAAACCTCCATCTCAAAGGACCTTTAACCCAAGCTTCAATAATACCTAATACTTGAGTTATTTCTGTCTTGTTTTTCAATGAAATTTTTGAGATTTGCTTTCTCAAGGTCATGCTTTGTAAAGATACATTGTAAACTCATAGCTGATTATCTGGTGACGTGTTGGGGAGTGGGAAATTCATGCAAACCTCATTTTTCCTTTGCTTGTCTTGAAGCTTTTTTCTTCCTTTTTTTTTGGCTGTCATGTGCACCAGTTTGTTCGGTTTTTGCTGTTCCATATCAACTGAAACAATTCTTTTGACAGTTTGGTCTGGTTCACTGCTTACATGATCCGTTAATCGCCGATGAGAGTATAACAAACAGGGACAATCAAAATCTAAACTCCCAACTGCACGTTGCCGTTTTGGAAAGCTGTATCCTGGTAAATGGTCACTTTTAAGCCGTTTGTTGTGCCTTCTTTTTACCTTATCCGATCATGCTTCAACACCCATCTTCTGTCTATCTCTACTGTTTTCCTGCTGAATATACCCACTGTTTTCTTTGTGCTAAGAACCCAACTATCATTTCTTTCTAGTTCATCACCACGGGAGTAACAATTAAGTACAAGTGCATGTTCCAAGTAAATACAGAATTGGAATAAAGCAATCAGGGGCATCTTTATTTAACATTTAATTTAACTCTGCTTATGTTTGTTGCAGCAGTGTTTTATGGGCGTGATGATATGCGCTATTTAAGTTTGTAATAGAGATGATTAGGTTATGCAAGTAGTATCAGAAAAGATAGTCATCAAAAATAAACCCAAAGGTGCCATGAATTTTATTCACAAGCAAAGTGTCGTCCATAACTGTATAAGCTTGTGGTTTACATTATGAAGTATCACATGTTATCTGGATGTCCTGTTATCGGAGCACTTTAAAAAAAAACTTTTGGTTTGCTAGTATAAAGTTCTGGTTCGCTAGGTTCACACTGGCATTTTCAACAGACAGAACAGAAGGCATGTGGATTATACATGGTGGTGTCTCTACAAGCTGTACATTTATAAAAAGTAAAGTCATACATTGAAAACAACACAAGCAGGGATTCCGATTATAATAAGAATAAAATGATGTCAATGCCCCTAGTGTTTTTATTTTGCATGTAGCTTTTATCCCTACAGCCAACAGCGGTGACCGTCCCCCACAAAATAACAAAAAGTAATGAAAAAAAATTAAAAACAAAATGTAAAATCATGCTAGCAGTGATCTTTAATCCTTTGATAGACTCTCCCCGCTCCTGCGTCTGTCTGCGAGAGCACGCGATATTACAGAGGGCTGCGTTCAATAATGAGAGCGTTTAAAACATTCAGTTCAATTTTATTTATACAGCACTTTTAACAACGGTCATTCTCACAAAGCTGCTTTACAGAATGAAAAAGAAAATTAGGGAAATGAGCATGAATTACATTTAAATGGAACTGCACGAGAGTTCGTTTTAAATCTTCCTTCCATCCTCGGTTCGCTTCCTTGGTGCTAACCAGGGTTCAAAGCTCAGAGGCCACATTTGTTCAAGTGATCCGTGCTTACAGAGCAACCGCACAACAGTTCGCTTAATCGATCTAAAAATACAGAGTGTGAACACATTCAAACTCAGTACCAGTATCTAAATTACTGCATCCCTAGAGTTATTTAAAAACTGCCTTCTTAAAAGGATGAGGAAAGAGTCGGTTTCCTGTCATGATCATGTTCAGTAGATTGTACAGAAAAGCCGTTACACATCAGTGATGTTACGCTGCATGGCCATTGCTCACCAGACTCATCATCACTGCCCTTCACTCGAACACATTCACCTTCAAATGAAAACCTCATTTGGGCACTTTCATGAAATTCAGTCCATCCTCTCCATACAAGCATTGTGTGTGTATGTGTGTGTGTGTCTGTGTTCCTGCTAGCTCCTGGCTCATTCATTTATGCTCTCTCTTCTTAGCTAAAGGGAGGACAAATGTGGAGTTGCGAGAGAAGTTCATACTGCCGGAAGGGACCACTCAGGTGATGGCCAGCTTCCGCTACAGAGGTCGAAGGTCGCGCCCGTCCTCAAGGGGTGCCTCGCCGAACAGGTCGAACTCCAGCCAAAGCTGTCCTGCACAGACCAACCCTGCTGCACCTGGCACGCCGAAGGTACGAACACTCTCTCGTCAAGTGTGGAGCATTAATTGCTTTCGGTTTCTCTCCGTAATCATCTTAACACTTTTACAAACTAAATTTAGTTCATGTGTTCATTTGTGTTCTTTCCTATTATCCAAAAGAATTCTGTTACTTTCAGGAGAGTATTCCTCAAACACCACCTCTAGAGTGGATGTTTTTTTGCACCTCAGCCCCTTGTTCACCTTCTCAGCTCCCCCCTATTTTAAATCACTGTTTTATATTTTTGTATTTCATCCACGTTGTTCCTCACAGACTCTCCAACATTTAAGCCGCAATTACGATAAACCCTGGCTGACAAACAGCAAATCAGCTACTCCCTTAAAGTCGTCCGACTCCTTTGAGAGCCAGGGGTCATCCAACGAGGTATCGTGATTTAACAGGAGTGACGAAGCCTAATACTGATCTAACACTTTATCACTAACTCGCTGTCAGTTTCCTGCTGTTTAACTTAACAGACTCGGTGTGAGGGTTTCATCAATCCAGTCTCACAGCTTTACGCTTTTGTTTAAGTGTTTACACAGTGAACACGTTCTGTAATGCGGTGTTGGGACAGTGAGTGTAGTCTATTCTAAATATATATTTACCAAATGGTTGAATCTGTTCCTTTTCAGGACACAGTAAGTTTCCCAGCAGGCCTGGCAGTATCGTGGAAGCAGCCGGCGGGGGAGCGACGCCTCCGACTTTGACATCTCCGATATCCAGTCCCTGCATATCACCAGGGCACCTGACTATTTATTCATCTATTTAAAGTGCAATGATATGTTGCTGAGAATGCATTGTAAAGGGCAATACAATACAATACTAACTAATTATAATCACTGCAAGTGCTCCTCCTAAAACACTACATGGCCTTCAGTAGAAAAAAACGTAAAAGGAAAAACATCCATCATATCGATCTGCTGCATAATGTTTTAAGTTTCCTGATCCTATCATTGTGTGCCATTTAACCTTGACAGGAGCCTTTCACGGTTCTAATAGCAGATATTCATACTGTAGGTGCATTCATGTCTGTGTACTGTTTGACTCCGTGTCAGTGGATTCCTCACAACATTTTTGTAATAAACCTGCTTGCAGAAAGCTATGGCAGTATCGAAAAAGCAAAGCCTGCTCTTTTTTTTTTTTTTTACTTGATCAAGTTTGTGGAGTGGGTTTTTAATGAGTTATGAGAAGTAAATTAAATTTTACAGGACACGAGAGAGGAAAATAGACAGTGTCAGCATTTGGCACAAAGCACAGTGGAGGGAAAAAAGGGGACTTCCTGACTAAAGCGTGCCAGATGGCCTCTGTGTTGTGTACTGGATTAACGGGATCATGTGAAAGAATCCGGCTGGGGAGTCAGATCTCCGACATGGCACGCTACAACCCTGCATCTATGACATGACTAAAACAACATTATATTCCAAAAATCTAACTCTTGTAGCTCCAGCATTAACTACAATTTGATTTGGCTTGGTACAGTATAAAAAGTGCAAGTAGAAGCAGAATTTATAATCTGTGTTGTAAAGTATTTTCATGCCTCATAATTGTACTAAACATTTACTGAATTAATGAGTGGACCACTGCCTGGTCATAAGAATTTATTTAATACTTATAGGGGTTTTCCGCTTACCGGGTTTCTAAAATGCGTGCGAGTGGAAATTCAGCTTTACAGCATGGGTACAGTTTGCTGCAAAGCCGCTCACCTCGAATAAAATGAGATTATTGAAGATTTACATTACAACACCTAGAGCAGTAGCGTTTAAACATTGAGTGAGCCCACCTTGGCATCCCACTTAGGGGAATAAAAGGAATGGATTTTTATCCAGTAATGTTCCAATAAATAGTAATTTTATATACACAGTACAGTATATTTACATCTCAAAATTTTGAATAGCATAGAAACGTTAATTGTAATAATAATATTTAAAAAAAGTTGTACACATCAAAAGAAATATTTTCACAAAAGGTCATCAATGAAAGGGATGGCTGTTAGCAGAGCGCTGTATCGAGGGATTTGACTGGAAAAGTGTTGTAGGAAAAGATGCACAAGCAACAGGGATAACCGCAATCTTATGAAGATCGTCAATCAAAGCGGATTTAAGATTTTGGGAGAGCTTCACAAGTGGAGTGAGGCTGGAGTGCATCAAGAGTCACCACACACACACACACACACACACACCTTCAGGAAATGGGCTACAATTGAGGCATTCAGTTACTTCTGAACCAGGGACAAGAATGAAAGCATTTCGTGTTGATGGAGATGCTGATTTCCTGATTACCTGCCCACAGAGCCAAAACTGCCACTAATTTGTTTGCTAATAATGATACTGCCATGAAAATCTAGGGAATATTGTGAAGAGCAAGATAAGAAACACCCGAACCAACAATATTGATGAGCTTAAGCCTTCTATTGAAGCAATTGTGGTCTACAATAATGCCTCAGCAGTGTCACAGGCAGATCGCCTCAATGCCATGCCACATTATTGCTAAATTTCTGTGTTGTAAATCCTTTTTTGATTGATCTTATGAAATATTATTGTATGTTGGATTTTAGATTTTAGATACTGGATTTTAGATTTTCATGAGGTACGGATTAGTTGAGTTTCATTAAAAAAAAAAAATTCCACACCTTGTCATTCAAAGAGGTTGAATTTGTATTATGGCAAGAAAAAAGCAGCTAAGTAAAGAAAAACGAGTGGCCATCATTACTTTAAGAAATGAAGGTCAGTCAGTCCGAAAAATTGGGAAAACTTTGAAAGTGTCCCCAAGTGCAGTCACAAAAACCATCAAGCGCTACAAAGAAACTGGCTCACATGCGGACCGCCACGGCAAAAGAAGACCAAGAGTCACCTCTGCTGTGGAGGATAAGTTCATCCGAGTCACCAGCCTCAGAAATCGCAGGTTAACAGCAGCTCAGATCAGAGAGCAGGTCAATGCCACACAGAGTTCTAGCAGCAGACACGTCTCTAGAACAACTGTTAAGAGGAGACTGTGTGAATCAGGCCTTCATGGTAGAATATCTGCTAGGAAACCACTGCTAAGGACAGGCAACAAGCAGAAGAGGCTTGTTTGGGCTAAAGAACGCAATAAAGAACGCAATAAAGAAAACTCTTTGAATGAGAAGGTGTGTCCAAACTTTTGGTCTGTACTGTATATACGGTCTGTACAGAATGTCACATGTTCTCCCTGTGGCTTCCAAGTTCTCCAGTTTCCTCTCACCGTCCAAAGACATGCATGCAGTTAGACTTGAGCTGATTACTTGTGAAGGAGTGTGTGAATGTGAGATGGACTGATCTCTTTTCCAGCGTTTGTTCCCACCTCCTGCCCTGTGTTCTCAGGATTGGCTCAGGATTTGCTGTAACCTTGTGAATAAATGATCTACACACATTTCTACCACACACGCATATGCATTTAGATACAGTACACTCAACAGCCATCTTCACATTTACAGTAGTAAAGGAACCATCCAGAGTTTACAGGCAGGTCACATACTGTACCTGAGCACACTCCTGACCGTGGTGAAGTTGTTGGTAGCAGGTGTTGGAAAAAGAAAAATGTGGAACTGTGACAAAAAACAATAAACACATGAAAAAATTTAACCACTTACTAAAACACGGATTAATGGGTTACTCTCAATTTTCTCAGCAATCTGGTAGAGTTTGTAGGTTTGTAGAGATTATTTGGAGGTTTGAATGTATCATATGTGTGGTTGAGAAGTTGAGTTGTGTCCCAAAAAACAAACAAAAAAAAAACACTGATGTACTGTACACTCTTCTATTACCCCCTCTCTGTACTAATATTGTTGCAGATATTGTCCTAATCCTAATATTCTTAAAATATCTAAACACAATGAATTCAAAAATATATAGCACTTTTAAGAATGGACATTGTCACAGAAACGATATCACTGGATATTTAAGTGTAAGAAATGTACATGTTTATAGTGTAATCAATGAATACTTACTTAAACTATTAATTAATTAATTGAATGAAAGTACAGATTGAATTCATTTATAAAAATTCATTTTCTGTTTTGCTTTGTAGGATCTAGCTCGCACTCCACTTCTGTGTACGTCACCACATTTTTGTTCCTTTTTGATGGAATCTCGTAGAGCTTACTCTATCAGTATAAGCGTACTTATTTTTAATTATAACTGGTTATGGTCGTCAACGCGATTAGGAACTCAATAAAGTACTACATCTAAGACTGTTTTTAAAATGCAACAATGACTCTGAGGCTTTGATCTTTTTAACATTATTCTAACTGGTAAAGTGCTCAAGTAAATCAGGTGTGTTGGGAGCATTAAAAGTTTTGTTGCACAGTTTTGTTTACTCGGGGTAATTCTCAGCTCGGATCAGGTGCAGTGAGCTTCAGGAGCAGGCGAGAGCCATCGGGACCTAGGGTGGAGTGGAGCGCAAGGATCACATTGGAGAACAAGCGACTGTAAATGGACTCTGAACTTAAAGCAGTGCTCGGCCTAGAGATGGCACTTTAAAGCTGACTAGGAACCTGGGGAGGATCAGGCTTCCCTCAGCACCATACACCACTCTTTGAGGAACATGTAAGTCAACTGCATTCATCTGTTATAATTAACTGTACATTTACTTTAAAAAATGCTCAGAATTAACAAGTTGGTTTTAATTGATCTCAACTCAACTGCAAAGTGTACTTGGCTATTTAAAAGAAAAAAAAATCTACAGATATGTCTTTATCGAGGTTTTCAGCTGGCATAGCACTTGTCCTGGTGAATGTAGACATTTTTTTGTTGGGAGAGATTGCAATATAAGCGACCTCTGCCTATAAAGTGAAAATGCAGCCAAGAGTTTGTCCTCTATCACTTTTTCTCTCTTTTTTAATCAGGATTCTTTTTTTTCCTTCAGTTGGTCAACACTTGGGAAATTTACTACTAGGCATGTTTAGCAAATCATTTAGACAGTTATTAAACCACAGAATGCCAAATGGTGGTTTGCCATCGGATACATTAATTTTTTTGCCCATCTACTTAATTTATAAAAATAAAAAAAATAGGAATTTCACATTGCTTTACCACAAATGTATTAAATGGTGACGCATGCTAGTTAAGGTCTATGTCCAGTTACTTTGAGTGAACATGACCATTTTGTTTCAAGCCTAAAGAATTTTTTTAACAAAGTGAAATGAATCCCAATGCTTCCTCATGAAGAGCTGACTTATGTTATATAATACAATATAATATTAATAGATTCATAACTTTTTTGTATTGTTTCTTTTCAGTAATATTTAAACATTTCAATTTCCCTCTTGTTGTCTGAACATATTAGATTGCTGATTAATGTATGTAAATAATTTTTGTAAAAAAAAAAAACATTATATATATTATTTTTTATCTAATTGCATCTGTTTACTGATTCCATTACACAAATCTTTCAGCTTTTCTTCCTCTCTGTCCTGCAGGTATAATTACCTGAACTAAGAGTCAGAATTTTCACAATGCCAGCTTTAAATAAAATGCAGGTTCTCTGTGTTTTCTTGGCTTTCCTGGGCTTTGCAAAATGTCAGGATTTTCCAAGTAAGTATAAAACTGTTAATATTAACTACTGTGCTAAGATACCAGACAATGTAATCTCGGACATGTCACATAACTAGACTGAAGCGCTCCAGGGAGTGATGTCACTCCAGACCACGGTGCAGTAGGTGTTTGGTATTGCAGTCCCACCTGCAAGGGGCAGCACTGAGCCACACCAGGCACTATAGCAGAGTGCATTATGGGTATTCTGTACCATACATGTATATGGCACAGCATTTTGACACACTGCAGTATTTCATGAGCAGGTTAGATATTTTTGGTGTGGTTAGGAAAAAAAGCCAAAACTCTCAATACGTAAAAAGCACAAAAGTTTCAAACACTCATCCAAATCAAACTAGGAAGCAGATCTACACAAGTCTACATTTTTCCTGGTATGATTTTTGCTTCTTAAATGATGATTTGCCAAATGAAAGTAAGAATTTTGTGTGTAGATCATTTGCGAGTTCATTACTGGTATTAGGGCTATTGGAAGAGCAGATGGCTGTAATTCTACCTGCAGTTAAATCGCCTGTGTATTATTAAATCATGCCTGAAATAATGTACTCTAAGATTTTTTGAGAATTACAAAATGATCAAGAATTTCAGTCAGTCTTTCTTAACATTACTCATCGAACCCTAGTCAAATAAAGGTCAGAGATTTCCATTCTTGTTCAACAACTGTTTAGCCAACGTTTTTAATCTCACTATCAGAAAAGACTTGCATAGTTGTAAATCATGTGAATAAAACCTGCACCGTATATAATTGCTATGTCTGTCTGGTTTCTAGGTTATGACCTGCTGGAAGAGTTCCGCTTGGTTGAGAGCAGAGGGGTGAGGCAGGTAAAAGGCTCGGAGCCAGACTCAGTAGCGTACCGTATAAACCCCTCCCTGCATCTCAGGAAGAGCTTGAGGTAAAACTCTCAAGTTAAATGCAAACAAGGTTCACGTTGAATAATTCATAGTACTTACGGGAAAATACGTAGGCTTTAAAATAAACCTGCCAAATAATAAGGAAAGGGTTAATTGGCTCTAAAGAAGAGCCAGATTACACACAGATCGTGCACAGGTGGCCTAAAAGCTTGTTCATGCCAACCCTGATTCTTTGCCAAGGTTTAAATTGAGAGTGTTAGACTTAGACACATGAGAAGTGTTTAGTCCCCTGCGACATGTGGTGCTCAGAAGGAACAGTATTTTTTTTTTTTTTTAACTTTCATGAGTTTTCCATTGGTCCTGATTTTCCACTGAGTGTGATCATTCCCTCCTCCAAACAACAGCTCTAGTTTCCTTCTGCTGATCAGATTTGATAAGTGCTAACCATTTCCGATCATAATTTGCTGTCAAGCTGGATTACCGGGACAGCATGCAAAAGGATTTGATCATATGGATCAAACTGCACTGTACACATATATATTCATTATTTACAGCTGCACTGAAGTTCCCCTAGAGCTTCATGACCTTAAGTACAATATAATATGCTGCTGGGACAGCATCAAGGAAAATAGAGAGAAGTCTGAGTGGGGGCCTCCCAAGTAAATCTGTCCACTAACGTAGATTGTGAAACAGCTCCATTGTTCTCGGGAAACATTAACTACTAATTTCAACAAACTGGCTCTGCTTAAAAACGAACCAAAAAAAGCCACAGAAGCTATAATATACAAACCAGCAAAACCATAAAAGAGTGGAACAAAAAAGCACATGTGGCCTACATTACCACGATTTAAGATCACCCAAAGAACACCCAAAAACAAAGGTCTGATTGTCTGATTTTGTAAAATCATTCTTGCCTGTCAAGTGATTACACTTCTTAATTTATTGAATTGTAAATGTTATTCTACTTGCGTTTCCTATATTTATACATCAGTGACAACTCATAATCTCTCCGCCATAACCACCTGACTCTGTCTCCTATTCATCCAGCGATGTTTACCCAGATGGTCTGCCTACTGACTACTCTGTCATAGCCACATTTAAAGGCGTCCTGGAACCTTTGGCAGGTTAGCGACCCTGAGGGCCGGGACCTGGTAGGGCTGCGTTTTAATGGCGACTCTAGAACGCTGGACTACTTCTACAGCAGCCCCAGGAATACACAGATGCTGCACTCCTTCCATGGTGTGGAGAAGCTGTTTGACGGTGAGTGGCACAAACTGGCGCTCAGCGTGAAGGGAGACCAGGTGAAGCTACTGGTGGACTGCGAGGAAGTGCGAACTGAGCCGCTGGATGAGCCAAGGCCGGTCATCGTCCGCGGTTACACCTCTATCGTCAAGAGAGCAGCGGGCGATCGCTCGATCTCTGTGAGTAACAATCAGGAATGCTTCACAACACCATGTGAATCATTTTTATTTAAATTGAAAAGTGTGTGAACTTAGTAGGCTATATATTATGAGAAGCAAATTAAAGAAAACATGTCTCTGTTATGTCACCACGCTCGCAGAACACCTTCAGTGAACCAGACAAAAAGGCTCTAGTGTAGAAAGTATCTGTTAAAATATTAGTTTAAAATATCTGTCAAATATTAGTTTTAAATATGTGGTTAAAATATGTTTATCTAGATTGAGAATTAAACCTGAACAGATTTCTGAAGATTTCTTTCTTTTTGTTTATTTAATAAAAACCCAACCACTGACACACAGAAAAACAGCTGAATTATAAACACCACTACAGATACAGCACTCTAGTTGTACACACATACAAAAAACTAAATAATAATAATAATAATATAATAATAATAATAATAATAAATGCCATAAGCTTGTTCTATTTCCCAAAATACAATTGGTTCATAAGTATTTGGGCAGCAACTTCTTTCTATAGGCTTGCCTTTTGAAAGATTAATGGTGTCTAGAATTTTATTTAATCCTAGAGATTTAACAACAAATTTGCTGTACTGTATACTGTAGGAAGTAGACATTTTTCCCCCCAAATAACAAAACTGGACAACTGACCGATAAGGAATGGCCAGCTGCAGCTTGTTTCCTTGTTGAGGTTGCATGAGTATACATGATGCATGATGAGTATTCGTGGAAACTCTTAATATGCAGTCCAAAAAGATGCCAATGCAAGTGAATCAAGTCATACAGTAATTAGCCTGAAAAAAAAAAAAAAAAAAAACAGCCTAAGCATGGTAGCTTCAGGAGTAATCAAAAATAAGACAAAAGAAAAAGAAAGAATGCACCGGCAAGCTCAGCAATACCAAAAGGCCTAAAAAGTCGCAGAACTTGATGTGACCTTAAAATGGACGGTTACAAAATTCTGTTCTTGGTGAAGATAGACCTCTTCATAACATCTAACCAAGCCAAGAACACTCTGCGGGAGATATTTATATCTTTGTCAAAGTTCAATCGAAGGATTAAAATATCATGGTTGTAGAATAAAGAAGCTTTACCTCATGATGCAAAACACTGGTAACAATCAAGAACAGAACAGATTAGAAAGAACTGACCACTGCTTTAAATAAAAGTTACAAAAAACAAAAACAAACAAATAAATAAAATATTCACTTATACCAGAATGGCTGAAAAGGAAGAATATAAAGAAGGGAAAAGGTGCTCGTAGTCTATAGCACACTACATCATCTCTGTCAAACATTGTTGTGGTATGAGCATGTACAGTACGTCTGCTAATAGAACTGGGTCATTGCTGTTTACTGATGTAGGTGCTGATGAAAGTAGCCGGATGCATTTTCATGTGCACAGTCAAATTAGTTAAAAACAGATTGGACGGTGCTTCAGAATACAGATGGATAATATCCCAAATCAGCACAAATTTAATTTAATTCTTTTGAAGGCACGAATCAGTGACCTGAGCCCAACTCAGTTGAGCCGATTTTCACTTATTAAAGACAAAAATGAAGGCACAAAACCCCACAAATAAGCAGCAACTGGAGGCGACTGCAGGAAAACCCTAACAAAGCATCTAAAGAGAGGGAATTCAGCATTTGGTGACATCCATAGATTCCAGACTTCAGGCAGTCAAGTATACACATCAATCACAACTTGATTGCTACATTACAAATTCCAATTGTGGTGGGGTCCAAAAAAAAAAAAAAAAAGACAAAGTGTGCCTCCTATCTGCATTTGTTTAGAACACATTATTTGTTTATCCTGAGAAATGAATAATTTAACCGAACTCCTAAATTAGACATTCAAGTCATGTTTTCTATGAACAGTGTATCAGCACACCTGCTGATCATCAATTAATCAAGGGCTAATGCTTAGCAGCACCTGGCTGCAACTTACCCTCTCAAATCCTGTGGAAGCAGTAAGGGGATACTTACCCACACGCTTTTTATTCTCAGTGAGAGTGTTATGGTCAGTTGATTTTTCTTTTGAAATTTTATTTAAAAAGTAAAACTGATATATACTGTACTAGATTCATTTCATGCCTTTTCCGTTTTAATTCCCATGATTACGGTTTACAGCTCATGAAAATAAAAACATCCAGTATCTTAAAATATTAGAACACATCCTAAGGTCAATCACAAAAAACATTTACAATACAGAAAATTCAGAGAAATGATGTTCATTTATGCACTCAATACTTGGCCGGTGCTCCTTACGCACGGATCAGGAAAAGGAAATCTTAATAAAGCTTGTCAGCAGATTGAAGCAAGAATTGCTCTAAAATCTCTTGGTAGATGGCTTCCACTGAGCGACGGTTCAGTTGCTTTTCTCCTTAGCCCAGGTAAGACCCATCTGACGTTATTTCTGGTTCAGGAGTGGCTTGATACTAGGAATGTAATAGTTTTAGACACTTGTGCATGGTGTCTCTTGATGCACTGACTCCAGCCTCAGTCCATTCTTTTTGAAGTGAGAGAGAGATTAGCCCAAGTAGTAAAGAAACATATGTTTTAAGTCGTCGTTTAAAGATTGCCAAAGACTAAATAGTACAGACATCTAGAGGAAGTCTTGTGCACTTTTTCCTACCACACTTTTCTAATCCAGTCAACTTTCCATGACTACGCCTTGATATATCACTCTGTGTACAGGCAGCCCTTTCAGTGATGACCTTCTGTGGCTTGTGGAGGGTGTCGATGAAATGTCAATCATAATGTTTCCTCTACATTTACTGAACTAGATAGGGATATCTGGTATAACACTATATGACTGATAATTTACTCACACTTGAAATGAAATATTTAATAATTCGAGACATTGAAGTATTGATTGTCATGAGCTGTAAGCATAATCATTTAAATTAAACAAAAACAATGGCTTGAAATACTGTATTTCACTTTCTTTCTAGAGTATATTTTCCCCCCTAATTGTTATCTTTCATGTTGCACTATATATTTGTTGTATGCTGCATGTCCATGAATTCAAAACTGGAATAATGTCACCGGCACCTTTAGTGCCATACCTTTTTTTTTGCCATTACAACCTACGTATTCCAAAACTATAGTAATTTGAGCTTTCGTACTGTATACTGTATTTGGCAATTAAGTACAACCTAAACAACTTTTGAAGTCTTCTAATCCATCAATAGGTGTAGTTAGTGCTTCAAGACCATATCCGTTTAGTTTTACAGACATTTGTTAATCTGAAAATCTTAAACCTATACATGTGATTGAAGACTGCAGGAACACAGTGCTACATCAGATGGGTTGATAAATGCACACTCTGGTGCCCTATGATTATACAGGTGGACTTGCAGAGGATGCGTGTTTCCTGTGATGCTGACCAGGCATATTCTGACGGCTGCTGTGAGCTGTCGAGTGTGGTGAGTCAGCCTGTGCTGTGTGTATGCTTACATTTTGTGATTAGTCCCCTCCTTTTCCCTTTGATTTCTGCAGTGTGGGGGACATGCAGAGATTGGCCTCAGTGCCAGTAGAGGAAGAGCCACATGTAAATGTATCCATGGACAGCCAGGTCCACAGGGAATTACTGGTCCAAAGGTAGTCTTACTGTAGTTTCAGTACATTTTCCCCTGTAGTTACAGTATATATGCTGCACTATGATGAGTTCCACGTTTTCTTCTGTCCATGCGCAGGGTCACAGCGGTCTACCAGGAAAGCCTGGAGATCCAGGGAGAATGGGAAACTGGGTAAGAACTGCAGGCCAACAACTCTTACCCCTTATGTGGCAACCTTGGCAGCAGTTAACTGTAGCATTTAACTGATGTAACTTTTGATACAGTCTCATTTGGGACTCACTGGGGAACAAACATGCCGAGTCATGAGCTAAAGGGTGGAGTTAAAAAATGAAAGGAGAAAAGAAAAAGAAAGAGAGATGAAGGGAGAAAGTAGGAGTGGAGCTGGCCTGGGAAAAGAGTGCAGTTGTGTAAAATGGCAGTGGAAGCACTGTTGAGTGTCGGCATGATGGAAAGAGAGTTAGGAACAGGCCTTGGTAAACGGTTAATCCTGCAGCTTGCCTCACTCTTTTAGCATAGGGATGTACAGCAGGCAGCCAAGGCAATAACAAGCCTTTATTATGATTACATGCAGTAACAGTAAAACATGAGTCTCTCGTTCACACACACACACACGTGCAATCTAAAGTATATAAGATCAGATGAGAAAGTTAGAATAGTTAGCATGTATAGGCATGCTCCTCACTGCTGCACTGAGCACTGGTGTTTGGTAGATGAGATGAGCCACTATATCAATCCAGTAAACAGCAATATGCTTAACATTGCATATTTATGGTATAATTATCGATTAGACAAGAATTTGTCGTTCTAGTTGACTAACTGTTTAAGTCAGAGCATATCAATAAAGAGAGGAGTTAAAAACATAGGTTGGTGACAGCACACTCAAACTGAGTGAAGTCAGAGAGTAGGCAGCAAATACAAAGGGCAGGGCTTCAGGATCCGCTTAATTAGATGACAAGGCACAATGCATGAGGATCCACTTACTTTGTATACATTTGGCTGGTATTTTTTCCCTTGAGAGTTCTTTCCACGCCAGACGTTTGACTAATTTATGTCTTTGATCTGCATCCAGTTCTAAGTATTGAGCTGACAGAGAGAAATATCTTTAAAACCATGGTACATGCATAAAATGATCTCACCTTTAAGGGAGAAACTGCATGCCCCTGCCTTGAGAGAAATTACCCATAACAAAACTGGGTCTTGTGTCTTGACGCAAAAAAGTCTTGTTGAGTACGTGTTTCACATCAAGCATACATGTGTTTACACTTGCTCTGCTGAAGACAGCACAATATTTCCTTTCCTGCCAAGACGCACTGGATATTTGCTGCGCTTGGTGGTATCTATTAGACACATTCTACTATTCACTCATAACACCTGTTTGCAGAGGTTCATTTATACTCTGACACTTGCAGTGTCTAAAGACCAGACTCAGCTTGTACTAAATGTTTATGGCTGCCAATGAAAATGGGATAAGACAAATAGTCAATTAAATATCTGGCTTTACTGGTGCAAAACACTTAAGGCCCTTTTTAGCAGTAATTTGCCACTTAGGCATCCTTCTGTCTGTTAAATATGTGACAGCTGGTGTTAAACGGCCCATATTTTACTATTTCTTTAACAAGGTAACATACTGTAGGTCTCAGAGCTCCACCAAAGTATGTCTCATAAGGCTCCAACTAAAATATTCCATAGATAATCCATACTTCAAACTCCCTTTATTTCAATCCTGCTCCAAATGATGTAATGTGTTGGTAAATGAGCTTCTGCTGATCCACACGCTACCTGAGAACAGCATGAGCTGAGCATCATATGAGTCACAGCAGCGGGAAAATCTAATTGGTTTATTTAAAACCTAGTCAATACACAAATTAGAAAAATACAACAATCTGGGATTTTTTTCTCTCACTTTTTTGTTTGTAGACGCACTGCATAAAAAGCAGGAGTTAAAGACTCGAGTGCAATCATCTTTAAAACAGTCATGTATCTTTTAGAAGTTTATAGAAAGCTCCAGGCAGTCTCTGCACATGCAATGGTAAACTGAAACTTTCAGATAAATTATTTGTATATACTGAATGGCCCAAAAGTTTGGATCTCTAAGCATTTTTCCATATATGAAATATGTTTTTTATTTTATGTTTTTATTTTACTATCCAAGATGGCTTCTAACAAATGAACATTTAATAAAATTAGACTAGGCTAGTTTCATTTGGTCCTTTAGATCCAGAACAATTGTTGCACTAAAGAAGGAATCAACTAATCATCTCTGAATCAACTAAACATTTCTGCAAGTAACATTAGGAACATTAATAAATGTTCTTGCATTTAGCATATACACAAGTGCCACACATTCAGAGGTCATCAGTTTGAGCATTTGCAGTTATTTACTGTGTATTCTTAAACACATTTTTGGGTCCCTTATACATACAGTATGATTTGTACACTATGGTTTAGGATGAATAACAAAATGGTTGTATAAGTGGTTAACACTAATTTAAACATTTACAGTACATTATGCACTATTCAGTTCGGATTAAAGCAAAACCTGAAGCAACTTTGCATTGTCACACCTGAATAAGCCTTTTTTAAAATCCATTGATCAGGAAATGATCAAATTTATTATTCACTATATTCACTGTATGCAATTTTTCCATGGCACAATGTTTTAAAACCCGACGCAATGATAAAAGAAAAAAGTCACCTTCTGCAATGTAGACACGGATGTTTGTATACAGTATATTAAGGGTTTCCTAAGGCTACAACACATCTCAGGGAAGCTGAGATGTGTTGTAGCCTTAGGAAACCCTTAATATACCGTTTTTTTTTTTGTTTGTTTTTTTTATGTCCATGTCGTTGCTTTCATTTTGCAGGGCCGACGAGGAGACACTGGAGACTATGGAAACATAGGTGAACCTGGTCCTAAGGTAAGTCAGTCTCCATTTACTGTATATTTTCTTCTTGTTATTCATCAAAATCTTCAATTTTAAATATTTTTATTCACTACTGTCCCTTACAAAAGTATGTGCATGGAACACTGCAAAAAAAAAAAAAAAAAAAAAAAATATCTATACGGAGAAAGTTGAACTGGATAGTACTGCATGTTTTTTCCCCCCTAGGGCTATCATGGGATCAAAGGAGAGAAGGGAATGCGGGGACTCCACGGCCCTGAGGTTTGATCATACTGTGGACGGCATTTGTGATTCTAATTCTACACATAAGCATTGTTAATGAATCTTCCTCTTGCAGGGTGATAGAGGCTCTAAAGGATTAAAAGGTTTACCAGGTGCTAGAGGCCACAAGGTAAAGCATAGATTTAAACTTGGACATGAGCTGTATTTAAATTTGCGCATTCAAATGATCATAATTTACGTTTCATGCTGATGTTAGTATATAGAATGAGTCTGATATAACTCAACCGCACATTGATTGCATCATTCATTTTATCTATATTTTACTGCTGGTATTCTACTAACAACCGTAGGGAGTGCAAGGACCTCCTGGAGAGAGAGGGGAGACTGGGCTGCCAGGAGAGAGAGTAAGTTAGACCAGAATTAAATAACTGTTTTAGTCCATTTTAAAAAAGCAAATGTTTTGCAAGCAGTTTGTACTGCTGTTGGATAATACATGACTCATTTGCTCCTTGTTGTCTCTTCCAGGGTTCAGTGGGAGATCAGGGATACCAGGGAATTCCTGGATATCAGGGAGTGAAGGTACTTTTAGTGTATTTTGTTCTTTCAATCACAAAAACAGGTATCTACTGTGTGTGGTCTGCCAGTCTCACTGTTTCCATTTGTCATCTCTAAAGGGAGATGCAGGCCCCTCAGGGAAAGCTGGACCTTCCGGACCACAGGGCCCGCAGGTATGCAAATGTGACGGAGGCATTAACACACTATGCTCCATTATTTACCACAATGACATTTAAGACCCCTGGTCTGCTTTTAAATCAAAATCTAACCACCTCTAAGATCACCCATGCATGCATTACTTGGGAAATCTGAATGCAGTTGAGTCTACAGAAAAAAATCATCTAAGCCTTTGCTTTTGGCTCAGACTCTTAAGTTGTTATACAGTAGGTTTTAGCTATGATTTTTGCTTTATGTTTTATTAAGGGCATCATTTTAGCTGACACTGCAAACACAAAATCAGCTGGAAAAGTCATGTTGGTAGCTGAATAACAACGGCTTTACGCTTGCTGATTATCAGCAGCTTGTACACGTTTGTTATGTAAGCACAATAATTGATATCATGGCCATAAATTTGGTTTTTAGAAGTGAAAGAATCATGATAGGATATAAAAATGTAGTCAGTGATAAACCATGTCCACATGTGCCCCGAAAGCGTTTCTAAAGCATCTTGTGGAAAACATTCGCTTCTATTTTGTTTAAATCCACACCAGCTTAAACACAACAATCATGGATGCTTTCGAAGCCTTTGAAAATTTTGTTTATATGGTTTGCATCACCTACATACTTTGAACTGTTAGAAATAAAACAGAACATTGGCGAAGGCCACGATCCTCAGGCAAATTGTTGCACTTTTCTAAATTCATTTATGAAGTGTATTGCAGCTCAAATGTTTTGAAGCGTTTGGATAAATACTACTGTAATCTGCTACATATAAAGATTTTTAACTTAGTGTAACATTTTTCCAGCATTCATAACTATAAACCAGTTTAGTAGTCCCTGTCATTTACTCTGATATCATTACAATAAATTATGGAAGATAAACAATTGTTTCTATGCTTTTAAAAGTGCTTTTTCGATGCTTTCAAAAATGGTTATTTAATTAGTTTCTTAATAAACTTTTTTGGGGTATAATTTCCTCTTACTTGAAAAGCCTGTTCTTGTGTTTTGGAAATAACCTTGAATGGCTCCCTCAGAACTAAGGAACAAACTAAAGAATAATTAGGATGTGTTCACACTTTAGATGTTTAGTTCAATTAAAACGAATGTGGTTAACCTGTGAGCGCTGCAAGTGAACCGAGACCTCTTTAAAATGTACCCACAGTCCACTTCCAAATGAACTCTGGTGTGGTTTGACTGAAATGTGACTGCGCTAGCTACAGTATGTACCAAAGACATGCAAACAAACCCAGTATGCTTTGCTAACACTATCTGTACTCTAATATTGACTGTACCTGAGATCTTTCACTGGTCAACCCTGTATCTGTGACATCCGATGTACAGAAGGGCAGCATTTGGATGGGCGGGGAGTGAGGAAAAGTCTTAGCTTTTCCACATGTGTGTTAGTTAGCACGGCACAAGGTTCAAAAGCTGCTGAAAAAAAGAAAAGAAGAAAAAAAAACGTCATTAATAAATTTAACAACGCCAAATAAAGTTACATTTAATGAGCATCTAAGGACATTCACTTTGGACAGCGAACAAGATATCACAGCAGGGCTGCGTTCAATAACGAGCACTTGTGAAACGTTCAGGAACACATGACAGTCGAACGGTCTGATGAAATGTCATATGTTTTTGAGCGCTCTCATTATTGAACGCAGCCCTGTCACACATGGTCCTGTGTTTTAGTACCATGCAGGCAGACGCAGGAGAAGGGAAAGTCTATCAAAGTAAAAAAAAAAAAAGAATACATTTATAAATAACTGCTGGCTTTTTATTAGTCACTTATTTTATTTATTTATTTCTTTCTTTCTTTTTGTGGGGGACGGTCGCCACTGGCAACTGTCAGGATAAAAGCTAGTCGCACAATAAAAGCATTAGGCACGTTAAGCACCATTCTATTCACCATCTGGAGCAATGCTTGTGTTGTTTTCAATGTAATCATTCATCAGCTGGTAAAGATACCGCCATATAAAATCCACGTCTTCTATTCTGTCTTTTGGTTGGTTATTAAAAATGCGAGTGTAAAGGCTGAGCAAACCAGCACTTTATATTAGAGAACCATAAGTAATGTATCGTTTTTATGCTTTGGTCTGAACCAAGAAAATCAAGCTACAAGTGTGAAAACTATAATGTCTCTAGATTTCAGCCTTTTTCAATGTTTTCTTGAATGGCCCTGCCCTAATTTGAATTTCATTGTTGTGCTATATGATAGGGTGTTGTGGGAGATCCTGGTGAAAGAGGACAACCTGGAGAAAAAGGAAAGCCTGTAAATATTCTACCATTACAATACGCCATTAATTTATACAAATGCACTGATTTTTATATGCTTATACTACATTTTACTGTCTCTTTTTCAATCTATCCAGGGTATACAAGGTCCTAAGGGAAACGTTGGATACATGGGAATAAAGGTAGCCATAATCAACCTTAATTATGAGTTATCTATGGTGAAATGGAAATGCATGTGAATAAATGAAAAGTGTGTGGATTTTTCAGGGCATTGTTGGTGATCCAGGTTTACCTGGGAGGGATGGAGACGCAGGCATTGAGGTATGATCGCAATTCCTGTGATGTTACTGCCTATATTACTTCTTCCAGCTTACTGTACTTTTTCTCCTTTGGTGCTAATCTTGGCTTGCTTCCTCTCAGGCCTATCAAGGACCCCAGGGGGCTGAGGGCAAAGCTGGAAGACTTGGAGAAAGGGTAATGTCAGCTTTACCCTTAAACATGTTTTAATGAACAATTGTGGCTATAAACTATACAGTAATGAAATCTTTTTGAAACAGGGTGAGAAAGGTGCTCAGGGGCCTCCAGGGAACATGGGGCCTCAAGGACGACCTGTGAGTACTTGCTTACAACCCGCAACCAGGTTATACATCACCAGACCATTTTTAGCAACATCTTGATGCCTCTATAACAATACAGTTTTAAAATGTCAGCTTTTAGCTGAATTCATAAAATATTTTGCAGGGTCTCCAAGGATATAAAGGCTCAGCAGGAAAGCCAGGAAGACCAGGACTCATTGGTCCTCCAGGAAGAACGGTATATGTTTTGGAAAGATATTCCAAAAGTCAAGTGAAATTTAAGTGCATTTTCTGTAAAACTGTTTTAGATCTTACAATGTGGTGTATTATTTCTAGGGACATATAGGATTACCTGGAAGATCAGGACCCAAGGTAATGACTCAATAATGCCACTGTAACTAAATGCTCACTGTACTTCAAAATGAGGTCCGAGATTGCAAAGCATGACAGTAAGGGGGGAGCTGGTATATGCATTAACTATATGAGGTTGGGACTATAGAGCGAGTATGTTTAATTGTTCTATTCAAATTTTAATATAAAATGTACAATGAAGCATATGATTTTTCCAGCCAGTCTGGCAAAATGAAATATTTTTTCACTGTACATTTTTATTAGAATTTTAATGTAACATACCAAATGTAACTTTCATTTACTGAGAGAGTGAAATTCTATTAACCTAGGCTCAACACATGTAACTGAACAAGCATCATTCACACATCACTCAGTAAAGTAAGTTTTGAAAAATATGAAATGCATTATTTTCATATACAGTAACAGCACAGTTTGGAGTTATATATGGAGTTCTGATTAAAATCGATGTGGTATAATTTATTCATGTACAAAATATAGAACATTTATTTGTATACAGTTCAAGTCAATGTTGTGGAATGTTTGGGAGTTTTAGTTCTCACATACTGTATGTTCTAGATAGGATAAATGGTCATGCCTCCCCAGCTTTGCTTACTCTATCAAAGCATCATGAAATTTTCCTGACATTCCAGAAAGGGTTACCCCTGTCCTCAATACATACCTGTTCTCAAAGCACAATGTCTTTTACAAAGTCCTTACAACCAAAACTCCTTGCATGAATGTTAAATGTCTTAACATTCATAAATCTCTCAGCAATTATATATTTTACAATGTTGAAAACGTTTTTTTTTTTTTTTAAAAACCTGTTTACTATTAGTCTCATATAATTTTAAATGTCTGACATAGAAGTCCCTGTGTATGAGCGGTTATAACAGAAATAATAACATTAGAAAAGTGCATTAATAATAAAGTTTCATTACAAATTGATGCAAACTAAACCAATCAGATTTAAGAATTCACCCTACTGAGCTGCCTTTCATGTCATTTTGAACATCTGTCCAGGATTGAGGGGTGTTGTAATAAATAAAATGTATGGTATTCTGGATAATAACTTTCTCCAAAATGTCAGGAAACACAGCATATGCACATCGACATGGTCGTGCTTCTCTAACAGCATGGAATCCCCACATGTTTAAACAGTGCTGTCATGTCTGCCCTGCACCGTGCACCACGTTACCCATGTACAGCCAGCTGGCAATCAGAGTATCACACACAAGAAACTCGTACAAGAAACTGTCTGTGACTAAAAACACTGAGTCCTCTGTTCTTGTTCCAGTGTCAGTTCTCAACTTCAGTCCAACTTCTTTTTAATTTGAGATTTAATCTACAATTAATTCAATGGAATTCCCCAAGGATTTGGATCATTTTCTTCTTTTAGAGCTGTATTCAGAGTCTTAGTTATGTATGATTTTACAGATAAAACCATATTGTTAAAATAAATAAATAAAAAACTATAAATAAATAAATAAATAAGAGCAGTGACTAGAGATGGAATCACTCAATACAATATAATCGTGATATAATTGTGTCGATGTGTTTTTTATTGCGATTTATTGCGAAGTATTTGCTATTATAAGTATATACTATTTGGAGTCAGTGTTGACATATACACAGACTGCCTCAAAAAACAAAAAAACAATTGCATTACATCACTGAACTGATAACTCTGCCCGAATATATACTAGCCTTTTATTAGCTATTTATTTTAGTGCTTGCCATCATCTCATTCACAGATCATTGAATTAGTTTTGTTTATATTTAATGAAAAAAAAAACTTTACATTGATGTTAAGGTTGTTACACTCGTCAGCAAAATGAATTACTTTTCTCTCCGTCCAAGTTAGCCATCTCCGATTTTGTACTCGTCTTTAAAAGAGTTTATTGAGACACTACTGGAAAAACTCATCTGGGATGCTTAAGTCGATAAAAATCTGGCACCCTCAGAGCTGTGAACATAATAATTTCATAATCTACCTGGGAATGCCTCAAACAGATGCTTAAATGGATACCTACACAAACAGTAACATGACTTATGTTATTGTGAATTGTTGTAGTGTCATCATTTAACTGGATCATTTAGATAGATTTTTTTTAGACCACAAAAACAGTGAATCTAATGAATCATGACGCTAATGGTATGCATGCCATGGTTTGTAGAACATGGAAAGCAAAAGCAGCACATAACACTCTCTAACCCATTTCCTCATGATGGGAACAAAGCCCGAAAACTTCACTTGTACCAAATTCCTCTAGTTCTTCTTCATAAACTATAAAAAGATGTTCATTCCTTGTTATAGTATAGCAAACCAACATCCGAGGGCAAAAATATATAATTATATATATATATATATATATATATATATATATATATATATTTTTTACTTGTGACTGATGGTAGACTTTGTCTTTTCATCTGCAAGATTTATAAAACATTTACAGTCTCAAAGCTTCAACAACACTATTATAATAGCTTTAAGCTGTTTTGGGGAAACATCCAGTGGGCAATCTAGAACAGGCCTTTCTTCTCACTGACTAATTGGCTAATGCCTATTTTATGAAATATGCATGATCAGGAACCCTTCAGGGCAGACATGGCATACAAACCAAAAGCACAAACAGTCCGATGACAAACAGGGAGATAAACATTAGTAACAAACTCCACTACTACGTGTTTTTCAATTTTGCATCACAAATTTTTTGCTTCCTGTAAGGCGAGCACTTTAAATATTAAATATTAAACAGTTGAAAAGCTACAATGTAAAAATGAAAACAAAAGCTAAATTTGGCACTGTTCTTGTATGAAGGAAAGGGTAATGTGACCAACATCTTCAATGTGCAATAACTGAATAGCCAGACTTTTCTAGTAGAAACATGTCGGTCGCAAGCTGGCTATTTTATCACGTATGTAATAAATTACACGTATGTAATAGTGTTTGATGTTCGCACATTATTTTTTTCAAAATCTGGAATTGGTAAGGTTTAGTATAATTACATTAAACGATTAAAGTTGTACAAGTTCATGCATACCAATAATACTGTAGTTCAAAACATTGTTAAATTTGGCTGAATTATAAAAGCCAAAAGTATTATTAAATTTAGAGCATTTTGGGAGCCAAAAGAATCGACTCTTATTGCCGAGCTGAGCCAAGTCACCTGGCTCTCTGAAAAGTGCTGGATTTCCCATTACTATTTTCCAATCTTATTTTCCTGTTGTTACTTGTGTATTTCCCAGGGAAGTGCTGGTATTCCAGGATTTCAAGGAGTAAAAGGGCAAAAGGTAAAAAAAAAAAAAAAATATATATATATATATATATATATATATATATATATATATTACTTTCATTAATGTGATTTCATTATTTTATCACATTTTCTCTGCATAAACATAGTTCTTTGTGTAAGCGTGCAGCTGATCAGGTTAATTTTTTGCTTATGCAGGGTGAGAAAGGCCAAAAAGGACCAAAAGGCAGGGTAAGCTTCATCCTACATTTTATAGACTTGAGTAGCTGGTAGTGTATTGTTTCTGTTAGAAGTACTTAAAAAAATTGTACTGTGGTGACTGCACTGAATGTAATAAATACTGTACAACATTTATGACATTGTCAAGGCCTCTTATCCAGAGCTGAGCAGTTAAGGGTTAAGGGCTTCCTCAACAGTAGCAGCTTGGCAGTGCTCAGGTGTGAAACTGCAGCATTCCTTTCAGTAGTCTAACGTCTTAACCATTGAGCTACGCCTGCACCCATTTGACAGTCAGATTAACAGTGCTGTATGAGCCCTATATGACAGAAATAATAGATAGTAAATAATATTCATAATGACGCAGTTTTCATTATTTTGTCTCTGTACGTACATCACCACAATGCATTTAAAAATAAGCAAACAAGATGGGATTGATTTGTGGACATTCAGCTTTAAGTTGTTTAAAAATGCTACATGCACTACACTCCTTCTATCGTCATGGTAAAAATTATCATATAATAATTATGGATATCTTGTTTCTGTTCAAACATTCAACAGAAAGTTCCAATCCTGACAGTGATCGCCAACAGAAATAGATAACTTAACCTGCATATACTGTACTTAAGCAAGACCTCATGAGCTAACATTCAGTAGAACAGTACAATTGCAAGTGTGAGATTTATTTTATAAAACATTTCTAGGCATGAAATTAATATCAAGAAACTGACATTTCAGACAAGATATGGCCTGATATTTTGCTTATTTTTGCTCTGACAATGCAAATACTCCCCCAAGAATCCACAGCTGGATATAGTTTTGTATGTTCCCATTAAACACAGCACATTGCCAACAACCCAGTGTTAGCTTAGTAACAGTTTCAATGTTATGAACTATTGCCATTGGAATTTTATCTAGCAAACACAGAAAAGCAGAGTGGAATAAACGGTGAAAGGTACCTGTGCTGTTATACATATTATCAGCACTCTCAGCTCCCTGTTCACTTAAATTAGGAGCCTGGAACAAACTGTTGTACCATTCAAAATAACTGGCATTTGCACGTTTAAGGTGGGGGATAGAGGTGAGCCAGGGCCACAGGGAGGCCAGGGGAAGCGAGGTCCAGCTGGAGATTCTGGCCGTAAAGGCAATGTGGGAATCAAAGGCATCCAAGGAGACGAAGGGCTAGAGGGCTTTCAGGGACCTCCAGGACCACCAGTGAGTACAAAAATTAAAACTTAATAGCCCTTTTATTGCCTTGTTATATTAATATGCTACACGAATGCGTATTAACCCCTTTGACCCTGACCACTTTTGTGTGTTTTCTATAAGTTATTGACGCTACTGATTTTGATCTAGAAACAGTGTTTTGAATTTGGTTACAAAAAAATATAAAAAAATCTTACATTTATGATCTGCAAATTGAAATTTATCAAGCACAAGCTGAACGGTGACTCTTTTACACATACAGATATGTTTAAATCTGTTTAAAAAGGAAAAAATCTTGAACAGAATTTGTTTTTTAAATATCTCTGTTCAAACAAAAAAATGATGGAAATGCTCACATGAACCTGCCAGACAATTAAATGGCAACAGTACATCATAACTGTTTGGTTAAATTCCTTAGAAGCAACATGCAGAGCCGTGTGTTAAGCGGAAGGGAAGCTGTAATGCAGAAAAAGCAGCAACATGGCCAAAAATTCATTCATTTGTCTAAACGTAAATGCTTTATCTTGGTCAGGGTTGTGGTTTGCAGAAAGTTTGGCAAAACGTTTTAAAACAACAAAAAATGTTACACACAAGGATTTGTATGGACTGATGACAAGATGAAACTAGAACTTAATGTTACAATTGGGTCTTATCCAAAATATCCGTTTGCAGTGTGGTTTGTTAGGCTGAAGCAGTGGATTCAAAAGCAAAAGAGCCTGGATAATTTTCTGGCATGTAATCATGATGGTGTAATAATAGCAAAATCAAACTGCAAAGATGTTGTGAAATAACGTACAGTTCGCAAAGTAACAAACTAGCTAGCAGCAATGATAAAGTCACTCAATGTAATACAATAACAAACAAAAAGACTAAAACAAACATGCACAGATTTAAAACAGGTGGTATCGGATTGGGGGGAAAGTTACAATTTCTTCATTCTGGAGGCCGTTTTCCTGGTGTTTTTTGATTTTCTGTGACCCAAATTGCCATTTGTTTGTGGATGAAAGGCCAAAACATAAAGAAAAGTGTATGTTTTTACAAATATTCCCATACATGTAGCCTTAGTTACCAGAGATAGATTAGTATTTAAAAATACTGTACGTATTTTCATGGCCATGGGTTGAAAGCATTTTAGTCGATTTATTGGTAATGAATAATGAAAATAAATGAAGTCGTTTCATGAACACATTTTGTGCAATCATGCCAATGGTCCACTAAGTAATGTTTCATAAAATGTGCTTCTTTACCTTCCTCATCAGCCATTTGCATTGCACTGCAACTTCAAAGATATTATTATTGTGCCATTTAGCTTTGCATGCATAAGATGTGTGGCAACCATGGTGTGTCAAGAGAGTAAACACATCCTCATTAGTGTGGTTTCTGCAGCTTGGAGCAAGGATTTAATTTACTATGAGCTGTAAATCCATAATGATCCCAGCAAAAAGACTGGCTGTATTTGTTTCTCACTCATTACAACGTTAGCTATTTCCTTTCCAAGCTTTGGTATAACATAGGGCAAAGCTGTCCTTAGCAGGCTGAACTGTTTCAGGGATGCGTGTATGCCAGTAATGCATGTGGAAATAATTTCTCTCCCAGGGCCCGATGCTCTCGCCCCAACATGTTATCGAGGTTTGCAAGCGTGTGGTGCTGGAACAGATGTCCACGTTTGCCAACTCTGTGAAGCGGACATGTGCTGCTGTGTGTCCACTGTATGGCGATGTGCCCATGGGTGCCCCTGGTCCCCCAGGCAAAAAGGGCCCACCTGGCCCACCTGTGAGTCTACCATTTCTGCATGGCATTAAAGTAAAAAGAGTAACAAATAAATAAATAAATAAATAAATAAACAAACAAACAAACAAACAAACAAACAAACAAAACTCTAAAATAAAATAATAAATAAACCAACATTTTGATGTGGTTTGATTTAGACAGCATAAAGTGATAATGCATGATTTTCAGCCCCATTACACATAAAGAAATTGTTTGCCATGATAAACAAAGACAGAACGTGTATCAACTTCCCCAATATTTCCTGGGCCGAGTTAGATACGTAGCATGTAAGCCGCAATAGAACATGGTGCAGTGGTTGATATTACTGGTTGAAATTGAGACACTAACATTTCCAAGGGTCTATAAAGACACACAAGTGGTTAGAGACAGAGGCACTTGGTGTGTTAAATAGTTGGAGAAAATCCATCATCTTCCCTTGGAGTAGAAAGTCTTTTCCACATTCAGTTTGCTCTGAATTATCAAACATTTCACTTGGGAAGCTCAAAGGCTGATAAAAGTTCACCAAGACTCCAATGCATGTAAAAAGTATAAAGTTATAAAACTGACTCTGTATGAGTTACAAAATCCTTCTGCACAAGAATTATGGCACTTTTTTCCCCTTTCAAATTCATGTTTTATGACTTCGGGTGCTTTAAAGGAAAGACTGAATAGCTTTAGGTTCTAGTGTTATCTAGTGAATTTACTGTAGTGAACAGAAATGTAGTCAGCAGAAATTTGCTATAATCAGCAGAAATTTATTTAAAAATCTCCTGACCTACTGTATGAAGTTCAAACATTTGTTACTTATTCATTATAGCCGAACCTAGTGCACTATATAACTTTTGCTGATCTATCATTAGGGTATTCCTGGTATTGATGGTGTTGATGGAGAGGTGGGGCAACAAGGATTCTATGGAGAGCACGGTGATCCAGGCAAACAAGGAGTGCGAGGTAATACTTATTCCTAGTCTTACCAGTATAACTTACCACAACTATACACATTTAGTAAGAAAGTCTAAATGCAAAAATACAGGTAGCAGTTACAGGATGTATTTTGCAATTGGCAGTTTTAATAGTCTTTAGATTTTAATTGTGGTTTAAATAGGTATTTATTTATTCATTTATTTATTGTTTAACACAGGTGATCAAGGAGAAAAAGGAGACAAAGGTCCAAAAGGTTATGGTTTAACTGGTTACACTGGAGACCAGGGACAAAAAGGTAATTTCAGTTATTGCATTCATAGGAATCAGATTCACTTTTTCTATTATCCTAAATTTGAAGCCAAATGTTTACGTATGCCTGAATCGGCTTCAGTTAATTCACAACTTCACATATTTTATGTTACCAGCTGTTTCTTTTGAAAAGTCCTATTTTTTATGTCAGATCTGAGACAGATTTATTCAGTTTTTTATTTCTGTGGGTTGAAAATGTATATATGCCATGTACATATACTGTACTGTACATATAACACATTTTCTTATGTCTAGAAGAGTCCAGAAATTAATGAAATATTATTTATAAATATTTGATTGGCTAGTGGCAAACTTATGAGTTAATCAGGAGTGTACTGGTGGCCTTGATACCATGGGAAAATTTAGCCAAGACATCAAGAAAAAAAGAAAAAAAGAAATCCTGTGAACCTCCACAAGTCCAGCAGGAACAACTTTCAAACAACAAAAGGAACCACAAGCATCTGGACACATAACATAAAATATAAACAGCTGCATACTGCACAGACATTACTGACACAAATTAACTTCTTGGGGTGAATAAACTTTGGTCCAAAGGGTTCAATGGCCCCTTGGATACATCAGGTAATAACTTGGTAAAGTTAAAAGAATCCCACATCACCATGTCTTAAAATGATGTCACATAAAGAAAGAAACCCCTACACCAAATCCAAGAAACCAATGAAAAAGCCAGACTGATGTTTGCATGTGATCAACAGGAGAAGTTTGGAAGAGTTATCTTTGGCCAGATAAAAAAAATAAAAAATTAAAAAAAAAAAAGCTGAACAAACAAAAATATTATGCATATACATAGGCAATCATTATGTTGTGAGGATGTTTTGCTAAAAAAAAAAAAAGACCACAGCACTTTCTTATTAAAATGAAAGTCCAATGTTGAGAAAAATTGAGTAGCTTGGGTATATACAAACTTTTGACCTCTAGTTTACAGAGGGAATTTTGCTGTAAGCACTCTTAATTATGTTATAGTGATAAAGCAAAGCACGATATAACAGGCAGCCTCTCACATTAACAGGTCAGCGTGGACGACCTGGCAGAGCATTCGATGGGCACCCTGGTCGGATGGGTGAGAGAGGCCATGTCGGCCGTCCCGGGCTGAGGGGTCACCCTGGACTACCTGGGGTTCCTGGAGTTTGTCTGACTTCAGGGTGTGGTTCACTCACCGGGACTGCTGGTAGCACACCCCAACCAGAATCTCAGAGCTCATCCCGAAGGACACCACAGAGACTGCGGTCACGCCCATAATGTTACAGGACAAATGCATCTGCGTAGTGAGACAACAATTGCTGTAAATAGATTAATAAACCCACCACATTAAAAGACTGTAAGAGTCCATTAATAAAGAGAAGAACCATCACAAAGGTACACGATCAACTGACGCCTCCTGAGAAATTTATGTTCAGAAGCTGATCTGGGTTATTGCTTATTGGATGTGTCTTTGTAACATTATCTTGTATTTTTAAAAAGGCATTCATGTGGTTTCTCAATTACTCTTTTGGGAGATTCCTCCAAGCATCATGAAAACCTTTTTCCTGTCCAAATGTGTCCACACAGTTTCATAACTTCATGTCGGTCCTGGTACTGAGGAAGATGATTTATTGTGATTGTCACATTAGACATACACAGCAAGTAGGCTGTAATTGTATTTGGAAACAGGTTATTCAAGGTTTTCCAGGCAAGTGCTTTCCCAAAGATGCAGCATCACAAATCAAAATCTATTTCCTCAGAATACACCAGTGTATCAGTTAATTTTGACCAGTCCTGCTTTCAGGATTTATTTTTTTTATTTACCTCCACACTATGTCAAGTCTCCTCTGTGTTTGACAGGAACCTCTTGACAGATTGTGATTCTCACACACTGTTCTTCTGTCCTAGTGGTAGCATTTGTAACTTAACAAAAAAAAAAAAAAAAAAAAAAAAAAATTCAAACTCATAGTTCCATTTACATTCACCTTCCTCCTGTTGCCATGTTATGGTTTATGAACTCCAGTATACTAAAATGTCTTCTGCCTTGTTCTTAGCTGAATAATTTCAGTTCTCATCATTCAAGAACATCCAAGAACGTTTTGCCCAAAGAGGTCTTTAAGCAAATGATACTTAACTATTGTTCATCAGATGCCGACAGTTTTTTGGATAGGTCACTGGATGTCATGTCCTCAAATTGCCAGGATTTTTGTTTTCTTTTTTCCAAAATTTTCCTGGAGAGTTTGAAAATTTTGAAAATCCAGTTAAGTAGGATACTGCTCTTGGACCACGTTCATCCAGAATAAATAACATGACTTTATTAAAGTTATTCTCTTAAAGCTCTATCTTAGCATTTTCAGCAAGCTCCATAGTTTTAGTTTATTGTAAGAAAATGTATAATTTATTAAAAATCCTAAAAAACAAGCAGTAAAATACTGTTGTTATAAACAATTACAACTGATTTGTTATAAGCACAAGTGATTTAAAATAAAGATTTAGAAATTAAATTACCAGCATTAAATAACTTCTGCTGCTCATGACTTTCCCTGCAACAATTTGTATCGTTCTCTTTAAATGACTGACATGATCTGTTTCTAAAAGATATGTAAGGCTGGTCTATATTAATCCTATAAATAAGTATCAGTTCGTTAATTTTTGATGTCTAGAATATTTTTAAGAGCTAGGTATACTGAACTAAACTAGATCTGACTAGATTTTATGCTTTCTTTTGAATGTTTTCATTTGTCTGTTCAAAGTTCATTACGACATTATGATTTCTAACCTGGTTTTGGGTGTTTCGAATCCTAATACTTGAGTATTTCCTTACACCCTCCCTCTTTATCAAACTAAATGAGATTTGTGTTATAAATAGATAGTTTTCTTATGTTGTCATGTTTGTCCTGTTAAAAACATTTAAACATATTAAGGCTTTAAAAGTCAGCATTTAACATGAGAGGAGTACTTTCAGAAAAAGAGTTCAGGGGTAGCTCAATGATTAAGGCATTAGACTACGGTTCGGGAGGTCCAAGATTCAAATCCCACAACCACACGAATGGTCCCTGTTGGGCCCGTGAGCAAGGCCCTTAAACCTCAATTGCTCAGATGTATACTAAGATTAAAATTCAAGTTGCTCTGAATAAGGGCGTCTACCAAATGCCGTAATGTAAACGTAAAAATATCAGCGCAGCCGTGCTGATATCTAGGGTAACAGCACAATTTCGAGTTGTAATATTGCTTTTATACAAAAGTCCCACAACCACTATTTATCAATAACAGATTATATATTTTTTTATTTATTTAACTGGCTATTTTTGCTCCACCACACATATTCTTCTGTAACTGGCACTAGTAACTAGTGACACAGGTAACTAACCACGACTGGCTGAGCTGGCGACCGACAGTTAGTGTGTAGTTAACAAGGGTTAAAGTTGTTTTAAATTCTTATTGGTAAAGTGTAGCTAAAATATGAGTAAAAGAAAGTGGTGGACAATCACTTAAATCTATCTTTCCATTTATTCCACTTTAGCATATCGGCTCTTAACTTCCAGGTTCCATGGCTGAATTCCAGATGAAATGAAAAGCTAGTGCGTGATCACTTGTTTCACACACTAAAGTAGTGCCCTTGGGTTAGTGAAGGAGTTGGAATACAGTCTTGCTTTATAAACTAGCTTTGTAATTGGCCTAAGCGTTTAAAATAAATAAATAAATAAAATAAAATAAATGGAGACAATTCAGAAAACTATAGAAGCAATTAGTAAGGAGACCAGTTGCTGCTTAAGATGATATAACATTATCAGATGTGTTTTGGGTAGATACAGATGGGTGTTACTATCTATTCTCACCACTTGTGGGATGCCTCTTCCAATCAGATTGTTGTATAAGTAGCTTTTAGCACTTAATTTCTCAAGGCATGCTGGGTAAGAGTGGTGAGTCAATCATTATTTGCACTGTGCATTTGCACCCTAAGTAATTGAAAATCTTTAAAAGCAAATCTAGGAAACAGAAGAAAACAACATAGAACTCGTTTCTTAACCGTGATAGTTGTGGCTTAACCTGACCAATGATTCATCTAAAGTACAAATGGAGTTGATCCTCCACCAGCTCACATGTACGTATAAAAAATAAAAAAAAAGCTTAAATAAACTTTTTGCAAGAGTTATTGCTTCGGTAGTATACAGGTATCAGTAATCAGGGAGGTGGAGTGTGTACTGTATGCTCCCACTGGCAAGTTAATGAAAAGCTTAAGAAGAAATGGGATAAGCGTGGCTTGAGCTAAGGAGGACGCTATTTTTATAAAGAATTTTGGCTCTTGAATGGTCTAACCTAATTTATTGCAAGACAGAAATGCCGGTGTCTTAAACCTATAGCCATACAATCATTTTCCTGTCAGTTTTCTGGTGCCTCCCTACAGTGATGATTGATTTGCTCTTTTAATCTTCTATCAGCTTGTTGGACAGCAGCTTGATGCATCTCAACCATTTATCACCTGCCAGCACTTGTAGTGAAGGTCCATTGGACCAAAGGAGTCTAGTAACGTTGCATCAAAATGGTAAATGTCAGGTTTCTTTTTTCTTTCTTTTTTAAGGACAGACTTTTGTTTGTGCCCAAATAATTCCACAAATGCCTTACACTTTAAATAGTAAATTTACATTCCATGATCAGGGCTCCTCAGGAAGCCAATAACAAAGAAAAAACATGGTTGACTATGACCTCCATGTCATGGAGAAGGAGGTAAGACACTTGGCTACCTAGTATTGTATAGCGGTTTCGAAAAGTGTTGGGACAATATTAAAATTCAGTGTTTTAAGGACACTCATTTTGACTAATAACAATCAATTATAAATAATAGGAATATTTTGTCACTTTCTGTAATGAAATTGCTATACAAACCCTACAAACTCTTCAAAACCTGCTGTGTCACTCGCTTAATGCCTGCTTGATTGCTTCCTGAAAATTGTGTACACAAAATTGCCACAGAAGTTTACAATTCAAATGAGAATTCCCTAGTTTTAGCCATTTTTGTGACAGGTTCAGAAAGTAAGTCACGCTGCATATTTGTAGCATCCATTAAATAAACCATCTGATTCAAATTAGCACAACTCTTAAGCCAGATAGTCTCCAGCTAATTAGTGACATCACCTGTTTTGTGCACGAGGAGAACTATAATACATGGCATATGTTGTCTTTTGGCCATGACGGTATTTGAATGTCCCCAAAATTTGGTTTATTATAGACAATCTCACTCTGTCTATAACTAATAAATTGCTGGGCCAAGCCAGTCATCATTCAGCCAGCTTTCTAAAGTCGGTGTGCATGATGTATTTTAGCGGGCATGACAAATGTCTACAAAATTTGTGTCAATTCTAATCCGACACCAATAATATAGCTCTGTTAACCACTTTTATTAGTGGTTATTACACTCTGTTAACCAAGCTTTTTATTAGTTGTTAAAAATAAATCCCATGCATGAAGCATTAAAATGGTAGTTATCAACTGGTTTGGCTGAAGCATAAAACACGTGTCCAAACCATACAGCAAACCAGCTAACAATATAATTGTACCCAGTGCCAACGTGATTAAGAGAAAAGTGTGGCCCTAAAACAGTGCCCTGTGGAACACCAGACTTTAATTTAGTCTGAGTGAGAGCGTCCACCATTACATTTAAACTTGTGACGTAAACTCAGACAAAATCTATGCCATGGAAGAACGGTTCTCTTTCTTTCAAGTTATCAAGACAAAGATTGTGATAGATGGTCTCAAGAAAAGGATAAAAGTAATTTACTATTCCACCCGGTGCTGTTTAAAAATTTACAGTGAACTTTCACATTGTTATGTTAATTCATTCTCACTTTCTAAATCACAGCACAGACAGTTCTTACTTTCTCCCCCAAACCGAAGCTGATGAAGGTGAGGAACAGAAAATGTTAACTGTAGTTTTAGCTTATCACAGTGCTAACTGGAGGGCTCATTAGTACACTGTCCAGGGTGTATACCCCGCCTCGTGCACCAAGTCTCCTGAGATAGGTTCCAGGCCCCACTGCGACCCTGTATAAGGGTTAAAGTGGGATAGTCAATAGAGTTAGTGAATGAGTGAAATTTAATGTGCACCTGACTATATAAGGCTATTATAAACAGCTCATTACTGAATAACTAATATTAATTTAGTTGTAATATAATTAAATAGAATCATAGTATTGTATTTAAGTTTGTAGAAATATACAACAAACGCCTTTTATAATCAATGAACATGGGAACCTTAATAATCTTCTGTGATGAAATACTTCTGTTTTTGTAACTTTGCAAATTAACTACTTTAACTCGTGTTATTAATGATTGTTTTAAGCAGTCACAAAGATCCCAATCTATAGTGTAATTTTGCCAAATCATTGGCTCACAATAATTTTCCAGAATATTGTGAAAGTGTGAGAAAGTGAGCCTGACTGGTGCCTTGGGATGGACTGCCATCCCATCTAAGATGTATTACTCTATATCTGTATATATTTAAATCCTGCTTAGTTACAAACTTTGTTCCATAATCAGATATTCCATGGAAGACTTCAAACAGTCACTATTAATAAAATCAGGGGGTTACGCACAGAGTTGTGTAACAGCATGCAGGATATATCAAAAGAACATACTGTTGCCTTCCATAAACAAATTGAATGCAATAAACTAGCTGAAATACAGAATACTTCTTAAACCTACTGTACAAGAAGTTAATTTTGTGCTCTGCTAAACATGAATTCCACTGAACTGCCCAGGGAAAGTCCCCTAGAGTTCTTATGTGCATCTGCATGATCCCCTATCAAACTGAGCAGGGAGGCGGTGCGGTGTTCCCTCTCAAAATGATTCACCAATTTCTTCCATGGAAAGTCTTATAAATTTCTCTCCATCCCTCCAGATCCCTTTCTTTCCCTGTTAGGGAAATGTGTTTCAGCTACACATCTTTTCTGGTTACCACAAATGTGAGCATGTAAATTGTCATTTAATACGTAATAGTTTTATCCATTACAGCACAAGCAAAGTGTACTAACAAAACAAAGAGGTAAGCAGGATGAGGGTTACTGTAACAAAACATAAAAACAAACATGCTCTCTTTTTCTATGAAATCACTTTTTCAACCTAAAAAATGGCAAGGAATTGAAGGTCAACAAACCTGTAATGGCAACATGTTGCTTTTATAACGTTTGTGTTTGTACATGTTTGTACAAGCAGTATACAATGCATTAAACTAATGCAGTGCAGCGAGAATGCTTGTTTCACTTACCCTAGATACTACTTTCATCCTATAAATGTTTACTTTCTTCAATAAGGAAAAGCATTTATCAAATTAAGTTTCTGATTTCAAAACATTTCCTATTTTTTTAGGAATACCATATGTTTTCCAGTGTCATGGCTTGATAATAGTAGGCCTGAGGACGTCCAAACTACACAACCACTCCAAAATCCATCATTTTTCTGCCACATCCTGCTGCTATTTTTTCCTATTCAGGAAACAAGCTTAACCTTCACCTTGCAGTCATGACTTAGCAGTTGACTTTCAGGCCAAATGGAATATACAGTCTTACAAAGCCCAGCTGTACATTTCAATTACCAGGATTCCTGTGAGACCCACAAGTGATTCTCTGGTTTTCAAGTCATTGTTTTCGAATGCATCAATCATGGATCCCCCAACCACTGATTAAACATTAATCAAGGTGGCAGCTGCTCTCCTGGGATCAGCAGGGAGAGTCTGTATTAAAGCTACATGGTTATCTGGAAACCAGGGGCACAATCTGGCAGCAGAACATGGTCGAGGAGATTAACAGAAGAAACAGGTTCTTTCACTTTAGGCAGGTGAATAGCTTGGTCCAGGACAGCATGCTAAGGGAGGATAGGTTCCAGAGGACATAAGGAATTCACTTACTTACTCATTGTCTATACTGCTTTATCAAGTATACAGAGTCACGGTGGGCCTGGAGCCTATCCCAGGAGACTTGGGTCACGAGGTGGGGTACACCCTGGACGGAACTGTGACACTCACATGCTCATGCACACATTATTTGGAAATGCTAATTAGTCTAATAAGAAAGTATTCAAGAGAATTTGAGAAGAAATAGGTACCTATCTAGTGGGTAAAGCAGCATCTGTCAGCATTACCCACGCATGGCTGCTCAATCAAGGACTGTGTAACAGAAACACATGGTGCAACAAATTACATAAGGCTACCACACAGTTCAGAACGTTCAGAATGTGGATCTATTATACTGTAGAGTTAGTTATTTTATAAATATAAATATTCTGATGAGTATACAACTTAATTTTAAAATCTTAAACTGCAAACAGAATAATATTGTAGCTGTACAATAATAAAATAAATTATATACATTTTTAAAAATTATTTAATTATTTAATTATTTATTTATTATTTTTTAATGGCTTGTAATAATTATCAGGTTGAAGATAACTCCAGTATCTCAACATGTGGGTTTAAGCTCTGATGTGCAAAAGAAAGTGAAGAATATTTTTGCGAAATACTGAATCAAAGTCCCAAAAGGGCTCTAAATATTTTTGAATACAAGAGTGCACATGTAGGAACATGCACCGATCCATAGTTACAAGTAGGATTACTAAGAATTAAGAATAATGCAGTGGACTTGAAGCATTTTAAATATTTAAATTCACATTTGAAGCAGAATGTCTTGCACGGATTATTATTAGCATTGAGTGTTCAAAGGTTACGCAGAAAAGAATTAATTGTAAAATACAACACAGGCATCAAACTAAACAATCTATTAGAAAAAAAAGAAAATGACAAATTAAGTGAATTAAAAAGAACAATAAAAAGAGAATAATTATTCACATATTGGACTCCCAAATACATGACACATTTCTAATTTTATGCCTCATTCAAAAAAAAAAAAAAAAAAAAACACTTTGCGGTCATTATTGTTCCAAATCCACGACTGGAAATACACTGGCTGGCCAAAAAAAAAAGCCACCGTTTGTATATAAATAAGCAAGCCAAAAATCCAAAAGAGCCATTGATTGGATAATTTCTGCTGTGATTAATATGTTTCAGCTGGCAACAATGCAGTGTGTAGCTTCTCATTCTTAAACAAGCATGTCAGAAATATTTTGTTGTCATTGGAATGGAATTATTGTGTTTCACACATGTTAAATTATAGCCCAGATCAAGCAAAGAAAACAAATAAGGAGATTGCAAAAATTACTGCAATTAGGTTAAAAACTGTACAAACACATTATTAAAATCTGAAAGGATGGTGCTGAATTGGAAAAAATGTCTGGAAAAAAAAAACACAAATGAGCATGAATGGAGATCACTTAAACGCTTGGTAAAGTTGCAACATAAAAAAGACAGTTTAATAGTGAATGTAGAAGCATTACATTACATTACATTACAGCATTTGGAAGACGTCCTTATCCAGGGCGACTTACATTTTTATCTCATTATAAATCTGAACAGTTGAGGGTTAAGGCCCAACAGGGACAACTTGATGGTCATGAGATTTGAACCTTCTCAATCATAGTCTAATGCCTTAACCACTGTGCTACTCCTGACCCGGTAGCTGACCCTGAGCATCTCAACATGCACGATGTGATGAGAACGCTCAGGACTAGGACTAAACAGCTGTGTGGCTATAAGAAAACCACTTCTTTTTCAGACTAATTGATGAGTCCATATTGACCCTATTCTGGCATGTCAGGATAAAAAGGAAAGCACTTGTAGTGATGCACCCAACGTGGATAGTGGCCACTGTACATGCAGGCACTGTATATACAGGCAGCATCATGATCTGGCTTTTTTTTTTTTTTCAAATTTCAAGATGACAATGCCAAGATTCATCAGGCTCAAATTGTGAAAGAGCGGTTTTGGGACCATGCAGAATCAATTTCACACATGAATTGGTCACCAGAGAGTCCTGTTTTTAACCACACTTAAAGTTTTTGCGATGTGCTGAACAGACTTTACAGAGTGGTTAGACTCTCCCATCATCAATAAACTTCTCAACCAAAAATTAATTATGCTGAAAGTCTAAACAGAAATTAATATGATGCTTCAGTTTGATTTTGCTTCAGTTTCTTGAAACCGTGCCATGACAATGTGCACTGTAACCAAAGATCAAGTGTGTGCAACGAAATATTAAACTGTGCAACTTTTTTTTTGGCTTGAAGTACATGTTTTGTATTTATCTTTTGCTTTAATATGGTCTGATACTCTGTTTCAATACCTTGATAATAGAGTGCTTGAAATCCAAAGCAAGACAGTCAGAGAAAGACAAACATAGATAAATGGACACTGATAGAAATAGATAAAAAGAGACTGACACACAGAGCAAGAGAGAAAAGAGCCAAAGAGCCAGAGATAGAAATAAAAGGGAGAGAGTGAAAGAGAGAGAGAGAGAGAGAGCCCAGACAGCTGAGAGAGACAGATAAAAAGAGAGAGAGAGAAACAGAGAGAGAGAGTTGGAAAGTGGATGAAAAGGGCAGGCTCATTCACTGGAGCAACATCTGTGACTCTGCAGCTTTCCAAAGCTTCTGCAGGCTAGTACACTGCGGAACCACGGCCATGGCACACCTATGAGGATGTAAGAGGGACTTCATTCAGCAAGAATCCAGCTCTGCACACGCTGACTTTTGGTAAACCCTTTGCCTTTTGCCTTAATTACTACTGTGATAGCATTAATTTTACTTGCATGGCTGATTGGGCTGGAAGTTGTTTGGCTTTGTATTATTTAAACTTTTTGTCATCAAAGTTTAAATAAAAGTCTCAGTTAGAAGTAACTGAGAAGGCCATTCAGACTGTTTTATATCTTATTTTTCTGAGGCTGTGGCCATTGTTGAGCTAATAAGTAACAAAAGCTTTTTTTTTCCCTCTGCAGTTTGTTGAATCAAATTTCTTGCTGGATCTGTTTTTCATTTCATGGTTGTGTTCTATGTTTAACAATGGGTCATATCCTCTCGTAATCACATTTACAGTTCATATGCATCGAAACAAAAATTAAGTAACCAAACATATAGAGTGACAGTCTGCAGTGGCAACATACTTAAGACATTAAGGAATCAATCATCGGTTCCCATGTTTGTGACACATATGCAGTTACATGCATATGAAGAATGAATGGAATTAATTGGCAGGACTGCATTACACAAAAACAATGCTTTTTTTGTATGCTTAATAAAGATTTGGGAAAGGATTGACAGTGTGGATAAGGATGAACCGTAGGAATCATAAGGGGGAATCCCCAACATGGAAAGAACTAGAGCTTTACATAGTGGGATAGACCGAATGGCTCAGTGTTCATTAATGTACTGTAGGGTTTACAGTTTATATTCTGTAACTAGAAACTCAAATTAAGCTCAGAATATCCAAGTTACAATGATTGGAATCTCCCTTGTTGTCCATGTGCGTTGTAATATTCATTAAAGAATTTCATCTACAGAGATCCAATACGATATTATTAACTGAAAAAAATTAATAATTCACAGTATTTTGTTTTAACGCTTCTGAGCAATGGACACACTTACAGTAGAAATATCTCATCTTGATGAATTAGTTGTTAAACAAAGGTTTAATGTCTTGCTCCAGTCCTAATTAAATCAGCAAGCAAGCTGAACATAGCTCACAACCAAATTCCACAAAGCATTCCAAGTCATGTATTGTTGATAATACATTTGCAACATTTTCAGTAGCAATACGGAAGTAGTGAAAGTACTTCGGCCTTCAGAGCTCAATGAAAGGGTCCTCGAAAAGAGGTCATGAATTAAAAATGCCAGCTGCACACAGGAAGGTACTGTAATGTAAATTATATACAGTACATGTGTTTGGTCATTATACCAGAACTGGAATTTCACTGTCTGACACTGTAAATGGATTCCGTGTGCGATTGGCAAAGAAGTAGCAATATCCAGCTCTGAGAAAGAGCAAGTAGGAGGGGATATGGCAACTGGCTCATATAAATGGTGGTGAGTTCCAGATTTACCCCTCCAAGCCACCCCCCCACCCCAACACACACAGAGGGATTTAGGAAAGAACTGGAGCAAGAGACCATACTTGCTTCTTGAGGTCAAAGCCTAGAACAACCCACTGATATAAAACACCAGGCTACGCATACTGTAAAATCTTTTAAATTTTTTTTAAATTAAAAAATAAATAAATCGAATGATCACCAGATCAAAAAGAATGAAATTCATGTTGCTTGTTTATTACTGTGTTTTTATAATGCCTGCAAATCTTTCCCCCCATAATAAAGTATGTGGTTTCCCACAGGAACCCTAGTTATATAAAGCCTCTCAAAATGTAATACTGCATAGCCAAACTGAACTGTGGTCCTAAAATGCAGCAGGACTTACAATACTGAACGTGTTGTATACATTCTGGGTGCCACTACAATACTGTCTGTCATCTTGCACACAACAAACAAAAGGAATTAACATCTCTTCATGCAACATGCCATTAAAACCGCTTTAGATTCCACAAAATCAACTGTCTAACTTGAGGTTCTCTAAGACACATTTATCTTCATCTCTCTTTAGGTACAAAACTGAGGCTTCGTGCTTCAGGATCATTGGTTGCAAAATGAGATCCATGCATTTTGTCTTTTGGTGTATGCACTTCATGTTTCTTCACTTATTTTGCGCAGCCCAAGACAAGGACATGAGATTAAGTAAGATGCTTCTCTCATTCCCATTATCACTGCATGAAGACTTCGGTTTGAAATAACATCATCTAATGATCATGGTCAACGCAGCTTTTTTTTTTTTTAATTAGGACTCAAGTTAATTAAAAGATTGATTGTAATGTTTTCTTCATATATATATATATATATATATATATATATATATATATATATATATATATATATATATATATACACACACACACATACATACATACATACACAGTGCATCGAAAAAAGAAAGTATATTGTGGAAAAGGTTATTTTGTAAAGGTTTTTATTCTAGGTGCATTACAAGACAAGAGAAATAATATCAGTCTTTTTGTTTTTTACTGCTTACAAGTCATGAAAATCCAGTATCTCCAAATATTAGAATTTTCTAAAATCATGAAAGAAGTTACAATACAGAAATGTTCAACATCTGAAAAGTATGTTCATTATGAACTTAATACTTGGTCGGGGCTCTAAGCAACTTGGATTGTACCTCCAGACTTTGGGGCATTGATTTCCGAATGAAATGCTAAATTTACCTTCTAAAGAGGACTTTGGACCACTGAGAAACAGTCCAGTTCTTTTTCTCCTTAGCCCAGGGATGGTCCTAGGACTGCAACAGCATTTCTTGAAGACATCTGTGCGTGGTGGCTCTCAATGCACCGATTCGAGCCTCACTCCTCACCTTGATAAGCTCGTTCATGTTTTTGAATCAGTGTTGCCCGACAATCGTCTCAAGGCTGCAGTCATCCCCATGACTGTGTTTGCATGCATGGAACTAGACCGAAAGCTGCAATCTATTAATACTATATGACCGTAATTTACTTAAACTGTCAGATTAGAAATATTCTAATATTTTGTGATATTGAATTTTTGATTTTCATGTGCTGCGAGCCATACTCATCCTAATCTAAACAAAAAAAATCTTGAAATATTTCACTTGATGTGCATTAATGTTAATTAAATTAAGAGGGGAAAAAAGAATTTCCACAATATTGTAATTTTTGTTAGATGCACTGTATACATCTAAATATACAACTAAATACATTCAGTAAGCCTGCTTCTTTTGCCTTGCAGGTTGCAGAACAGCTCCAAGTGACTTAGTATTTATACTTGATGGCTCATGGAGTGTGGATGACACAAATTTTGAAATAGTGAAACGGTGGCTGATGAACATTACAATCAGCTTTAACATTGGCCAGAAGTTCACCCAAGTTGGGGTGGTCCAGTACAGTGATGAACCTGTTTTACACATTCCCCTGGGAAAACATTACTCAACCAACGACCTAATCAAAGCCATGGAGGCCATAGAATATATGGGGGGCAACACCAACACTGGAAAAGCTATCAAGTTTGCTAACGAGAAACTGTTTGCACTATCAGAGCGTGGTCCAAATGGGGCTTCAAAAATAGCAGTGGTTATGACAGATGGAAAGTCACAAGATGCAGTGATGGAAGCTGCAGAGGCGGCAAGAAAAAAGGGGATAATACTTTTTGCAATTGGTGTTGGGTCAGAGACAGAGGAGACAGAGCTGAAAACAATTGCCAACAAGCCGTCCTCAACCTATGTTTTCTATGTGGAAGACTATAAAGCCATCTCCAAGATCCGTGAAGTTATTCGACAGAAGCTGTGCGAAGGTAAACTTCAAATTCAAATGAAACTTAAAGAACATGAATGCTGATAGCTGGTGCACATCTGATACTGATAGTAACAAAGGCGCCTCTGCAAGACTTTGTTGACATGATGTGAAACATCACAGGCACATTGGCAGTGTGTTAATTGAGGCCTGTGTTTATATGCATGATCTGTGTTATGCTGGTCAGATCCAATCCAGTGTTGTTCTGCATGCTGATGTCCATTTACGGTGTTTAGATGTCTTAGTCTTATTAGAAACAAAATGAAACTATCAATCAGCAATGAAGGTTATATGTTACTCCTGAGAGATCAAGACAGAGAGGAGAGGGAGATGCTTAGTGTAATGCATATTACTCATCAAGACAGATTATCAAGGTAGACTTACTTTCCAGAACATTATTTTAACCTATCTAATAGCTTCTGAGGAATCATGTTACCAGTACAGCTGGTATTCTGGGAATTTTCCATTTTCACCTAGTAAAGCTTGTAAGTCCCTACATACGAATGAGTTCCGTTCCGAGAGCTTGTTCGTAAGTCCAGCAAACATATTCTAGGTACTGTACTAGGATACCAACAATTCGCTATAAATCGTATAAAAATAACACTTTCCATTATCTTGTCCTCATACTTTAGAACCATGCCGATGGTTGAACGTCATGTTAAAGGAATGAGCAATGATGCCAGCTTTTCACCTCGCTCCATTCTCTCAATTATTTTCTCTTGTGTCTGTAACTTTATTGCTTGGCGCTTCTTAGCAGAACCAGCTTCATCCTCATTGCTTTTGTGCATACTTACAGTACATTTACATCTAGGCATTTAGCAGACGACCTTATCTAGAGTGACTTACATTTTTATCTCATTATACATCTGAGTAGTCGAGGGTTAAGGGCCTTGGTCAAAGGCCCAACAGTGGCAACTTGGTGGTCATGGGGTTTGAATCTGGGACATTCTAAACTGTAGTCCAATGCCTTAACCACTGAGCTACCCCTGACGTTATGAAAGCATACTTCCAGCCATCCTGGGATGCATGCACGTGACAATGTACGCGGAACATGTGTTCTAACTTCCGCGATTGAACATGCGCAAATGCATATGTGTATCTTAGAAAGTTCAGAACTCAAATGTTCATATGTAGGGGACTTACTGTACTATACAGTCTTATAGTGAAGTTTAGGCACCCCTGATATTGATAACATTTTGGTGATTTTTTTAATTGAAAAGATGGTAACAGTCTCTCTCTTGGAAATGGAAAAAATGCATAATATTGTCAGCAAACATTGGTGCATAGTTACTTATCTAAATTGACAAACATGGTGCATATACATGTCCACAGTGGCACTGTGCAAAACTTTGAGCACCCTACATAATCAGTACTTAGTAACACCTCTGGCAGATATAACAGCTTGCAAATGCTTTTTATAGCCAGCTAAAAGTCTTTCAATTCTTGTACTTGGATTTTCCAATTTTTGGATTGGAGGTATGTTTAGGATCATTGTCCTGTTGTAGAAGCCATCCTCTTTTCAGCTTTTAAGCTTTTTATTTATTTATTTATTTATTTACAGATTATGTGATGTTTGCTTCCAGAATTTGTTGGTATTTAGTGGAATCCATTCTTCCCTCCACCCGTGCAATGTTTCCTATGCCACTGGCTGCAACACCACTCCAAACCATGATAGATCCACCCCCATGCTTAATAGTTGGCAAGGTGTTCTTTTCATGAAATGCAGCTCCTTTGTTTTTCCAAACATGCCTTTGCTGATTGTGTCCAAAGAGCTCTATTTTATCTTCATCAGTCCACAGCACTTGTTTCCAAAATGCATCAGGCTTTTGTAAATGTTCTGTTGCATACTTATGACGTTTTATTTTATGATGGGGACGCAGGTAAGGTTTTCTTCTGCTGACTCTTCCATGACGGTCTTGTCTGCGGAAGCATCGCTAAACCGTGGAATGGTGCACCACCACTACTGAGTCTGCTAAATCTTCCTGCAGTCAAATGGGGGGTTTGATTTGTCTTTCTGACCAGCATACGAGCAGTAGTCTCCAAGAGTTTTCTTGGTCTTGCAGATCTCCTCTTGACCTCTACCCTGAACTGCCATCTCTTAATACATTTTTTCACTGTGGAAACTGCAAGCTGACAATGCTTTGCCATCTTCTTGTAGCCTTCTCCTGCATTGTGGGCATCAATAACTTTCATTTTCATAGTCTTACACAGCTGCTTAGAGGAACCCATGGTTCAGATTGGGCAGATTGGCTTTGCCTATTAGTTAAGCATGACCTCCTTCTGCACTTTAACTTTTTCTCAGAATGGAGGTTTTGAATGCGGCTTCACTCAAGACTAAATGAAATCATTAGCATAGGAACAGTGCTTTCACAGCCCTTAAAATAAGCTACAACTTAACTGTAATGTGCAATGTGTGCTACATTAAACAAACCACCAAACCGCTGCTCCTTTGCCACTTTAGTCCCAAATTTCTGAGAATGAATCAACAGGTGTTTAAAAAGACAAAGACCTACTTTTTCCGATAGAAATAGCTACATCATGTGCCTGACACATTGCAAAAAAAGGAACACCATGTAGTTCACAGTTGAAAACATTTTTCACAATTCCTGACATTTAATCCTAGTAAACACTCCCTGTCTTTGGTAAGTTATGACACTACTTTATATCAAGAATGTGAAATGCAAAAAACAATAGTACAGTGAAAGATTTAATCCATCTTTAATTTCTTTCATCACTTTCATCTCAGAAGTTTACATACACTAAGTATTTGGTAGCATTGCTTATCAATTGTTTAAGTTGGGTCAAAAAATTTTTTTTATAAGGAAAAAAATTATTAGCCCATTCCTCCTGATAGAGCTGTTGTAAACGAGTCAGGTTTACAGGCCTCACTGCTTGCACATGCTATTTCACTTCCACCCACAAATATTTCATTGAATTGAGGTTAAAACAGGACCTTTTCCATGTGGAAGCCCAATTTGTGTTCAAGCTCTAAATTCCTGGCTGATGTTCTGAGATGTCTCTTCGATATACTGTATTTACATAATCGTCCTTCCTCATGATTCCATCTATTTTGTGAAGTGCTCCAGTGCTTCCTGGAGCAAAGCACCCACACAACATGACGCTGCCACCCCTGTGCTTCACAGTGACCAGTTCAGGTCAGAGAAAGATAAGATCGTTGTCCTTATGTGCAGCTGCAAACCATAGTCTGGCTTTTTTTTTTTTGGTGGTTTTGGAGCAGTAGTTCTCCTTTGATGAGCAGCCTTTAAGGTTATGTTGATATCGGTCTCGTTTTACTGTGGATATAGAGACTTTCATACCCGTTTCCCTCTAGTGTTTTCAAAAGGTCCTTTTGCTGTTGTTTGGAGATTGATTTGTACTTTTTGTACCAAAGTATAGGTGAGGGGTATGATAGCTGCATGGTCGATGGTGTTTATACTTGTGTAGTAATCTTTGTGTAGATGAACATGGTACCTTCAGGAATTTGGAAATTGTCCACAAGCATGAACCAGATTTGTGGAGGCCCACAGTTGTTTTTATGAGGACTTGATTGATTCATTTTGATTTTCCCATGATGTCAAACAAAGAGACACTTAGTCTGAAGGCATGGAAGCACACCTCCAATTGACTCAAATGATGTCAATTAACCTAACAGAAGCTTCTAATGCCATGACAAATTTTCAGAAATTTTCCAAACTATTTAAATACATAATCAACTGAGTGTATACAAACTTCTGACCCATTGTAATTGTCAGAGTGAATTAAGTGAAATAATTTATCCGTAACAACTGCTAGAAAATTTGCTTCGTTCATACATAAAATAGATGTCCTACATATATGTCAACTTCGTCTGTATGCACTGCTTTCAGCATGGCCCAACAATAAAAATTTTGCCACCTCAGCCACAAACTTTAAACATGAAACACACAATGCACAGCAACACAAAGCATAAACTAAAGACAGATTTTTCCCCCCTTCTGTTCCCATTTTCAGTAGTAACGTCAGTGCTACTAGTGGAAAAAAGGTCTGGAGGCTTGCTTAAAGGGTACTTCTTTTTGGTACTATATTACATAGGAACCTTAATACTTGCAAGTAAATCATTAAAATTTGACAGGGTGCTTCTCCACCACTAACTTTCATTAAGTTAGAGCAATTACTACAGATGAAGTACTACAGATGAAGGTCTTCTATACATAAGTTTATGCATCAGGTCAACAACCCTGGCTTCACAGGAAAGCAAAGACTATTCCAAGCCAAGAATCTCATTTGAAACACACAAGATTCACACAAAGACTTAAGACCTAAAATCAGAAAAAAATCTCACCTTTATGAATCACCACCTTGTTTCAATACTCTTTAGATTTTAAAATAGGAACACACTTACCAAAAGTATGTATAACATGAGTTCCTAGGTAATTTGCAGATTAAATCCATTTCATTGTAAAAATTTCTATCTTTAACTAGCTATCAAAGTAAATACAGTTACATTAACAGCAAAGGAGTTATTATAAATTTCAGATGCCCCATAAATTGTGCACTCACTCACTATTTCTGGCTTTTGTCAAACTAAAAGTTTGTTTTGGTAATATTATTGTAGTGTAATCAATGTATTGAACAACAACAACAACAAAAAAAAGCTTAAAAACCAAACTTATGTATATGACATTCATAACCAGTATTAAGATGGTTCAAATAAACAAAGGATGTTCATTCTGTAAATTCTATCCAGTAGCCCCATTCCTGCTAGTGAGATCCAACCCCCACCTAAAGTGCACAATGGTGCTACAATCATGCCTCACCACAGAAATAGGATTTGTCAGCTTATGAGCGGTACGTTGCTTTGATGGAGCACTTGATGTTAAGCCAAAAGGGTTATTTTGTCTCATCATGTTTGAAGAGTCCATCGTAAATGTCCGCCATATGTTTTTTTACTCTTAAATGGCATCAATCCAGTCACTCTTCCATGAAGGACTAATGGTGGAGATAGGATTTCTGAGACGGGTGTTCTTTCAGAGAGTTCTCCTGTCTTTAGCGTGGACATCTGAAGCTCTAACAAAGTGGTCATTGGGTTGATGGTCGCTTCCCTGATCCTTTATAGACCAGTTACTGTGTTTGGCCAGATAACCAGTTGGCTCATTTCCATACTTGCTCTATTTTTTGCTGATGGAGCTCACTGTTCTCCTGGTAACGTTATATAAAAGACAACTAAAAATAATGAAAGCAGATAGAATGCATTTGAGCTCAGTTTGGAGAGACTGGTTACTGTTCTTTAACAGTAATATGTAAGAGATGCTGCTGTATGATGTTTATGAATTATAGCTGCTTTTTTCAATATTGTGAAATAAGTAATTAGATTTATACCGTGTATCATATCTCAGTTAGCTTTTCCGCATGCCTGTAAAGACTGTGTCCTATTTAATTGTTAAGCTTTAAAATGGTGTCAATGGTTGTCTTCTATGCACCATGCTGCAAGCAGCTTCTTTATTCTTTTTATCAAAAAGGTCTAGGACTGCTGTGGCTTTTTACCCAAAAACCTGTTTGAGTATGAGTAAGAAACAATCAAAGCAGACAGAAGAATGCATGCTGGATTACCACACCACAATGTCACCAAAGTGTGGACTTGAAGGTGTAGGGATATAGGTCATGGCTCTTTTCTTTTGCATTCAAAGCAAGTAAGAAGCAGTGTCTCACTAAAGCTTTCACCTGGAGGAGAATTCAGCATGATGACTCAGAGGGTGAACCACTGCTTCATGAATAAATTGCTTCTACAGCAATCTGTAGGTTTAATACTTTCCTGTTTGTATTTGCTATGCTTAACTGTTTATACACTACTGATCATTTATCTGTTTCAGTTTTGTGATTCTTGCCCTTTGGTTTTGATCACTGTACAGTACTTGTGAAATATACCCTATCCTTTATTTGTATCCGTCAAGTCTGCACAAGTCTGTGAATTCATGACAGTAGGTAACAGATTTGTGGCTGTTTTTGTGTCAGAATTATGTAAAAAATATATATATATTGAAGTTACTTATGTTCTACCACACTTGTTGCAATAAATAACACAGAATCATTGTTATATTAATAAATGTGAATCATGAAGAATTTGTGGACTTTTTTTGCACTGTACCTTGGACAACTAGAATATTTGCAAGCTGTCCAGAGTTCCATGCCAAGGTCTGATACTTACTGATTTACTTTACAGATTCTTTGCTTTAGCACAAGACCAAAAAAAAAAAAACTACAATTGTTTCTTTTCTTTTTTTCTGCCAATACAGGAAAGAGAATGAGGTTATTAAGGAGGTATGAAAAAGAACTTAACTGTAATGGCCATACACAGTGCAATATCACAATTGTTTTCTTTTGTTTTCCCCCTCTAATATATCCTCAGAGACCGTATGTCCAAACAAAATACCAATTAACTCTCGGGATGAGAAGGGATTTGACATTCTGTATCACCTGAAATTGGCCAAAAACGCTAAAAAGACACAAGGATCACTGTATGGAATGAAAGCCTACCAAGTGACGCCCAAAGATGATTTAACGGAGAATACAAGGTACCATTTGGAAAGAATTCTGTTGTTCCTATGGTAAATTTTCAGTGTTTTTTTTTTTTTGCTTGCAAACAGTCACAAGTCTTTAATTTTCATAGGACTCTGTTTCCTGATGGGCTTCCACCTTCTTACGTGTTTGTGGCCACACTTAAATACAAGGGTTCTCTCCTAACAGAGGACTGGGATCTCTGGAGAATACAGACTAGGGATGGAGAGTCTCAAATGGCAGTTACTTTGAGTGGTTTGAAGAGAACAGTCATGTTCACAACTACAAGCACTGCACAAAGTGGAATACAGACAGTGGTCTTCAGCAAATCACCAGCAAAAGTATATCTGTAGTAATTTTGACAATTCCCAAAGAATTTTGAAATATATATCACAATTTGGGCAATTTTTAAACTTTCATATTCCAGCACTTTTCCTATTCCTAGGTCACCAGGATACTGTATTTAATATGACTAGTATAGTCTTTATAAGGTAGTCTTTAATATGACTGTTACGAAGGCATAGTAAAATGCTATTATACAGTATATTGAGTGATATACAGAGGGCTTCAAATTCAAAAACTTACACAGTAACATAGAACAGAACAGTTTGCTTGCAACTTTTTAAGGAGGCATAAGCACAACCCAAGAATATAACATAGCTTACAGTGGTCTTTTTTAGAGCATTACCCTGTGTCTGCATTTTGTCTGCAATAAATAGTCTCCAATTTTGTTAGGCATTATAGAAAGATGCACTGAAGTGTTCTTTTTCAACCCCGTTAATTAATATTGTGAAGCTATATTAATATCTACGAGGTCTGTCCAGAAAAAGTCCAGCCATTTTCAATACAACAACAAGAACGTGATATCAATGTAACCTGGCAGCCAAGCAGAATAGACTGGCATGCATGTCAGTGTGGTGTTAGATGCCATTCAGCATGTGTCCTGGTGGCCACCGCTCAATTGCTCAATAACTGAGCGAGTAAAGCATCAAATCTGCATAAAATTTAGCGTTAACCTAGAACATTCCTACACATAAACTACTCGGATGATTCAGAAGGCTTTTGTGATTAGTGCAGCGCAAATAAAAAGGTGACATAATTGCCTTGTTGAATAGATTAAATTTGCTCAACATCGAAGGCTAGCCAGATGAGTTGTGGGACAAAATCAAGATGACCATCATTGAAACAACTGAACAACACATCCCATATAAAAGGCCTGGCACACCTGTCCAATAAATTTCTGATTCCATTGACCATCGACATCTGGTGAACATGTCTGTGGCTAGAGGAGCAAAGAAGGTCAGTGTTTCCCAATACAGAAAAAGGTCACAGGATACCACACGCTCCTCCTGAAGATCATTCAACAACTCCAGATGCCAGATGGGTTTCCAGAAGAGAAGTGGCACTAGAGACCACATCGCCAACCTTGGATGGCTCCTAGAAAAAGCAGGAGATTATCAAAGAACTCTACATGTGTTTCATTGATTACGCAAAGGCATATGACCTAAATTGAACATGAAAAGCTATGGACCTGCTTCCTAGAAATGGGAACACCTATTCATTTTGTCCAGCTCATCAGATTGCTTTATGCTAACCAAGAAGCCACAGTGAGAACTGCGTATGGTGTTACGAAGTGGCTCAAGATTGGGAAAGGGACAAGACAAGGCTGCATTCTACTACAGTACCACTACTCTTCAACCTGTATGCAGAAGCAGTTATAAGATACCAGAAGATATTTGATACTGGATATTTGATATGATACTTCACTACCAGAAGATATTAAAAGTGGAGTGAAAACTTGCAGCAGGAATCTCTCACATGAAAGCGAGAAGGCAGGGTTGTGCTTCAACATCAAGAAGACGAAAGTGATGACCTCCGAAAATGGAGGCTGCAGCTAGACTTGAACAATCAAAACAGACAGACATATAGATTAACATCTTCAAGTTGTGGTGCTAGAGGAGATGGCTGCGCATCCCAAGGACAGCGAGAATCACAAACAAAGAAGTCCTTGAGGGCATCAAGTCAGAGACCTCACTGGGAGCCAAGATCACAAAGTAGAAATTATTCTATTTTGAGCACGTCACGTGAAGCATTTCACTCGAGAAAGCAGTCATGCTGGGAATGGTCAGTGGAAGTACAAGAAAATTTAAAGGTCGCCCATACTGTCAAATCTGATACCAACACGAGCATGGTCAAACTTAAAGAAGTGGTGATTAACAGAAGTGTGTGGAGGGGAATGATCCACAGAATGTACAAAAATTAACCTCTATTGAATGGATAATTGATAAATGCATCAAAGACAAGGCCTGCAAACCTGAGAATGTAGCCCTTACACGTTCAACAATAAACAAAGATCAACAACTGACAGCGCAAGAACTAGAAGTGTAATTAGGAGAATTATATGCCTGAATTTCTTTTTTTTTTTTTGGAGAGACCTCGTATTATATTATAATTATAATATTACAACATTGCTGCTCCCTTTGTGATAAAAATATTAAGTCCCCATACCATTCTTTTATATATGATTGTATATATTAATTTTGTTAATGGAAGATGCCAATAATAGTGTAGGTGTAGTTATACAAATCTAATCTTGCATAAGATTAAGCATAATTGTGACATTTTATTAGATTACTGTTTTCTTTATTACCAACATGGCAGTTGATAAATTAACTGGTCAGTGAATGAATGAATTAAATAATTTCTATCTCTCAAGAAGCACTAATATTACCTATTGAATATACATATTTTTCATATTGAACATATTTTCCTTTACTTCATTTAGTCTGAGAAACTATCCTTATGCATGTCACTATTTTTCCTTCCTCAGAGGCTTTTTGACGAAAGATGGCATCAGCTTCGTCTTCTGGTAACAGAGGAAGATGTAACGCTTTATGTTGATGACTTGGAAATTGAAAGCTTGCCCCTGGAACCCCCTGCTGGTATTTTTATCAATGGAAAGACCCAAGTTGGGAAATATGTCAAAAAAGAAACAACTGTTCCTGTAAGTGTACCATATACTTAATTTTAATCAGGGTTATAGTATGTAGAAACAGTTGTGTCATTTAAGAAAAAAATATTAGAACCTGGTAAGATGATTGTTTAATAATTAATACAAAGAAACTTTAAAAAAATATCATTATTTATGCTTGAACAGTTTGAAATTCAGAAATTACGAATCTACTGTGATCCCGAGCAGAATAACAGGGAAACTGCTTGTGAAATACCTGGAGTTGTGAGTACCAAATTCTTGGATATTGATATTTTGGCACAAGCTATTATATTCCAACTATTAATGTCACATTATTTTTCCAGAATAAAGCATACTGTGATATCAATTATGAGTGACTAGGTATTTGAAATGTGTTCTGATAATCTCATAACGCATCCCCATAACCCCCCACCCCCCCAATAATATCCTAGTCTAATATATGAATTTATTTACATTTTGTAGTAGCCCTCAGCAACACCCTACAGTGTTTCTGTAGGTCCAGTAGGACTTTAAATGACTAAGTGTTACAGTAAGATAGAAGATTGTACTGTACATGCAGAATGATGTTAATCTAATCCAAGTTTCTATGCTCCTCCGTCATATATTCAACTTACTAAGCCTCACTGCCTGATCCAGAATATGCTTTTCATTACTGTTACTATTAAATGAAACATAAGGCCTATAATGTGCCTTATTCACACCTCACACATCTTACTCAAAATTCGATCAATTTAGCGGATTTGCTTCACGTTGTCTGATTACATCATACCATTCTTTTCATTTGTAGGATGGAGAGGTATGTATTTTGGCCAATGGCTTTTCTTACTTTCAAAAATAACTGCTAAGCTCATTTCAGCTGCAGAGGTAAGATTTTCTAAACTTTTTTTTGCAAGAGCACAAAAGCAAAATGAAAAACAAACTTGCATGCAATTGTGTTTGTATGGATATCATTACATACTAAATGTTACTCTATGTTCATTTCAGACTGCCACAGAATTTGGCATCTACACAGTTGAAAATTTTTAATGTATAACGTTTTATCCTCTCGGGGCACTGACTGCTGTTTTGCATTATGCTGCATGTACTTTCGAATGTACCAGAAACAATGTTTTATTCAAAACTGTAGCTAAAGGAAACCCCTGGACTTTTATTTGAGTTGAGAAATTTAAACTAATGGTAGCTTTCTCTGGGGCTTCTTTCAGTGTGCCAACGGATTTGCTGATGATATTGATCCTACCCCAGAGCCATGCATCTGTCCACCTGGGGCACCTGGAACTCCAGGCCAAAAGGTTAAAACGTTTAGCCATTTTTCGATTCTGCTGGAGTAAATCAAACTTTATGTGCTAATATGACTAAAAGGACACATTTAATTGTAGTTTCCTACAGGATTCAGGAATTCAGTTTAACAATGCACTACAGTACATTTACTTGAAACCTCTATAAGGAATGTTTGAAGTGTATAAGGCCATGTCTTGACTTAAAACTGTTTGCTGCAAGTTATCACAATAAAAGTTAATCTCACTTGTAAAATGTGTAAAATCTTACAAGGGCATAAAGCAGTAGAAGACCAGAAATAAAGAGTCATACTCATTACAGTGAGTAAACTAATAAGGGAATTTTCTGTTAGTTTGAACTCCTATCTTAAACCATTCTCTTAAAGAGAGCAGAGTTTGTATTACTAAATGATAATCACTTCCTTAAGCTAGGAATGTAAAATTATCCATAAAATATTTGTTAGTTCTTAGGCATATATAAAATAGATTGAGCAATAAGACAAGTGTTATATTATCTGCATGTTCTACTCATTTTAGGGAGAGCCAGGAAGAGCTGGGGATCCTGGGAGACCTGGTCTTGCTGGTGCTGATGGTAAGCCTGTGAGTACTACACAGTTTAATACAAACCTCAAATCAGCAGGGAGCATGCAGAGCTACAAATACTAAATTATTTCGCTTAATCTTTACCTAAGCAGTTAAAACACAACACACCTCCAGTAACTTAATTTTTTTGTAGTAACTGCTAAGTTTTTATTTCTTTAATTATTCAAATAAGTTACATTTAGGTCATGTCATATTTTATGAAAGCTTTATGAATGTATCTAATCAAAGTCATCAACAAATTTAGTTCATATAAGCAGAAAATGCTTATAAAAATAATAATAGCCAAAAAGAATTTAATTATGGCTGGTTTGTTTTAGCCCATTTTCACACACTGTCCCTTTTACACAAACTAAACTCAGTCCTCTTAAAATGGGCCAAAAAGTGGAGCAACAGAAAACAGACTCAGTTCTTTCTTAGTTCATACTGTGAGTTCATTTGAAAGAGAACTCCGGTCTCTTTCTGATCCACTTTAGCTCTGATGTGGCCCTGGTCCCCTTTCTGTTCACTCTGTGGGTTCTCTGGAGCTCTAAGTCCTCTTCTGCTTTAGATTATGAGCCAGAGGCCATGCTTAATGACACCACCACTGTCATGCTGGCTCAGGCCCAATTTGTCTGTAAACTCAGAGCTGTGTTTCCTCTGGATAAGACGTAGGATAATGTTTACTTTTCTCAGCTGATTTTAGTGAGTCATTTTATGTTCAGTAATGTATGATCCATGTATAATACAAAAAAGATTATATAGGTACTTAAAATCTTGCTAGTTAGGCCTTATGTTATACTCATACTACACCCTATTATATTTATAAGCTATTAATATTGTACTTCCGTTATATACTGTGTCGGGGAGGGTCAATTTAGCAGAGATGTACATGAAAACAGAAGATCATATGCAAATCTCGATGCAAACCATGGGCTTTATTTTCATCCAAGCTGTTGTTTTTTTTCCCAGATGAACTGTAGGTTTTTGTAGATCCCCCCCAAAAAATTATTTAAAAAGACAACAGACCAGAAGTTTATTTCCTCATATGTACACCCAGACCTGTTAAATTTGGAACATAACAGGTTTGGTGGGAGACGACCCAATTTCTAGACAAGTAAAAGCATTGGTATAGATGGTCTGAAATTAAATGAAACTTGCAGTATAACTAAGTGGGCCAGGCGGAACACACAATGCCGACAAAAAAGGAAAAAAGTTATTTTATTTAAGGAGTTGGGGAGAGAACAAAGAGTGAAAGGTACACATAGCACACCACTCATCAAATGGTCAAATCACATTCCTTTTGTATCCAGGATGCGAGTCGATGAGGGCAAGTTATGTACTACCAGATGTACCAAGTTTCATAGCCTGTGTGCGTGCTCTCTGGCTGTCCAAAACATGAGAGGGGCTAAAGGGGCAAAGTGCTTTCTTTCCAAACTAGTCTCTGGCATGGCGCTGCACCTCGAACAAGTAGACCGTTCATGGAGAGAAAACAGCATGTTATACAAGGATTATGCAAGGGCCTTTAGCCCATCCACTGTAAAGAAGCATGGTCAGTTACAATATAAGCATGATCAGTTACAAAATGTAAGCGGCAAATGGACAGGTAGTATTTCAGCTCCTTTATGGCCTACTTGATGGCAAGGGCTTCTTGCTCCACTGTTACATACAGTAGTGGTGTTCTGGGCTGGAGTAAGTTTCCTACTCACATACAAGATGTCCTTTGCCCTCAAACGTTTGTGTCAGCACTGCATACAGCCCTGTCTCAAAGGCAATTTTTTGAATCAAGAAATGGTGGTCAAAGTCTGAGTTGTTTCTTCAGCTGCTGGAAGTCTCGTTCCTTTGCTTCTGTCCACCGCAGACTCTCAGGTTGGCCCTTCATGGTTAGGTCAGGGAAGCATTCTGCCACAAAATTAGCAAAAGGTTAGGCACAAAACACCTGAATTATCTCCCTCAAAAAAGGCAAAAACCTGGCTTTCGGGCAAAACTGTTTGAGATAGCTGTCTGGAAATGAGCCCTTTAGGGATGCACTTTAGGATCAGTGGTCATAGGCTCGTCTCTGGGCATCTCCAGGGCTTCTACCATCACTTGTGTTGTGTCAGGGGCTTGAATGCTGCTGGCTTTCCCTTTCTCTGTCAGGGAGGAAGGGCAGAAACCAGTTTAGCAACACCTGTTTGGTTACTTCCTCTGCTGAAAGCTGGTCTGATGCATGACTGAGCATCTACTTGTGTTCGCTGGGTGATGTCAGCCCTGTAGGTCGACTTATGGAACTTGGTGGCCGTGTGCCAAGATTTCTTCTTGAAGTCATAGTCATAGTCATCTGCTTCTTTGATAGAGAGTGAGAAGTATGCCTTCCAGCTTTTGTCAGATAACAGTTGAATGACGGCAGTGTAAGCTTTGGAAAAAGCCAAGATTCAGGGAGGGGCATACCAGCGGAGCACTAAGGACAAACACCACCAATTTAAGAGTACAAAAGTGCTTTATCATTTAGAGGTTGCATTGAAAGGGGTGAAAAAGTGATGGAGGAAAGGTGCAGGTTCACTGGTATGGTGAAAGAAACTATTTCATTCATACCACACAGTTTTTTTAAAGCAGGGGATTTCTACACGTTTTGGCTTTTTGACCAAATGCAAACTTAATTTTTTGGTCACTGAAAGCAGGCTTTTTGGAAAACTCCTTCCAGGGTGAAGGTATGTTGATGTCTGGACAGGAAAAACAGCTTTTGGCTTTTAAGAGCATGCATAGTAGGAATCCACTGTGTTTGAGATCAGAGGGTGACATACTAGGTGAGTACTTTTTTCAGGCTTTTGGCCAGGATATCTTTTATAGTTAAGGTTATTTTGCTGCCTGCTTTTCTGACATGCTTTCAGTGTGTTATTGCTTTTTCATGGAGAATATATTTTTACTGTAGGATAATACTTTTTTTAAAATAAAAAAACTAGGATTAGGCCCGAGTCTGCTGATGTGAAGAGTTACATCATTACTGATTAGCGAGCCTATTTGAGAAGTAGCTGTGTATGCCCAAGCCATGTCTCACTTCATGGTTGACTAATGAACTCATGTTTAGGATCGTAAGCTCATCCTCTCTTTCTCAGTGCTTTGGCCTTTCAATCACTTTGTTGTAGGTTAATGTTGGTTCCAAAATCTTTTTCAGTTCATATCTGTATTTCTTTGCGAATTCTGGCCTTCCAATTCTTACTGCTTAAAGTTGTTTGCATCTAGAATTACGGCCTCTACGGGTCTGCTTCCAAACAGTTCTTCAAACAGTGAGTTGTAAAACCTTCACCCCTGCCCTGTGGAAATTGTTACCGATGCTGTTTTTCGTTCCTTCTAACAGATCGTACAACATTTATAATAAATGCTGTTGTTTTCTTTGGCTGGCCAGTTTAATGTCTGGTTGGTTTCTTTATTTTTCAAGACATTCTGAATTAACTAGACCCAGTAAGGCTGCAATGGCTCTTTTACTCAGTTCTCAGTCTAAAAATAGCTTGCTTTTTTCCCATTGATAGCTCTACGGTCCTCATGCTCGTTTTTACATTTTAACAAACATGAGTGGGCATTTATAGCTATTAATTATTATTGTCTAGGCAAATATACATACAGTGGGTATCACACCCCTTTAATTTAATCACATTTTGTTGCTTTGCAGGGTGAACTAAAGACAGGCACATTTCTTTTTATTCAGCTGTATTTACTCAGTGCAACTTTTGATATGACACCAATATGTCAGGAAAAAATATAAATAAACAGATTCACTGATTCATTATGTCAGGCTGATTGGGTTAGAATGGCAAACTTGACATGTTAAAAGGAGGATGATGCTTGAAATCACTGTTCTTTCATTGTTAACCATGGTGACCTGCAAAGAAACGCATGCAGCCATCATTGTGTTGCATAAAAATGGCTTCACAGGCAAGGATATTGTGGCTACTAAGATTGCACCTAAATCAACAATTTATAGGATCATCAAGAACTTCAAGGAAAGTTCAATTCTTGTTAAGAAGGCTTCAGGGCGTCCAAGAAAGTCCAGCAAGCGCCAGGATCGTCTCCTAAAGAGGATTCAGCTGCGGGATCGGAGTGGCACCTGTGCAGAGCTGCTCAGGAATGGCAGCAGGCAGGTGTGAGCGCATCTGCACGCACAGTGAGGCGAAGACTTTTGGAAGATGGCCTGGTGTCAAGAAGGGCAGCAAAGAAGCCACTTCTCTCCAAAAAAAAAAAACCCATCAGGGACAGATTGATCTTCTGCCAAAAGTATGGCGAATGGACTGCTGAGGACTGGGGCAAAGTCCACAGCAGTCCATTCAGATGAAGCCTCTTTCCAATTGTTTGGGGCATCTGGAAAAAGGCTTGTCCAGAGAAAAAAAGGTGAGCGCTACAGTCCTGTGTCATGCCAACAGTAAAGCATCCTGAGACCATTCATGTGTGGGGTTGCTTCTCATCCAAGGGAGTGGGCTCACTCACAATTTTACCCAAAAACACAGCCATGAATAAAGAATGGTACCAAAACACCCTCCAACAGCAAATTCTTCCAACAATCCAACAACAGTTTGGTGAAGAACAATGCATTTTCCAGCACGATGGAGCACCGTCGCTCAAGGACCAAAACATTGAAATTTTGGGTCCATGGCCTGGAAACTCCCCAGATCTTAATCCCATTGAGAACTTGTGGTCAATCCTCAAGAGGCAGGTGGACAAACAAAAACCCACTAATTCTGACAAACTCCAAGAAGTGATTATGAAAGAATGGGTTGCTACCAGTCAGGATTTGGCCCAAAAGTTGATTGAGAGCAGCCCAGTCGAATTGCAGAGGTCCTGAAAAAGACGGGCCAACACTGCAAATACTAACTCTTTGCATAAACGTCATGTAATTGTCGATAAAATCCTTTGAAATGTATGAAGCGCTTGTAATTATATTTCAGTACATCACAGAAACGACTGAAACAATCTAAAAGCAGTTTAGCAGCAAACCTTGTGAAAACTAATATTTGTCTCATTCTCAAAACATTTGGCCACGACTATAACAATATCACAAATTCTCCACAAATGTAGATGCAAGAAAAAAATATTGACAGACTGAGCTTTGCACAGGAAAATCTGCTGCACTGTGCCAGAAGGTTGTTAAAGAAGAGTTTACCTTCCAACATAATGACCCAAAGCTCACAGCAGATCTGATCACACACTGGTTGAAGGAGAAAAGGGTGAATGTCCTTGCATGGCCTAGTCAGAGCTTTAGACTTAAACACCCCATTGAAAATCTGTGTAATGACTTGAATGAAGACTGCAGTCCACAAAGTCACCATTAACTTTCACTCAACTTGAGCAGTTTTGCAAAGAAGAGTGAGCAAATATTGCAAAGTCTAGATGTAGAAAGTGTGTAGTTGTGTGCCACTGAGGTCATTACCTTCACCTGATTGAGTTTACAAGTAATTTTTAGGAGGAGGTAATCCTTTTCCAAATCAGTGATTCTATTTTTTTTTATTGATGTGATTATTTTAAAGGGGGGGGGGTGATGATTTTCTATACCCACTGTATCTTTGCCCATGTGATCCCTGTTAATCAGCTACATATTCCTGTATTGATCACTTGAAAAATGAATGTGCTTAAACAAAAGGGTACAATGTTCCAAATTTTAACACATGCAAGTATAAATATCAGGAAATTAAAGATAAAATTTCTCTATATACTAAATCGCTAACATGAATGTTTAAGCAAAATGTAAGCCAAAATGGCCTCGTAATTCCAAATTTCTTTTAGGGGACTTTAGATGCCTTGTATCCATGCAGAATCTTCAACAAATGCTGGCACATGACAGACCCTTGTTCTTCTTCTTGTCCTTTAAACATTTGGACTGCAATTCCATACTTTCATGACCCCCTCATACAGCTGTACAAGATTAAAGAGCCTTGGCAGAACTTGCTTGCTGGCATCTTCTCTCCAAAACCCTAGAACATACTTTCCTGGAAGGCTGAAAAGTATGATTCCCCTATAATTGGAACATATCCCTTAGTCTATTTATTTTAATATGGACTGACATCCCGGTTTGCCAGTCTAAAGGCACAGCCTTTGATCTCAAATGGATTAATTCACAACAATATTTCACATCACCAGTTTGTACACTTGAAGTGCACCTGCAGTACCCTATGGCCCACAAGGAGGGCATGACAAACACATTGCGAGACACTAGACTGCATTTGTATAGATCTTGTCTGCCTATTGCCTCTTCAAAGATGGGCCTTAGATCCATTAAGTTAAAATAGCAATGTAGCTTTTTAATGGATCCACTGGACCAAATGAACAGCAAGATAGCTTTAATTACTATCACAAGTTATCCAGACCGTATTTGTATTTGGGCATCTTCTTTATTGGGGTTGCACTGTTTAAATTATTTTAGAGTAATAGATTCTTTCCTGTTCCATGCGTTATGTGCTGGGATTTAATGCACCAAACACTGCATTCACACACGTAAACAAACACAAGAGTTAGGATCACAGCACAATCATTATTTTTTCGGAACCAGGCAAATTAAACCAAATGACAAATGAAACTATGACAGTTATTATTGCCAAATTCAGCCATTACACATAGTGAGACAGTTAGTGTCCTCCTTTGAAAAGACTTCCATGCTAGGTATGCCAAAAATAAACATACCAAAACTAATCAAGACCACAGGGCAGTGCCTTTAGTTTATCACATAGGAATATGAAGCGTATCTTAAATGACAACCAAAATCTGGATACCTCTGATCATATACTACAGATGTTCTATATATTGATAACCTGATAAATGGATCTCTTTATTTAAGGGTCTACCCGGGCCAAGAGGAAGCGCTGGCCTTCAAGGTCCTCCTGGCATGATGGTAAGAATGGAAACGCTACTACTGTAAACCAATTCTGTAAATTAACCTACAGTGTATTTGGATCTAACACACTTTGTTTCTATAAGGGGCTTCGTGGAGCAGATGGATACAAGGGGGATAAAGGAAGTCTTGGAGAACCTGTAAGAGGCAATTTATTTTAGATTTCAATATAATGCACAGTAAGGGGGGAAAGTATTCAGATGTTTAGATGTTTTTTTCAGATTTATGTTATTAATTTTTAACAGAAATGTATGTACTGTATTCATAAGCAATAAAAAATATAATTACAAAAACAATTGAGATACTGAATTAAAAATGTGTAAACATTACAGAAAATACTTTAAGACCTAAATAAGAATGCTGAAAAAAAGGTTCCTGTACAATTTGCATCTGGTTTCATTATAAAAGACATTGCTATTGGTTGAGATGATTTCATGCAACACGTAGCAATAGTATCAATGGCGACTGGGATATCATGATGTTCTCGGAAACATTATTAAAAGCAATGCTCAATTGGGAAGCTACAGAGCCAAAACCAAGACCTTAAACACCCCCATCAGTACAATCGATTTAATATTAGGCAGCCTGGAAAATTCATAGAGGCACAACTAATCATTCTGACAGTGCACCATGTTCTTAATGCGCTCTTAGAATAATCATAAGAACGGTAAGAAAGAAATAAGTAGGAACATGACCTAAAAGCAACAGAGACAATGATTATACAGAATAATAAGCAATGAACTGCACTTCCATATTCTCCACTTATACAATACACACAAAACTCACCTGTTAAGAAAGAAATAAAAACTGGCAAAACAAACAATTAGATTAGATTAGATTTAACTTTGTCACTGGGCAAAGTACATGTACAGAGTCAATTAAATGCAGTTAGCAAAGTGGATATACACTAGTGCAATGATAAGCATACGTTATTTATGGTACAAAAATGCACAGTGGATGAAGCAGTGCAATATAAACAGAAAGTGACAGTGCAGTGGTGTATTAGTTAACACTCCATGATCAGCTGCTCAGTGCAGTAAGAAGAAAAGCTATTTTTCAGTCTGTTGGTGCAGGCTCTGAGGCACTTGTAGCACCTGCCCAATGGAAGAAGAGTGAACAGTACATTATTAGGGTGAAAGTAATCTTTGATAATGCCCCTCACCCTGTGAAAACAATGTTTCTTTTAAACATCGTCCAAGATGGGTAGCTGGGTGGCAATGATTTTGGTGGTTTTCACCACCCTCTGAAGGGCTTTACGGGCCTGAGCAGAGCAGTTGCTGTACCACACTGAGATGCAGTTTGTGAGAATGCTCTGACACAGCGTTAAAGGTTCTCCAGTACCCTGGAGCACAGGTGAGACTTTTTAAGTCTTCTTAGAAAGTACAGATGCTGTTGTGCCTTCCTAATCAGGAAAGAAGAGTTCAGAGACCAGAGGTCATCAACGGTGTGGACTCCAAAGAACGGGAGCACAAGTGTAATTGCCAGCTCTTCTAAAATCCACAATGACGACCTTCATCTTCTCTGAGTTGAGTTTCAGGGTGTTGTCCTCACTCCATGCTACTAGGTGCTTGATTTCCTCACTGTAAGCCATCACATTGTTACCTCTGGTCAGACCCGCCACCATGGTGTCATCTGCAAACTTGAAAATGCCTATGTTGAAGGCATAGGCAGGTACGTAGTCATGATTGAAGAGGGGACAGGACACATACCTGAGGAACTCCAGTGCTGAGGGGGAGATAGGAGGATGTCGTTATTCAGTAGAACAGATTGTGGTCTGTTCGTAAGGACATCTAGGGTACATTTGCAGATTGGTGTGCTTATGTCTTGAAGCTGAAACATCTTGGCTAGTTTGGAAGGGCTAACTATAGAAAGCTAAACTAAAACTAAAAAACAACATCCTGGCCCAAGTGTCGGAGTAGACTGCCACAGTTTCAAGTGTTGAGCCCTTAAGCAAGGCACTTAACCCCAATCTGCTCTGGTACATGTGACAAATATCTGAATCTTAATTAGATAAATAAATAGATAGATATTGAATTGATCCCAGAGGGAATTCCATGAATATAATGTTGGTAAACTTGTGGTGTTTGAATATTTATTCCCTTTACTGTTTCTTTTAAACATATTTGTTTATGCTAATGAATTTTTTTGTTCACATTTTTAAGAATTAATTACGTGTGTATGCACTTCAAAAACAGCAGTGCCTAAATACAAATTTTTCTACTATATAACTACATTTCCACGTTGTAAGGAAGGTAAAAAAAAAAGTCTACCCTGTTAAAATAGTTTTTTTTGTAATGAACAACTAAAACTAAGATAAGTCATGTCTGACTTTTTATGCATTTAATGTGATGTAAATACAGTGGAAGCTTGGATTACGAGCATAATTTGTTCCGGAAGCATACTTGTATTCCAAAACACTTGAATCGAATTTTCCCATAAGAATAATGAAAACTCAAAATAACTAATATATAAAGTTAAAATAAAACAAATTAACCTCAGTTTACCTTTAAAAAAAGTAAAAAATAAATCCCAACAGTGTGCACACATTAACGGAAAGACTGTTTTCTGAAAAATTAGCAAGGAACATTACCAATGACACTCGCGTGAGCGCATACTAACAGAATCACTGCTGTAAAGTAAAAAAAAAAAAAAAAAAAAATCAAAACAAATGAGTTTCTGTGTAGAGCAGAGAGTATGTTTGTCTGTGTGAAACATTTGTCTGTATGTTTGTGTGAAGCCAGGGGAAGCAGGGGTTGTAAAGGCGAGAGTGTATTTGCGGGATGTCAAATAACGAGAGTGCACATAAGAGGGAGAGAGAAAGTGGACCTTTATCCTTTAATGAGACTTGCTTTTACTTTATACGCGCGCACACGCTTACAAACACAACATAAAATATGTTTTATGCGCGCACACAATTTTTCAAGTCAAAATTTATTAAAAATCTTTGCTTGTCTTGCGGAACACCCGCAAACTGCATTACTCACAATCCGAGGTTCCACCTTACACAGAAATGTTCCCTGTTGAGCCCCAAATTTTATCCTAAAAACCTGAGGAAAGACTGAAAGAAATTTGAGGAATTTAAAGGGCTTAGACGAGTGGTCTAAAATTGACAAAACATGATGTGTCCTATTTGTAGACTCCTACTCAAAAGCGAAGGAGTGCTATATCAGAATCTTTAACAAAGTGTTAATTAAGGGGTTTGCACACTTAGTAATGCATGTTGGGCCATGTTTTTGATTTGTTTCAACATCACAAGGGGTGTATATAACTTTTAAATAAAAATAAATATTTTCTTTCCTCTGTGCAGGGTGAAAGAGGTATCCCAGGGTTACCTGGCCCTCCAGGTCAACCAGGTGAAAAGGTAGTGCAGCCATTTGTTAAATAACATTTATAAATCCACAACACCTATTTCAGTTCACACACATGTATGGTGTGTGTGTGTGTGTATGTTTGTATTTATACATGCATACTGTAAATACATACTGTATACACATGTATATAAATGTATACAATATATAGCAATAAATTTATGTATGTATAAAGTTAGAAAGTTTGGTATTAATTTATAACTCCATGGTCATTTCTGATTGTTATTTATTTATACATTGTAAAGCGATGATGAAGGCGTCCAAAATATGCAATAATCTCCTTTGAAAAGCTAATGTTAAGATGTTTCTGATAAATCAGTAAACAAAAACATGGAAATTTGCAAGTGATCACAAACTTTTGAGCTGTATTTATACACACACACACACACACACACACACACACACACACACACACACACACACACACATATATACTGTATAAGTGGCTGCTTATACAGTACTTATGGCCAGACATTCCAAGGCTCTGTCTAGAAAAGCAGGGAAAAGGTTGGCCCCCCCTGAGCAGGCCAAACATGGACAAGACAAGGGCGTAAACAAGGAAGGAATGGTACCCTGTCCAAATAGGGAACTCACTAGGACAGCAATGAAAAAAGTTGCAGTAAATAACTATGCCTGTTAACACAATGGAAAATGTATATTTGGCTTGCTCAAATGGCACAAATGCCAGAGCCTGTGAAAACCCTCTAAGGCACTGGCTCCCAGTACACAAGCAAGTCTTTTGCACACAGGTCCATTAAAGGTATCGATTCTGGAGGCAATATGTTATTATTTGACAACAAATACATTCCCTCATGATGATGAGCCCAGTGTGTTTAATGTCAGCGAAGGTGAAGCCTCTAAAATTTTACTTTGAAACTAGATAGTCAGTGATGTATCTTATGTCCATTTTAATCCCAAACATCCACTTCTTGGCCACTTCATTAGATAAAACTGTTCATTTGCTTTTTACTGCAAATATCTAATCAGCCAATCAAATGGCAGCAACTCAATGCACGTAGGCATGGTAAAGACGATCTACTACAGAGAATGTTCTGAAAAAGAGAAACTGTCCAGTGAGCAGCAGGTCTATGGCTGAAAATGCCATGTTGATACCAGAGGTGAGAGGATAACGGCTAGACTGAGCTGGTAGAAAGGCAACAGTAACTCATATAAAACTGGTTTACAACTGAAATATTCTGAAGATCATCTCTGAACATGTAACACATCAAACTTTGAAGCAGATGGGCTATAGCAGCACAAGACCACACCAGGTGCCACTTCAGTTAGCCAAGAACAGGAAACTAAGGCTGCAATTGGGCCACATGTGCTCACCAAAATTGGATAACAGAGGATAAACATTGAATGTCACAGAAGAAAATCACTGCAGGCAGAGGGATGAGTCAGAATTTGACAAACATGATAGCTTGAATTCTTCCTACAGTACCCTCCTTCCTTGCATGAACAGTTCGGGCTGGAAATGGCAAGGTAATGGTGTGAGTGATACTTTCTTCACACATTTTTGGACCCTTGGTAGCAATTAAACATCATTTAAATGACACAGCCTACCTGAGTATTGTTGCTGACCATGTCCATCTCTTCACAGTATAACCACAGGAATAATAAACCAGGTCAAAGCTAAAATAATCTGGTCTCTTGAATGTGACAATTAGTTCACTGTACTCAAAAGACCAGATCTTATGCCCAAGAGATCACCTTTGGGATGTGGTGGAATGTGAGATTTGCATCATGGATGTGCAGCCGACAAATCTGCAGTAACTATGTGATGCTATCATGTTATATGAAAAAATCTCTAAGGAATGTTTTAAGCCCATTGTTAAATCTATGCCATGAAGGATAAAGCATTTTGGAAGGCAATATTGGAGCCAAACCCAGTACTAGAAAGCTATACCGCATGAAGTGGTAAGTGAGTGTAGAATAGACACATGGCAAGCAGAAGTGTACGTGATTGACTAATCATGTTGTCTCTATGCTTGACACTTGACTTTGTGCGAAGAAGTAATCACACCAGTGTTAGTGTTATAAAATACATACACCCACTTCCATTAATTTCACTATTGACAATACTGTACTGCTGTTAACATTTTTTTTTATACATCTTTGTCAATTAACTTTTCTACATTTTCTAAGGGAGCAACTGGCTCTCAAGGTGGACAAGGGATACCAGGAAAAGATGGGGAACAGGTACAAATTAAAAATATATATGTAGACAGTTTGTTTTACCATGACCATATGCATTTGTCCACGAAATATATCAAGTTTAAAGACATCATCTTTACTACAGGGTGAAAAGGGAAGCATTGGACCCATTGGTCCAACCGGATATCCAGGACAACCTGTATGTGCACAGTTTTCCCCTTGTTTATTATTGTGATAGTAGTTAGTAAACAAGCACTAAGCATATTTTGTTTTTCAACAGGGGCTACATGGAAGAGATGGAAAAGATGGAGTTCCAGGAGGGCCAGGGCAAAAGGTATGCACTGAGCAATAGTTTAAGAAGAAATGCTTAAGCATACTTAGATATTAATTACCGGTACATTTGGAGAACATGGATGGTTCTTTGGCAATGCCAGTTTCATGAATCTTAATGCATTGTATGGGTGAATCTATTATAACTGTGTGCTGTTAATTCATGGCTCACAGTTTAATTTTGAATTAGGAATCATGCTGTGTGTTTCTAGGCCTTTCCATAACAGTTTTGGTACATTTGACTGAGCATGGGAGACGATTACCTATAATCCTGTAGCGCATGAGAGAGAAGAATCATTGGTTCAGTTGTTGTCACATGAGCTCGGCAGACAAAGTGCATGAGTACTACTCATATATCAAGACCACGTTAATCAAGTTAATTTATTTAAAAAATTATCTCGTCATGCAAAACACTCTCATTCCAAGGTACTCGCAATCCAAGGTTCCACTGTAGCTTCTGTTACACCGGTTGATTGAGTAGTTTAGAGCTGGAGAAGAAGAGGGGAGGAGTGGCACCATCATGTGATAGTGCCTACACCAACAGTACAGAAGGCAAACCAGCAGGATGATGGGCTTGTCCTTGCTAATAAATCTGCCCCAAAGCATGTTGGACTACAAGGAAAATGCTAGGATGCAAGATTATATATCCAGCTATGATTTCACCCAATGTTTGAATTAATACCAAACTATTCATTTAGCTAGTTTGTTCCTGGCTAGAATGACAACAATCCCACTTGGCATCACAATAAAATATTTTCTTTTAACTTCTTGCCAACTTTTTGAGCATGCTGTTTCATGTCTTCAAACTAGCTACAGTTAAGCTTGTTGATGCCTGTCTAGCATGTGTTTGCAGTCGAAAAAGTCAGAAATACTTCTCTATCCTCAGAGTTTTTTTATGAATACAATAACCATCCCAAGGCAAATCAAATGAGTAATGACAGAAACTCTTAGAGGTAGCCTGACGCATGTGCTTACTGCCATATCAGATGGCAGCCGGCGATCTGGTTGCTCAGCACCTTATGCAGGATGTCATCTCAGGCGGGTATGGGAGTGAGTTTCAAGGAAAATGAGGTCATTCCTTTACGGATGATCTGTTGCACCCAACCCTTGTATTATAAGGCCCATCATGATTGAATTAGCCACCTTAAAATGTCGATAAGGTGAGTTTTAGACATAACAGATTATGTCGACAGCATCATGAATATACACGCATTCAATAAATTGGATAACTCAAAGTTGCTCTAGATAATGGTACTAGTCAACTAGGTAGCTAATGACAGTTTAGTCAGTCATGACTCAAAGATCTGAAATATTTTCCTGATAATACTAAAATGAATTTACAGTGATCCAAAACTGTGGATCTTTGGGAATTTGTTTTCTTTCATGAAGTTGATTTTTTTTTCTATTATTTGACATAAACTGACTTAGTAAGTCGAATATAATCTGATCTACCTAATACAAGTTTTTGTGGGGACTGGCCAAGAACAATCTTGCACTAAATAAGTAATTAATAATTTAAAAATGCAGATGGATTCAGACTTTTGGGGCAAATAGAAAATTTTACAACTACAAGTAGCAGTTTCCATATATCTCAATAACCTTGAACTCAACACCTTAAACTCTTCATCTGTCATCTTGAAGTGCATGTCAGGTAATTTCTCTAGGAGTACAGTTGTGCTCAAAAGTTAATCCCTTCTTATTTTAATTCTACATGTTTTTGTGTAAAACAAACAAAAAACAAAATCTGATCATCTGATCATAGTGGTCTTAATATTGGGCAAATACAACCTCAGAAACAATAGTGCAATTATTTATTTAACAAAAATCAAGCCAAAAAGAGACAAACATGTACCTTTTTACTGCTTCCTAAAGATTTAAGAGGGTAAGTTGCAGCCAGATGCTGCTAAACATCAGCCCTTGATTAAGTGATCAGCAAGTGTAAAGACCTCTATAAAAGCAGAGGATTTGGAAGTTTGCTGATCTGGAGCATTCAGGTGTGTGTTAACAAAATGCCAGGAGGGTAAAACATAGTCAGTTGTCTTAAAGAAGCAATTATTTCTGCACATAAATCTGAAAAAAGTTACAAAACCATTTCCATTCAATTTAAAGTTCATCATTCTTCCACTTAAGAAAGATTATTCCCAAGTGAAAATCATTCAAGAGAGCTGCCAATTTACCCAGGAGAGATCAGACTGTGCAATGCTCAGAGAAATGCAACAAAACCTATGTGCTACATCTCTGACCCTATAGGCCTTAATGATCATGTTAAATTCAATTCAATTTTATTTGTATAGCGTTTTAACAATTGAAATTTGCGCAAAGCGGCTTTACACAATCAAAAGAATTAAGTTTGTATGAAATGTAAATGTGTATGAATCAAAATGATAAGATTGTACCTGATGAGCAAGCCGAGGCCGATGGTGGCAAGGAAAAACTCCCTGAGATGGTAATAGGAAGAAACCTTGAGAGGAACCAGACTCAACAGGGAACCCATCCTCAATTGGGTGAAAAGGATAGCAGAGATTGATCTGCATAATACTGTGTAAGACTGGAAGTTCAGTATAACAGGCGATGTGTTTAAATGAAATGAAGTCAAGTTTGTTCCTGGAGGCTCAGGTAGACTGTAGGAAATTCCAGTCCTGAACTATAGAGCGACTGAAGTCACAGGTCCCCAGAGAACATCTGTCTGCATCAGTCAAGGACAGGACAGTCTTCAGGTTAAAGTGGAACCATCCCCAGTCACCACACGCATCCTAGACAGACCACACGGGGCATCCATGCAATGAGATCTCCAACCAAAAGCAGGACTCAAAATGTTAAGCCCATGACAGCACAACTGGAAAAAGACTGATTAGGTACGGTTTGTTTGGAAGGGCTGCCAAAAGAAACCTCTTCTGTCTAAAAAGTACTTTAAAAAACTACATCCGAACAAAGCACAAGGCTTCTGGAGCAATGTCCTGTGGACAGATGAGACCAAAGTAAAGTTGTTTGACCTTAATGCCCAGAGCCATGTTAGGGGAGAACCAAATAAAATTTTAGCAGAACTATCTAATAGCCACTGTGATGATTTGGGCTTATTTGCAACCACAGAACCTGTGAAGTCCTGTGGGTCAACCATGAACTCCTCTGTATAGCAGGGATTCTAGTGGTACATAGGAACCTATACAGTATGTCCAACAGCTAAATCCACATCAGAAAGGCTGAAAAAGAAAGAATCAAGTTTTTGGAATGGCCTAGCTAAAGTCCACAACTCAGGCCAGGCGAGACCTGAAGAGAGTTGTGCCTAAACGAATGCCAAAATTCCTCCACAATGATGTTGGAGACTGACAAAGTCATAAAGCAAACGATTCCCTCAGGTAATTGCTGCTAAAGGTGGATCCCTCAGCTACTGATTCATGGGGTTACTTATTGTTGCCCACATTTCTTTTTGGCTTCATTTTTGTTAAATAAATAAATGGCATGGTGGAAGTAGTATTTGGCTAATACTAAGGCCCACTATGATCAGATGATTATTATTATGCTTTTACACAAAAACACAGAATTAAAAAAAATGGGCTATATGTACAGTATATGACCAATATTTGTAGGCCAGACATGGACCCAGCATCCAATTGGCAGCATCTACTGCAAATGCAAATCTAATTTCGAGCTACTAGACAAACTCAATGAGCATGACTTTCAATAGGACCAAATTTAGACTTGGGTCAAGCCTAAAAACCTGGGAATAATCCTTGGGAATAACCAGAATTTATTTGCCTTGGTTAAGCCTTAGCAAAAATGAATGTGCTGAACTAAACTCCCTGGCATTTGTGCTTCAGAACTTCTATACTCCTTGAATCTGAGCAGAAAAGGAAGCTGCATTTATCAAGTCCATTTGAAGTCACCGTATAAGCAACTCCTCCAAATGATTGTGTAGACAATAATAGAAGCAACTGTATTCAATATGAAGGATGCTACTGTGACAGTAGCAAATCTTAAGAGCCTGCCCCTTGGCATCCCCTCTTACATTTGTGTTTTTATTGCTTGGATGTCCTTGGCTATAACTGCTTAAGGAAGTGAAGTGCTTTTCCAAGTGAAACAAATGACCGTTACGTTATACAGTACATGATGTCTGAAGGACAGGAATGAGTTAGAATACTACACCAAAGAGCAGGCACAGCTCCATAGAGAGCAAACTACTGAAGTGAGAGGTGACCTTGGAAACAAGGTGTATGCAGTTGGCATGATCATCTCCACATATCATCTACTTTAAGTGTGAATAGATGTAGACTGGTGTATCTTCAGACAGGCATATGAAGATATTATCTATTATACTGCTTTCCACTGTGAAAGTTTTTGGATGTAGCTGAATGTTTTTCAAATGTTCACATTTGCTTACTTTGGCAATGCATCTTCTAATCAATGCCTAATGTTATTGCTAAACACCTACATATTGTTGAACATTCTGTAGTACATGTACAGTCCCTTTAACCCTTCAGTTGGCCCAGCAATATTGTTTTTGCTATACTGTACATTGAGGATATATTGGACATCAAAAGATGAATATGGCAGTTTCAGCTTTCATTTCAGCTTTTCAAATAGATGTGGTAAGCTTTTTTTTTTTTTTTAAAGGCACCAATGTTGGCCAAACATGCACTTGCTGGGTGAGACAATGTACTGAAAACATATATTTTAAAAATATTATGATGCTTCTTTCATTGTGGTTTGTTGTTGGTGACTTCAGTCTTTTTATCATGAGGTACAATGCATGCTTAATTGAGTTAAGATCTGCAGTCTAAACCATTTAACATACTGTATTGACCCTGATGAACTGATTTAATGTGTTGGAAAGGCATTCAATAAATTTGGACAGAACTAAGAATAGACTACCATGTTAATTCTCACTTCTGAATTCAATCTACTGGCACCATAAAGAGATGCATCATGAATTAGTAAACATTTTGCAAAAGCAGGCATGCAAACCGAAGCCACGGCATTACCTTCACTCTGCTTGGCAAAGGAATTCATTTTTTGAGTCACGATCTGATACCTTCTTTCCCCACATCATGGCCTTTCAGTCAGTTTGGTACAGGGTAATGTTCCAGTACTTATGTGAGAACTCCTAATTCTTACCGGTGATGAGTGGGTGGACAAATGAATTGGCCTTGCTGTTCTAATACTTTCAGAAGGGACTGTAACTCCAAGTTTATAGTCTGTATGTACTGTGTAAAGCAGGAGTGTTCAAATTCACTCGTGGAGGGTCAGTCTCCAGCAAAGTTATATCTATATATGATAAATATGATACACTAACATTGATTGAATATTTAGCTTTATGGTTTAAAACATATGCCTTTGTATTATTTAAGGGTGAAACAGGTGCTCCTGGCCTTCCTGGACAAGATGGACGAGAAGGACATCCTGTAAGTATAAAAAAATAATCTATACACAATTTTTGAATAGGGATGAAGCTGCAACCTTATTTCCCCTCTCGTCTGTCAACCACTCAGCATCACCAGTATACTAATCACCTGCCTAATCGACTGCATTAGTTTGTCACTGAACAAAATGAGAGCCAAAAACTTGCCAAAAATAAGAGCCAAAAAGCCCTTCAGGAATCTAGACTATTCAAGACTACCTAAAAAAAAAAAAAAATATATATATATATATATAAAGTCTGGCCCCATGGAAACAAAATATGAAGAAATGAGAAGTGATTTAAGACTTTTGACCGGTACTGTGCTCTTTTGTCCTGACTGTCTAAAAATATGGGGTAAATCAAGACAACAAAAAGCTGTTTACTTCCAAGCTATGGACCACTGAGTCCTTAAAAAAAGCAGAATCATAAATCGTATCTATTTCACAGGTTTGCATAAAAAGGCAACTTAGTACATTCTTGCTAAAAATGTAAAAACTAATTTTTTTAATTTAGCACCATTTGGAGAATAGCCTAACAGTTGTGTTTCCACCATTTTAACATGTGGAAACCTCTTTTTTTACCATTTAAAGAAAATCATAACAATTAGGCAATAAGAATGTTTCTCATAGTTAAAACTAATATTACCAAATTATTATTAAAGGTGGCTATATTTTCACTCCTCTCAACCTCCAGGGGATAAAAATCACTGGACATGCATACAAAAATCTTCCAACAAGGTCACACGGTGACTTATGATGCAGTAATTACCATAAATCTTACAGCAATCATTGTATTTTTGCCCATTTCAAAAACAGTATCCCTCTGACGTTAACATTTCAACGTTAGTCAACAAGAAGAGTAGGGAACTGTCCTCTTGGCAGCTTGTCACAGTGGTTATCCCTAAAGGTCCTCATAGCTGAAGCAAGTTTCCTTTTATTCATTCCTGCTTCAATGCACTTCTGAAAGAATTCACTTTATAGTGCTGTCTCTGTTTACCTCTGTAAACATGACCAGCACGCAACCTGTAGTGCCCCTGTCCAGTTTAAATAGCGACACCTTATACTTTCGCAAAACTGGGTTATTAATGACAATGAAGTAGAAACTAAAACATGATCACCATTGGCAACCACCTTTATAGCCCCATACACCCCACAAAAAGGCGCCCAAAACAAAAGCATGCAGTTTATTCTGGGCAAGAAAACTACTTGTTCTTTTAGCAACACACTCACAAAGCTGCCAGTATTACTCTTTGTCTGCGCCAGAGGGATACTGTTTTGGAAACCTAGTAATAATGGCCAAAACTGTGACAACCAACTAATATCCAGCATGCATGATTGCCAGCTGGGTTATGTAGAAGAAGATTGTTTTAAAATCCATATATGGAATAAACAATTTGATAAGCATAAAATTATACAAAAGTGGAGAAAACTAGATATCTCTGAGATGGAGTCAGAATGTTAGATTTTTTTTTATTATTATTATTTTGCAGCTTTTTGTCTTAAAGTGGTTTTCTAAACTTAGGTTGGATTGAATCTATAAACCACACTGTTTCAAATGAGTAGTTACCGAATCATGTCACAGTACTTTGCACTCATGCTCTCTTGGCATTGACCATCACAACAACTCAGCGTAAAACTCCAAAATCACCCTATGCTTACTTCTGACTAACGTCCATATATTATGTGCCACAGTTACTATCTGATGGCCTCCTGTTATTCCCTACCAGTTTATATAGAAGACCCAGCTGAAGATACCGCTGCATGACACAAAGATTTTTAATATGGCATGTTCAGCCAGGTCACTTTTTTCTAAGAGTATGGGTTGATGGCCTGAACTGGCAACTGAGGACTGAGCAGGGGCAAAGAGCTCAGTGGTTAAGTCATTCTACGGTTTGGAAGGTCCCAGCTTTAAACCCAACGACCATGAAGCTGCCACCGCTGGGCCCTTGGACCCCCAATGGAGGCAATATAATGAGCTGAATTTTTTTTAACCAACTTTACAAATAACCAAAGAAATAGCAAAGATTCATAAGGTTACTAGATTGTTTTTGTGACCAAATAATAATAATGTGCACATTGTGAGAGTTCTGCATTTTTACAATGGCATTCCCATCTCCTGGTAGCAGTAAAATTTGTGTTTTAAAAGAATTTATATGGTTGGTTTTACATGATAGATAGATAGATAGATAGATAGATAGATAGATAGATAGATAGATAGATAGATCAATCGATCAGCCATTGACCAACGCTGGGTTTTTTAGAGCTGTTCACAGAGTGTTTCTCTGCAGTGCGTGTGTGACCGTCAGTACACCCCTCTTATTATTTTTATGGCAGCTAGCATCTGCTGCATCACTGCCTCGCAGTACACTGCTCTCGCGGTACCAGAATAAAGAGGGAACTGTCCACTATTAGTTAATCATTCGCATAAGAAATCAAATGAAAAAGCATGTGAAAATATACATGGGTGGATGTCAATATAAAGTATGTCCCAAAATATACAGTCCTAAAAAGAAAAGTTGAACAATATTACCTTGTTGTGGTCCATGAGTTTAAGTGTCACCCCTCTTTCAAACTGAATATGAATATGTTTTCCTCCGTTGAGAGACCCAATCCAACAACAATTGCACAACACAACTTCCTTTCCAATGCGAACAAGTGTGCCTGGAGCTATGCCCTGTCCACAAACGCACATGCATGTTCGAGATGCATGATTTTCAGTACTGTATATTTTGGCGCATACTGTACTTGGGCAGCCCACCCAAGTATACTCCATGTGTGGGAAACACTGAAGCTACATGTAAACAAATTATATATAAAAAAAAATACTTTCTGCCAGCAACTTCTGTAGATACGAGACTTGGGGAGTTGCATCCTCTAGAGATAAGCTTGCTTTGATTGCATTTGCAGCCAGGTGACTCTGGGGTGCCCTTCAGGCTGAACCCATCTTTATTTTGCCTGAAATTATATTGCACAACTTTGATGGTAGTTTAACTGGGGCTAAATAGACACTTATTTTAATTGACCATTATCAAAAAAAATAAACTCATATCTTTTCATAGGACAACACTGGTTAACTTTGACACAATGAAAAGTAGTCAGTGTAAAGTTTATATAGCAGTGTAAATTTATTGTCTCCTCAAAATAACTAAAACTCCCTGGCAACAAAAGTGAGTACACCCCTAAGTGAAAATGTGAAATGTCAATATTTTGTGTGGCCACCATTTTCCAGCACGGCTTGCCACTGGAATCCTCTTCCACTCCTCCATCACATCATCACGGAGGTGGTGGGCATTTTACACCTTGTGCTCCTCCACCTTTCTTTTCAGGATGCCCCAAAGGTGTTCTATGGGGTTTGGGTCTGGAGACATGCTTGGTCCATTACCTTTACCCTCAGCCTCTTTAGCAAGCTGGTGGTCATATTGGAGGTGTGTTTGGGGTCATTATCATGCTGGAACACTGATCCGTGGCCACTCCCACGACCATGTTTGACAGTAGGCAAGACACACTTGTCTTTGTACTCCTCACCTGGTTGCCGCCACACACACTTGACAACATCTAAACCAAATAGGTTTATCTTGGTCTCATCAGACCCCAGGACATGGTTCCAGTAATCCTGGTCCTTAGTTTGCATGTCTGTAGCAAATTGTTTGCGAGCTTTTTTGTGCATTCTTTAGAAGAGGCTTACTTCTAGGACGACAACCATACAGAGCAATTTGATGCAGTGTGCGGAGTACGGTCTGAGCACTGATAGGCTGACCTCCCATCCCCTCAATCTCTGCACCAATGCTGGACGCACTCATCCATCTGTTTTCCAAAGCCAATCTTTGAATCTGACGCTGAGAACGTGCACTCAGCTTCTTTGGCCGACCATGACGAGCTCTGTTCTGAGAAGAACCTGTCCTCTTAAACCACTGGATGGTCTTGGCCACTGTGCTGCAGCACAGTTGCAGAGTGTTGGCTATCTTCTTATAGCCTAGGCCATCTTTATGTAAAGCAACAATTAGTTTTTTCAAGTCTTCTGAGAGTTGATTGCCATGAGGCGCCATGTTGAACTTTCAGTGGCCAGGTTGAGAGAGTGGAAGAGCTTTTATACCAAATTTAACTCACCTGCTATCTGGTGACACCTGAGACAGTGTAACATTAAAGAGTCACATGACAAAGGGGAAGAAAAATGACTAATTGTGCTCAATTTGTACATTTTCACTTAGGGGTGTACTCACTTTTGTTGCCAGGGGTTCAGCTATTATTGGCTGTATTTTTAGTTATTTTTTAAGGGGACAATAAATTTACACTGCTATACAAACTTTACACTGACTACTTTTCATTGTGTCAAAGAGTCATTTATGCAGTGTTGTCCTATGAAAAGATATAACTAAATATTTGCAGAGATGTGAGGGGTGTACTCACTTTTGTGACATACTGTACTTATCCTATTAATTCGGAAACTTATCAGCACAGACAAGCAAGGGCAGGCAGCGCAATTGTAAAGGGTCTGAAAGGGTGATTATTTAGGAATTAATGAGGATAGTCCCTCTGGTAGTTAGTAATTAAACGGCGGTACTTAGTCCATCTGCTTTGGAAGTTCCTGGGGTACTGGGCATCACCTCGCTCACATGCCACTCGTGTTTAGACTGTAAGTGATGAAGGGGGTAGAGCAGCAGAGTGGACCTTATACAGCGTCCGCCACACATCCTCCTTGCTCCCACACTCTGGAACCCGAGTTAAGCTCCTCGCCCTGCTTTTATAGAATGGCACAAGATTTGGACACATGCCCATCTCTGGTGCACCCCATTAAAACTTATTTAAATGTAATGGGCATTATACGAACTGTGCAGGTAGAGAATCAACATGAATTATAAAGAGAGGACTTTATTAAGCTTTAAATTATGTTTTGCACATCTTGATCAAGGGATCTTTTAATTAGAGATGGGGAAATTATTTTATATACAGTCGTGGCCAAAAGTTTTGAGAATGACAAATTAGTTTTCACAAAGTTTGCTGCTAAACTGCTTTACATCTTTGTTTCAGTTGTTTGTGATGTACTGAAATATAATTACAAGCACTTCATATGTTTCCAAGGCTTTTATCGATAATTACATGACATTTATGCAAGGAGTCTTTATTATTTATGTCAAAGAGTTTTTGCAGTGTTGGCCCTTCTTTTTCAGGACCTCTGCAATTCGACTGGGCTGCTCTCAATCAACTTCTGGGCCAAATCCTGACTGATAGCAACCCATTCTTTCATAATCACTTCTTGGAGTTTGTCAGAATTAGCAGGTTTTTGTTTGTCCACCCGCCTCTTGAGGATTGACCACAAGTTTTCAATGGGATTAAGATCTGGGGAGCTTCCAGGCCATGGACCCAAAATTTCAACGTTTTGGTCTTTGAGCCACTTAATTATCACTTTTGCCTTATGGCACGGTGCTCCATCGTGCTGGAAAATGTATTGCTCTTCACCAAACTGTTGTTGGATTGTTGGAAGAAGTTGCTGTTGGAGGGTGTTTTGGTACCATTCTTTATTCATGGCTGTGTTTTTGGGCAAAATTGTGGGTGAGCCAACTCCCTTGGATGAGAAGCAACCCCACACATGAATGGTCTCAGGATGCTTTACTGTTGGCATGACACAGGACTGATGGTAGCGCTCACCTTTGCTTCTCCGGACAAGCCTTTTTTCCAGATGCCCCAAACAATCTGAAAGAGGCTTCATCCGAGAATATGACTTTGCCCCAGTCCTCAGCAGTCCATTCGGCATACGTTTTGAAGATCAATCTGTCCCTGATGGTTTTTTGGAGAGAAGTGTCTTCTTTGCTGCCCTTCCTGACATTAGGCCATCTTCCAAAAGTCTTCGCCTCACTGTGCGTGCAGATACGCTCACACCTGCCTGCTGCCATTCCTGAGCAAGCTCTGCACTGGTGGCACTCCGATCCCGCAGTTGAATCCTCTTTAGGAGACGGTCCTGGCGCTTGCTGGTCTTTCTTGGATGCCCTGAAGCCTTCTTAACAAGAATTGAACCTTTTTCCTCGAAGTTCTTGATGATTATTAAATTGTTGATTTAGGTGCAATCTTAGTAGCCACAATATCCTTGCCTGTGAACCCATTTTTATGCAACGCAATGATGGCTGCACGCTTTTCTTTTCAGGTCACCATGATTAACAATGAAAGAACAATGATTTCAAGCATCACCCTCCTTTTAACATGCCATTCTAACCCAATTTCCAATATTTATGCAATTCTCAAAACTTTTGGCCACGACTATATATATTGAATTAAGATATTTATAAAATTTTGATACAAAAATCACAAAACAAATTGAACTGGCACCTAGGTATCATGATAATATTGCATCAGGTGTGGTGATTGTTGATTACCATCCCTACTTATAATTATGAATTTTTTTGAGAATATACATCTGGTTTATGAAACCTTTTTTTAAGAAAAGTTTAAAATATGTTGTGACCTCTGGTTTCCAACCGTGTTAAAACATGAAACCTATCAAACTAAAAATGTCTCCAATGTAACATCCATGCATTAATACAACTACAAATACCCTTACTATACCATTTTCCTCCAAAGTATAGCCCATTCACTTGCTTTGTATACTACTTAAAGAAATGAAAAGTACTTTATTTTGCAACATGTTTCTGTGTTCATTTCCTAATCCCTGCAGAGCAAATTCAGACCAAACATCTGCTTCAGCTTATCATGGAAAATATAGCTAAGAATCATTTCAAGGTGGCTTTGTTGGATGCACTAAATGATAAAGTGTTTGTTTGCTTTCCTGTAAATTCGCTGAACACGGAATTTATTGTTTCTGCCAATTAATTCTCCTCAGGATAGTATTAACATGGTACTACCATAAATGACTTATTAAAATACATTTAATATAGTTATTTAAAGTTAGTATTCATTTTTTAATATATTGTATTGAAAGAACAACACAATTGAACGGTTACAAGTTAATATTCCCCATAAAAAATAAAAAATAAATAAAAAAAACTTTTACACAAATCCCCCCCCCGAAACGCACACACAAAAAATGTAATTAATGCTAAAATTAAAAATTACTATATAAAAGTTGAAATATTACTAACAGTGAGGAAAGAATGAATTACGTTGTCTGCTAAATATACAGTACACCAGGCTTTTAGTTACAGTCTTCAATTTTAGTTTGGATCAAGAGTTATGCCCTTTTCAGAGTATGATATGTCTATACTGAATAAAAACGTTTGGTGGATCCTGTAAGAAAATAACAGCATCACATCACTAAGCCAGATCGAAATTAAAGGTGGTTTACTTGATTTCCAAACAAGTAATACATGAAAATCCCTAAGCATCTTGACAGGTTTTGGACATGACCTCACCTTGCTCAGGTACACCAAAAAAAGCCATTTTAAAATTAGGCCTGACAAAATTACAGTTAAAAAACATAGTTATCCAGAAATCAAACCGTCTGGGGCAAGTCTGCTTAAGCAGAGTGACATGTGTCGGCAGGGGCGCCGCTAAGGGGGGGAAAGTTAGGACGATTCTAAGGGCCCACGCCCTTTAGGGGCCCCCAGAGATCTGCTTTATGAGTAATAACACTACTAGTGGGAGTGGTAGGGGGGCCCACTCGCACATTTTGTCATAGGGCCCAAAACTGCTAGCGGCGCCCCTGTGTGTCAGCTACATTTAAATATATTTTTGATAGCCTGACCTTGCTGAAAAAAAAGCCTATGGAGAACTTTGAATTGAATTAAATGCAAGAAAAGACAGGAGGTCGTTTCATTCATTCCACATAATGTTTTATACCAGGTGATTTCCGCTGATATATCTGCTGCCAAATCCTGTGACAATTCTACATGTATTTTGTCTAAATTTATAGTATTTATTATATTAATGTTATATACTTTTGCTATTATACCCTTTATATGTAAGAGAATATTTACAATTGTATCCAATCCTGTACTGGGAGGAATGTAGGGATATGTGGGACAATAACCTGGAATTAGATGAAGTGTGATCTAGGCAGATTGTATTTCGTGGGACGAATGGAGAGCGAGACAAAAAGATTAATAAAAAGCCCACTAAATTTCCATAAACCAGATGTATACTCTTCTCAAAACTTTTTTCATCAATTTCACATAAAAATATTGAGTGTACTTTTCTCTAAAAGCATACGTGTAATTGGTGGGAAAAGTGATGCTTTGTGATGTTATTGCCAATTTAACATAAAGCATGTGAAAACCTGAAGTGATCTCTCCTGTTCTAATTGACCATATGAAAACCCAAGGACAAATAGGTACTGTACCACTCAAAAGTTTGATTTAGTGATTTATTTTCTACATTCTACAACAATACAGAGGATTTCAAAACTATGAAATAACACATGAAATTAGGTGATTATGTGACAACAATCAATTGTTATTTTAAGACATGGTGATCAGCTTTTGTGGAACAGTTCTTGCAAGAACAGTGCAATGATGAAACTGGCTCTCATGAAGACCTTTACAGGAAGGCAAGACCAAAACTTACGTCTGCTGCAGAGTAAAAGTTCATTTAGAGTTACCAGCCTCAGAAATCACCAATTAACAGCACCTCAGATTAGAGCTGTTATGAAGGCTTTACAGATCATGAGTAGCAGATACATCTCAATATCAACTGTTCAAATGAGATTATTGCATATTCTGGACGCCTTCAGCATTACTTAATGTAGAAAAAAATAAAAATCAGGACACATATGAGTGACTTTGTGTAATTTCAGGACTGGCCAAAACGAAGAACCCATGCAGAGATGTTCCTAAATAAAAAAATCTGACATGAGCATTGGGGAAACTAATCAAACTTCATGGAACAGTCATTAAATTTGCTTTTAAAAAACCTCCATAACTCACAGTTTTGATGACAGAAATGTTTCCAACAGATATCAGCCACATACATACATCACTATTCAAAGAGGAAGCAGGCATTACTTGGAAATACTTCAAAATACTAATAGCTTATTGTATGCTTTCCAAGATCAAACTTTCATAGTATGACATTATTTATATAGACAAGTCAAGGTATTTTATTTATTTTACATCATGTGCCATTGCCATCTTGCATACTAGCCTTATCAAATAAATGCAATAGAATGCATTTGGTTAACAAAATCAATAACAGTTTTCTGTTCTTCATAACACTTTTTTAGTCTAACAGTAAGATGAATGATGGAGTGATCCAACATTTTATCCAACCCTTTTCATTTTGCAATTTGTGGCATAGGTCTTAAAATATCTTTAGATTTAAATGTTCGTCTAGATACAATTTACAGCAGCAGAACGAGTTTCAGAAGCAAACTTTGATTAGTTGTCTTTCCACACAATCCCTAGAGCCTTGGAGTAGTCATCTCAGATGGAGCTCCTTCCTGTTTTATGTTGGCATTAATGTTAAAACAACATCCTGTTAAACCTATTACTCTATTAATCTGGCTGGCAAAAGCAGCAAGAGAACGTTTCATATGTGATTAATTCAGACAGCCAGATGAAAAGTTCATTCCAAAACCATGCATGTTTGTGGCATTAGAGGGGAAGGAAACCCCTACGCTGTCCGAATATACAATATAATCTGATCCGAGTGTAAATCACCTAAACATACTGCCATGGTAGTGTACTTAGACTTTTAAAATTGTATGCTATAAATACTACATGCTTCATGTACTGTATTAATGAAATGCACAAGATTATCATACCAGCAAATAAACCACTACTCTATTATTTAAACCATATCTTAAAGCTCCTATGACCTTTTTCAGGGACGGCCAGGAACGCCCGGAGGTGAAGGACCGACAGGATTAAAGGTCAGTTTTTGTTTGAGAGCATCTGTGGTTTGTGTTAACACTACATGCCTAAATCACTGAAATAATGTTTATGCACACATATTGATAATCCATTCTGAGACTGGAACTGTACTAAATTCCACCAGATGCCTTGTGCAAGAGGGTCCAATCCACATCACACACATTCCATCCATGCCACTGGCCAAACAGTGCTTAACTTTTATAAAGGAAACTAACAAGTGAACGTACAATGCTCTCAATGAACCATAAGGAATAGTGTAATGTTTGTGTGTGCGTGAGACACTTCTTACGATGAGAACAGTAAGAGTTAATGTTTAACATCTGGGGTATTTTCATACACACTACATTAACAACACCACACAACAGATTCCCAAATTAATTACTTGGCTGTCCTGGATGCCGAAACAATTATGAAGTATTTTGGTTCCTTATTTGCATTGAACAATAATACTACACTGCCTGACCAAAATAAAGGTGCACACACTAAAACTTTGTTTCATCTTCAGCTGTGATTACAATGCACAGTGTGGTGTAAAATTATTCCTTGTGCTCCCAGAACTACTCTTTCACAAATTGAGTCCTGAAATATGCCTGGGAAAATCAACTGATGTATTAACCTGGTCGTTCAGTACATTCAGAAAGTCAGCTGACTTAATTTTATTGCACCATAACGTTGGTGAGCATAGACCTGACCAACTGAAACTACCCCAGATCATCACACTGCCTTCAGAGGCTTGTAAAGTGAGCACTATGCATGATTGTTGCATGGCTTCATGCTCTTCCCTTCTTACCCTGATGCACCCTTCACTCTGGAATAGAATTATCCTGAACTTGGACCACATGACCTTACTTTAACATCCACTCTTTATGCTGCTAGCACATGGAAATTCTTTTCCCCTGATTACCCTCACTAACAAGTTTTTTTCTTATGGCCACACCGCTGTTTAGTCCCAATAACATGAGTTCTTGTCACATTGTATGTATGGATACCCTTTGACTTTCACTAATGAACCATAACGGTCATTTCTACTGTATATTATTTTATCCCTCCAACATCACCAAATGTTTAACTGATCTCCATTCATGTTTTTTTCCCTTATTACATTTATCTTAATAAACTAATGATTCAGCATAATCCTTCAAGGTTTTACCTCAAGTGAATACAGACATCATGTGGTGATATTCCTTAACACAAATGTCTGGATGTCTTACCCCAGAAAGACAAAGCATTTAATATTATGTTTCTTAATTTTTTTTTCTTAATACAAATTGAGATATTAGCACAAAGTTTTGTAATTAATATTTTAATTTTATCTTAACTAACAGCTTATTAATTAATACCATGTGTTATTTTAAGACCAAGTCAACATTCCACAAATGTTTAAACATAGCACCCATACCTGCGGGATACCAATCAAGTAGCGCATGCTGTGTTGACGTGGAGCAAACTGCTAGAGGCATGGACAGCATGTTTAATCATTCTTGCTGATTAAACGAATATTCTCCTTATTGGAGCAGACGGCAGATGTCAACACTAATATTGGACCATGCACATCTTAAGTGGTTCATTCAGGGAAGTTGTGGTGTTTGCGTGACATTCTAGACAGTGCTTAATGAGAATCTACACTTGGTTGTTACGGAATCTTACCTTTTCTGTGAGCAGGACCTCCGTCTTCCTTTTCCATTGAAGACTTTCCATTGAAGTGAGTATGTTGTAGTACTCACTGATCAAGCGCGATATGTAAGACCATGCTGGGACCTGGAAGTAAAACACTGTTTTCAAAAAGAGTAAGGTCACTAGAGCCGCTATAAAAAGGTTTGTGGAATACGAATCTGACAGCATGCATTGTAAGTTCTTTGATGGAGTGCCATTTAATATTTTGAGTGTCTGCAGTGAGGTGTCTGAACATGTCATTGGGCAGGTTTTCAGCTCCTTTTCTGTATCCCACTCTGAAGTAGGGTTAAAATCCAAATCCCCATTTTTCAATCATGACATGGACATGTATGGACACCAACTCTGACTGACTAGAAATGTACGCTGTGTCTATGAATAGCATTTATATCTAAAGTCAAAGATATAAATCCCCCCCGGGTCTGCTTGAGGGAGGCTGAAATCCAATAAGCCTTTTTTTATTGGATTAAAGTATGACATGGCAGAACTATCTCTACACATCTGTAAATTATTCTAGAACTGTTGAGCCTCATTCTTCCCATGTTCCGGGTATGCCTTTTTTTTCTGTCAGTTTACAGAGAGGTGAAATGACGGTGGAAATTTGCTGTGATAAAGTCTTCTGATATAAAAAATTATTGGGGCTGCTAACTTGAGAGAATCACCTGTTTGGTGCCAGCTAAAATCTCATCTGCTAAGAAAATGAACCCAGGGAACTCAAGATGTGTTTTTATTTAGCCCTCAGTTTTTTCTGCTGAGGCACAGGCTGTTGTCATTTAGCCTTTGGAATAGAGTTTTGCCATATGCGTCTTGTGAGAGCATAGAGACGATATCCCTGAGGTTATTCGCTTCGAGTATACGGTTTGCATTTGGGAAATTCAGGAGCACTTTGGTAGCAAAACAGTAGCTACAATTCAATTTGGTCGTTGACATCGTCTACAGTTGAGATGAATGGAGAACGCTTTGACTATCCTGAGGTAACCTGCTGTGAGGTCCAGCCTGGAGAATGGCACAGAATGGCTGTGTTTTGCTTGGTAAACACTGATAAATAATTTTCCAAGGACTTTATGGACAGTTTAACAACTGTGTAGTGTTATGGCTGATGAGAAGCAGGTCTCGGAGAACAAGTTGCTGTAGGAATGTGCCAATATTGATGACAAACACGAAAGCATCGTTGCTGAAATCGTTGTCTCAGCTGATATTGTAAGAGTCACAGCTGCGTGATCAACTTTCTTTTGTAGACTGAGCTGCTTATTGAGGGTAGGGTCCTTGCCAGGAATCTGCTGTGCAGGCGTCTTCCTGGATGAATGACAGACTTTGGCATAGTGCTTCAGATTTCCAGAAGTTTTACACTGTCTGCCTTTAGCTAAGCCTTGATTGCATTTTCCTCCGCAGTGTCTGCACTGTGCATTTGGTGTCCATATGTTTGTTAGGAGACTGTTAGTTAAAAGGTCTTAATTGCATCTAAATGCATACATTGCTCAAAGTTTGTTGTTCCGAAATTTATAAAAAGCACCTGGGTTTAGGAGAGCACTCGGTCATCTCTGGTCTGCAGCACTGTAGATGACAAGCAGCCTGGTATTTTGTCAATTTTATGCATCTCCGCATGCCAAATTTTTTCACCCATTTTGCTCCACCTTGGACAAGCTAAATCTGTGCTGAAAAACTGATTGTGTGTAACTACTCATTGGTGAATGTATAGTTGTGGCCAGGATCCCTGTCGACAGTGTAACATTTCGGTGAATCCTGAAACTTGTCTTGCAGCTAGGAAATAATAGTCCAAATAGAATTCTCTCTATTAATACTTCATTGAAATTGTGAATGAGAGCCATTAAATTTTAGATAATAAGGCACATTACATTCAGTCAGAAGTGGCTTAAACAAAATCATCTAACAAAACAGATGACCACACTGCAATGCACTGCCAAGAATGCAATTTTCCAAATAATTCTTTACCATAATTAAAAGATTATATCTAATTTTAACCCTAATCATTAGTTCAATTATAGTCTACGAGACTGTATAATTTTACTATAATTTTATGGTACTGGATAAGGGGGTGCATGATTATTCTGGGAAGAAAAAAATAAATCACAATCTTGATTCATACATACACGCAATCTTATTTCTGAATGAAGGCGAATCACTTGCATGTATTTCCCTGCATTCAGATCACGCTGCATTCACACGCTTATTTACTTGACAGCAAGCCCAGATTGCTATATCAGTAACTCTCACTGGTCACACACACACACACACACACACACACACACACACACACACACACACACACACACACACACACACACACACACAGTGTAAAACAAAACACTATTCATTCACAAATCAGGCCAGAGATTTGAGAATGATTCAGTCACTAAATTTAATATCTATGTGATATTTACCTTATGCTGATAAAACTAATAATAATAAATGGTATAAACTAACACATGATGATCAAGTACTGTGTTTGGCTGAGTGTCGCACAGGTGCCATTTATTATTTTATTTTTTTTATTTAAGTTATTTTTTGTTAACATTCTATTTATGTGTAATGGCTTTTAATTTATTCACTTTAAATGTTTCTAAAAATAAAGGGAGTTATAAGAGAGATGAAAGGTCTGTGTATTTACTCAAGTGCAATTTTTATATTTTTCTGTAGTATAAACACACAGCTCACAAATCTGCAGCAGTTGTGTGTTGAAATCATGTCAGCAAAAGACATGCTTGCTGAAATGGGATAGATGTAGATTGGAAAACATTGCTGTACAGTACAGTACCATGATCAAAGTCACTGAGATCACATCATAAACCACCCCCCTCCCCCCCAACCCTCCACAGAGATCTCACACACACATTTTCTGATATTTGATGTGATCATTAACTGAAGCGTATGTAATGACTTCATGCTTCTGCTACAGTATATATTTGGCTGATTGGTCAATTTGTGAATTCCTAATAAATTAGTCAATGAATAAATATAAATAAAACACTGTATATAGTAAACATTAAGTATATATCAAATGAATTGTAATCATTTATTGTTTAGGGTGAGAGCGGATTGCCAGGACCAAAGGGAGCAAGAGGCTTACCAGGGGAAAATGTAAGTGAACATACTCACACCTTTTGGTATTTACTGCTACATTAATACAATGTCATACATTACATTTCTAGTAAATGTACACCAACAATGAACCCTGCTTGGGAAAAAAAATAACTGAAAGTGTTTTTTTACAGGGCGAGATGGGTTTGCCTGGAATACTGGGTCCATCCGGATTACCTGGACCCAAGGTCATAATGCATGGTTTTTTTAAATTATTTTATTTATTTATTTATTTTTTTTTTTTACACATTATGCTTCCTACTATGGATGCCAAAAGAATGAATTGCAGTGTCTTCCATAAGTAGTGACAATGGACAGTGATGATATTTGTAATTTAACTCTGTACATCATCTCAGTGGATTTCTTATAAAACAATTAGGATGTGATTGGAGTGTAGACTTACAGTGAATTTAATTTAACCATAATGGAATTACAGGCATTTATTAACTTCTAAGCAGTTTGCTGCCCAGCTGTGACCTCTTCCCACATTATTTATTGAAAATCATGGAGATTAAAAGGTCTGGAGTGGATTCCAGTTGTTAATTTGGTAGCCGTTTAAAGAGGTGCCAATGCAAGTGGAGGAGGCTATCATTAGCTTGGGGAAAAAAGAAAATCAGAAATCAAACCATTTCAGAGTGGCCAAATATTAAATTTGGTGCATATGTAAAAAAAAAAAAAAAAAGAAAAAACAAACAAACAAAAAAACAAACAAACACTGGCAAACTCAAACACCAAAAGGCCTGGAAGACCATAAAAGACAACTGAATTGGATAATCTCAGAGTTGCTTCCTAAAAAAAACCCTACAAAATCGCAAGGCAAGTAAAGAAAACACTCAGGGAGGAATGCACGTTATCAAAGTCGATAATCAATTATGCTTTCATGAAGGTAAATGCAGACAGTTTACCTCAAGATCAAAACCACCAAAGAACAGAAAGCCTATTTAAATATGTATAAACCTGCCTAGTCACAGAAGTCACTGGTTCCCATGCCGAAACGGGCTGGCATTACCTGTTGAAAAGAAAGTGTTCTACTACATTTGACAAACATAACATACATGACTCACTTGGTATTACTACTAATTTCACATATTTTACAGATTCAAGAATAACTTGTACTACAATGTTTGGAAGAAATGATTTTGGAGAAGAAAAAGGAAGAACTCATGATCCAAAGCAGAACATATCTGTCACACATAGTGGAGGTGCAGAACTCGGTCATTGTAGTTGAACGCAGATGGAAGTAGCAGGATGAATTCTGAAGTGTATAAGCCTATACTTTTCACTCAATTAGATGCTACAAAACTGACAGGACAGGGACTCTCAGTGCAGACTGATGATGACCCAAAACAGTAAAGAAATTGACCTTGAACAGTCAGGTCAGTCACACCGAAGAATGATTTTCACTTACTAAAGACAACACTGAAGGCAGAAAGATGTACAGTACAAACAAACAGCAACTGCAGTACAGGCCTGGCAAAGTATCTCAAACATTCATTGCTTATTTTTATTCATGCACTTTCTACTCTTTCCTTTTCATCATTAGGGCAGTAAAGGAGACAATGGATTGCAGGGTCAACCCGGGCTACATGGTAAACAGGTACATACGTTAATACTTTTACACCTTTAATGGTTACATGTAAAATTCCCTACCTGGGGAAAAAAATTATTTTGAATACACTAAGACTTCATTCAATCACCTTTAGCTTTGATTACACAATGTGGTGGCCAGTTCATGTGTGAAAATGATTCCTGCTTCATGGTTCATAGTCACAATCATTCTTTCACAGTTTGAGTCCTGGCCTATATGCCTCTGCCATCAGGGAAGAAAAAACTCCAAATACAGTATGTGATATCCTGGTCATTCAGTCTATTCAGGGCACATAGCATTGCAGAGTCTAGACCTGACCAACTGCAACTCATCAAGATCATAACACTGCCTCCAGAGGATTGTGCAGTGGTCACTTTGCATGATTCAGGTGCTTCCCTGAACTGAGCTGAACTCATCAGACCACATGCTGTAATAATTTTTCATGTGCGTCCTGCGTATTTCACGCAAATCAAATAAATGAAAATTATGTTGTTTTTTTGTTGTTTATGTGCATCCTCTGTGACGCTTTGCCACAAGAATTAAAGTACAGCTGGCAGTAACACAATGTAACCAGCTCTCTTATCTTCTGAGGCAGGTGTTGAATTAAAACCACAATAATGTGGTTTTAGTCTAATAAAATGGTATTTTTGATTTGTCAATCTCGCAATAAAATTGGTTTGTACACAGCACTCGTTTTTGCTTACTTTCTCAGTTACCATCATGCCACCAAAAACAAATTGAAACCTGACACAAATCAGCAAACAACCAATCACCTCAGTTTTTGGACAACGTGATGAGAATGATAATTTTTTGGTTACATCTTCATCTATACAAACTGTCCTTGTTAACTTCCTTGTACATCTTCATTAAAATCTTGTTTAAAAAAAAAAGGCAAACGTGAAATTCTACGTGAAACTGGGCAAATTTGCCACTGAAAAGTCTGATAGAATTCAACAAGTTTACAGCGATACTGCAAGGAGTTATTCGAGGTGTTTTGAGTTGCACGCACGCTTCAAGAGCGAAAGGAGGCCACTGTAAGAGGTCAAGAGGTCAGGAAGACCTTCAATGAACTCAACTGCCAAAAATGTCAAAACCATTCAGCGACTTGTGCATGATGATCGTCGGAGAATAATCTACAACATGTGTCATATGAAACAGTCCAGGCAATCCTCACGTACGATTTGAACATGTGCCATGTTGCTGCCAAGTCCATCCCCGGGCTGCTGATCCAGGAACAGAAGAAACATCGCTTTGAGGTCTCTGCCAAGAACTCAATCAGCGTGCCGTGGATGATCCATCCTTCATGTCAAGGATATATAGACATGAAGATAAAGATATAATACTTGTTACGAAACTTGGGTGGATGAGCATGATCCTGGGACGAAGCAACAGTCTTGACAGGGGAAAAGCCCATCATCTCCACAACTGAAAAATGCGAGGCAGGTCTGCCGCTTAACCAGGTGCATGCTCATTCTTTTTCAACATTTGTGGAAATGGGCATTGAGAATTCACCAACAGGGGACAGACTGTCAAAAGTGAATTCTACTGCCAGTTTTTAAAGTGAAGGACAACATACAGCGAAAAAGCAGAGCTAATCTCAAAATTTTGGATACCTTCTTGTATGTACAGTATATGTATATATTCTCCTCAAAGATGCTTGGCAGACAAAGCACATACATACTTTGTATATTAAGACCCCGCCAGTTTACCAAGCTAAAATTTATTTTAAAAATTTTGCTCGTCTTGCAAAACGTCTTTTTTAAATAGCCTCACTAATCAGTGTTTTTATATGGACAGAGTTGGGACACAATCACGAGTTCTCGTTATATTGTGCGTGTGTAGAAATGCTCTTACTTTTACTGTTAAACATAGCTATGTTTTTTACTCTTGATTTTTTACCATGCAACTTTACCAAGTATTTAAGTGATCTTCACTGGCCACATTTCTTCCACAAAGTTGATGGTTCAGCACTATCCTTTTAGGTTTTGAGTGCTCGTAACCAAGTTCCATTAATTTTCAAATCTACTTTTTTAAATTTTCGTTTTTATTTGCTTGATAACTTGATCCTTCTGAATATGGTGACCTTTAATAGGCCACGCAAAGTAGAATAGAAAATTAATTTAATGAATGATTAAACATTTTCAATACCCAACTTTTCTTTTTTTGAACTAAGGGTGAACCTGGAGAACCAGGAAATGAAGGACAGACAGGTCATCCTGGAATGCCTGGTATAACTGGACCCAAGGTAGGAATAACTTAATAATAGTAATAGTTTAGTAAATATCTTAACACCTTCAAATATAATCTCCTATAATTAACTATTCTATCCAAGGTTTTCAATTAGTTCCATTTTAAATCAATGATGCACTATTCTTTGCATTGATATTGAAAAGAGCAACTTGTTTATTATTAAACAGATGCATAATGGAACAATTTATTCAGCTACAGTATGTCACAAAAGTGAGTACACCCCTCACATCTCTGCAAATATTTAGTTATATCTTTTCATAGGACAACACTGCATAAATGACTCTTTGACACAATGAAAAGTAGTCAGTGTAAAGTTTGTATAGCAGTGTAAAATTTTTGTCCCCTGAAAATAACTGAAAATACAGCCAATAATAGCTGAACTCCTGGCAACAAAGGTGAGTACACCCCTAAGTGAAAATGTACAAATTGAGCACAATTAGTCATTTTCCTTCCCCTTTGTCATGTGACTCGTGTTACGCTGTCTCAGGTGTCACAAGATAGCAGGCGAGTTAAATTTGGTATAAAAGCTCTTCCACTCTCTCAACCTGGCCACTGAAAGTTCAACATGGCACCTCATGGCAAACAACTCTCAGAAGACCTGAAACAACGAATTGTTGCTAGATAAAGATGGCCTAGGCTATAAGAAGATAGCCAACACTCTGCAACTGTGCTGCAGCACAGTGGCCAAGACCATCCAGTGCTTTAAGAGGCCGAGAGTACATTCTCAGCGTCAGATCCAAAGATTGGCTTTGGAAAACAGACGAATAACTGCGTCTAGCATCGCTGCAGAGATTAAAGGGATGGGAGGTCAGCCTGTCAGTGCTCAGACCGTACGCCGCACACTATCAAATTGCTCTGCATGGTTGTCGTCCTAGAAGTAAGACTCTTCTAAAGATGATGCACAAGAATCTCGCAAACAATTTGCTCCAGACATGCAATCCAGGATTACTGGAACCATGTAGTGTGGTCTGACGTGACCAAGATAAACCTATTTGGTTCAGATGGTGTCGAGCGTGTGTGGCGGCAACAGGTGAGGAGTACAAAGACAAGTGTCTTGCCTACCATCAAACATGGTGGTGGGAGTGTCGTGATCTGGGGCTGCATGAGTGCTGCTGGCATTGGGGAGCTAGAATTCATGTTTCCCACAATGAACTGTAACATGTTCTGTGACATACCCCTCCAGAAAACTGGGCCGCAGATCAGTGTTCCAGCATGATGACCTCCAAGATGACCACTGGCTTGTTTAAGAGGCTGAGGGTAAAGGTGATGGACTGGCCAAGCATGTCTCTAGACCTAAACCCCATAGAACACCTCTGGGGCATCCTGAAAAGGAAGGTGGAGGAGGTGTCAAATGTCCACCACCTCCGTGATGTTGTGATGGAGGAGTGGAAGAGGATTCCAGTGGCAACCTGTGAAGCTCTGGTGAACTCCATGGCCAAGAGAATTCAAGCCGTGCTGGAAAATGACCATCACTTTTGTTGCCAGGGGTTCAGCTACTATTGGCTGTATTTTTAGTTATTTTGAGCGGACAATAAATTTACACTGCTATACAAACTTTACACTGACTACTTTTCATTGTGTCAAAGTCATTTATGCAGTGTTGTCCTATGAAAATATATAACTAAATATTTGCAGAGATGTGAGGGGTGTACTCACTTTTGTGACATACTGTATGTTAATGTTTTGGCTTTTAAATAGTGACTTTAGTAGGAGTTGATGGGAGCTGTGAATTATACCTTGATGCACAATTAAACCTTAGGATGGGCAGGCAAGGGAGGGGCTCTGGGTTTGCTTTTATACAACAGTTCCACAAACACCATTTATTATTAACAGTTATAATTGTTTATTGATTTGATTGTTAACTGGGCCTGGAGCAATTAACTAACCACGTCTTGAAAAGTTGCTGGTTGCTGGATTGAATTCTTGTATGTGTGGCTTGTTGCTTGTGCATAAGCCCTGGCCAGAGTATACAATGTGTTGGAAAACTATATGATATTTTATGATAGACCAACACAATGTGGCACATAATTGTGAAGAGGCAGGAAATGATAAATGGTTACATTTTTTACAAATAAAATACAGTACAGACCAAAAGTTTGGACACACCTTCTCATTCAAAGAGTTTTAATTTGTATTATGGCATGAAAAAAGCAGCTAAGTAAAGAAAAACGAGTGGCCATCATTACTTTAAGAAATGAAGGTCAGTCAGTCCGAGAAATTGGGAAAACTTCGAAAGTTTTCACATGCAGACCGCCCCAGGAAAGGAAGACCAAAAGTCACCTCTGCTGCGGGGAGGATAAGTTCATCCGAGTCACCAGCCTCAGAAATCGCAGGTTAACAGCAGCTGAGATCAGAGACCAGGTCAATGCCACACAGAGTTCTAGCAGCAGACACATCTCTAGAAGAACTGTTAAGAGGAGACTGTGTGAATCAGGCCTTCATGGTAGAATATCTGCTAGGAAACCACTGCTAAGGACAGGCAACAAGCAGAAGAGACTTGTTTGGGCTAAAGAACACAATAAAGAACACAATAAAGAAAACTCTTTGAATGAGAAGGTGTGTCCAAACTTTTCACTGCAATTACAGCTGCAATCTTCTGTGGTATGTCTCTACCATAGAGTGAATTTTCTGCGCATTCTTCTTTTTAAAATCAAGCTTAGTCAGATTGGATGGAAAGTGTCTGTGAACAGCAATTCACAAAAGTCCTGCCACAGATTCTAAACTGGTTTTATGCCTGGACTATGAAATACATGGATATGTTTTAATCAAAACCATTCCACTGTAGCTATGGCTGTTTAGGGTCATTGTCCTGCTGGATGGTGAACTCAAGTCAAGTCTTTTGCAGACTAACAGATTTTCTTCTAAGATTGCCATGTATTTGGCTCCATCTATCGTCCCAGCAACTCTGACAGGCTTGCCTGTCCCTGCTGAAGAAAAGCAATTCCACAACATCCTGCTGCCACCACCATGTTTCATGGTGCGGATGGTGTACTCAGGGCAACGTGCAGTCTTGGTTGCATTTAGGCCAAAAAGTTAAATTTGCTCTGTGAGATGTTCAAAGCTTGGGATATTTTTTTATAACCCAACCCTGCTTTAAACTTCTCCTTGACCTTATCTCTGACGTGTCTGGTGTGCTACTTGGGCTTCATGATTCAGTTTGTTCACTAATGTTCTCTAACAAACCTCTGAGGTGCTTCACAACACAGCTAAATTTATACTGAGATTAAAGACACAGGTGGACTATTTACCAATTAGTTGACTTTTGAAGGCAGTTGGTTCCACTGGATTTTAGTTAGGGGTATCAGAGTAAATGGGGCTTATACAGATGCATGCCACACTATCATTTTCCTTCCTCTTTACAATTATGTACCACTTTGTATTGGTTTGTCAATGCACATGAAATCCCAATAAAATACATTTGTGGTTGTAAGGTGACAAAATGTCACAAGCACGTAATTATATGAAATTTTGTATTCATGTCAGTTTATGTAGATTTGCTTGTAATCGTTTCATAAATATCCTATTACAGATCTCGGCATTAAAAATGCACGTTTCTTGAAAAGGAATCTCGCGCGCTTCCGCGGCAGCTCGCGGGAAGCTGTGAAAATGCCGCTCGTGTTTCAATCTGAAGTATTGTGTGTCTACTGAAGCCAAAAATGTGTTCTCTCTCTTAGGCGCCCATTGACAGGAAGTGACAGAGCTCATAAACGTGTCAAAGCTCAAACTTTAAATACTGATATGTATTTATTCTTCATTTTCTTCTCCCCTGCAATGATGATACTTCTTTGACTACGCTTTCTCCATTCAGTATTATTATCATTAGTAGTAGTAGTGAAAACTACCGCTGATTAACTATCTCTGCAGTAGTTAAAACAGCAGATTAATTTCATTTGGGGTATTTCTAACAGGCCATCTACTAAATAATAATAAATAGATAAAAATACCCAGCACTTTAACATTTAACCTAGCAGTTTTAGAGTGTAACAAAAATATTCCATTTGTAAAGTAGCTAGATGAAATCATAGGTTGTGTATAGTGATTAAAAACAATACAACAAAGCTTATGGTAAATAAATTCTCAGACTCTTCCACTGCAGGTATCAAAAAACAGTAACAATTTCAATTTTAGAATCCATAGAAGCTCATTGGTCCAGACAAAACCTCTCGCGGAGGAGCCTTTCCCTGAATTCGCCATTTTCACAGGGGTGGGCATCTCGGTTAATTCATACAGATGGACTGTACTGTACCTATTTACAGTACATGGAATTTTACGGGGTTGTCACTGACCGATTTACAGTACCTTGACAAAGAGCGATATAAGAATAGTGCCAGCTGGCACACCTTCTTAGGCCTCTATTTAGAGTCTAAAATTTTTTTTTTTAACTTGTGCTACTGTTGTTTACTTACAATATTTGTTAATATTTTTTTCTTTAAATGAGGCTTGGGCTCCGGGAAGTTGAGCCTATTTACTAGTATACGTTGACTAATCAGAGCTCTATCGCCCGTTCGAGTGTAATTCATAAATTATGTTTATAATAATGAAATGAGATCGTGCTTTAAAATTAATCTACAATTCATTTCAAACCCGCGGCTCGCACTTTCACTTTACAAAAGGCAGCGTTTTGATCAAAAGGTGATAAACGCATGCGATTTATCGATAACAATACTGCATTGATGGATGGATGGATGTTGTTGATAAATATTTAAAATGATAATTAAATAAATAGCTGTCCAACTTTTTTGTGTTTATCTTTTCGGTTTATTATAACCCTCTGCACCACTTATTATAATAAATAGTTTGAACGTTAGTAAAGGTAGCAAGAGAGGGGGGGTGTATATATATATATATATATATATATATATATATATATATATATATATATATATATCAGGGAAGAGCAACTGAATGAGTCACCATGGCGACATATTCCTTCCTTTTTTTTTTCAATCTGTCTTCTTGTTGCCTCTTATTTTCATGTTGTGGTCATGTCAGGCATCTGTTAACATGCTCACGCAGCATGATAGTCTGTCGACTGTGTTAATCTTTCTGCCGCGCCGTTTAGGTGCACGCTGCGGATCGCGGGATTGGCAACCTGTCTGATCTGGCTTCTGCAGGCCAAAAGCAATTTAAGAGTTCGGAAGAAGAAGTGGCACATGTGATAATACCAGTGCTTAGACGTGTGATGTAGATTGTTTGAGAGGGTGAT